>JARHVA010005315.1:0-435000 GCA_037957365.1 Torreya grandis | reverse complement strand
CCCAGAGTGTAGTTTCCTTCTCGAAACAACAAACATGTTATCTTCAATGGAAAATTGAGTTATATGTATCTGATATGTAAGATTAATATATAATTTTATTTTTAACTCTCTTACTTAGTCATTTTATGAATCTTGTAGAGATCAACTGAATGGGAAGTTGACATGTTATAAGGAGTCTAAAAATCTAGTCCTCTTACCTATTAGATATGTCAAAGCCTAGGAGAGCCTAATCAAATGGGAAGTAACCACTTCATTTGGATTTAGAGAGTTTAGTCCCTCAAACCCATCAAAGATGTCAGAGCTTGGGAGAGCCTACCTAAATGAGAATCTTCCATGTCATTAGGAGTAAGATTTGTGAATACCCTAGACTGATCAGAGATGTTAGAGTTTAGGAGATCCTAATGAAATGGGAAGCTACCACATCATCAAGAGTTAGAGTGGTCAATCCCATAGACTTGTAAGAGATATTAGATCATGAGAGAGCCTAGCCAATTGAAAATATGCCACATCATTTGGAGGTAAAACAACTAGTCCCCTAGACTTTCTAGAGATGTTAGAGCTTGGGAGAACCCAACTACAAGGGAGGCTACCATGTCATCAGGAGTTAGAGTGTCCAGTCCACCAAACTTGTCAGAGATGTTATAACTTGAGAGATCCTAGTAGAATGGCAAGCTACATGTCATCTACTTTGAATATGAATGAATTACCACTTATAACATGGGAAGCTTAGAATGAATTATGGATGAGACTTGAGGATTAATTATGGTGTGCTAGTGTCCCTAGGTGACATGTCACCTGGCCTAGGGAATGACATGAAGTACAAAACCATGCCTAGGTGCTTAAAATTAATAGGAGAACTAATAAACAAATGACACATATTAAAAAGTAATATTTAGATAAGGAACCTCTAAGAGATGTACATGCATTCCCACCACACACTGGGCATTAATATAATGAGAAGATAAACCTAATTATATAGTTTTGAAAACATCCCATCACCAATGCTATATATGGATAGCAATAGAGGATCATGTACTCCAAATTCAATTCTAAATATAGAAATAAAGTGAGAAAATTTAACCACCAACTAAATTTCAAATTCACACTAAGTGAGCCACTAAAGTTCCATTAATGTAAGAGGATTTATGCATGTATTTATAAATCCTAAAGGAGTCTCATTAATAGTTATCATTATTACCTTACAATAAATATCATATTCTTCACTTTCAAAGTTACATAGAACCCTTATATATTGTTCCTTTGATGCTTAAATCCCCCTAAATCCCCCTTTATCCTACTCTAATGGATACTACATCCTCAAAATTAAAGGCCAAGCTCAAGTACCATGACACTAGTTTCCCTACTATTTTAACCAAGTATAGAAACTACAATGACATATTTAATGTAATTTTGAAAGTCCCCAAGGATTATACAAATGTTGATGACCAATTGGATAAGTGAAAATATGTCGTTCAATATTATATAAGATGAGGACTCCATACAGTCACACATAAAATAGAGACATTTCCTTACATTAACCTACTAGGTGACATCCTCCACAAGGCTATCCATATATAGGATTTTGTTAATGATTTGGTGTTATCACCCACCTCTCAACACCAGATTCCAAATATATCTTATAATGATTTTAAGGTGTAGTACTCCTTTTGAAACTTCTCTTTCTCATATGATGTAGTGGTATTGTCAATTTGGATGCACACCTACCAAATCTATGATGTATTCCATGACTGGGCCAGGAACCTTGACTCCAAGTAGGCTAATAAAAAAATATTAATTCCTAAATAGTATTCACCTTTTGAGAAGAGGTCCAAGTAGGCAAGGTCTTACTAAAGCAATTGTTAAGAAACCCAAACTACCAGTATGTCAATGAGTTATGGGTGCCCCTTCTGCATATAATTTTAACTCTCTTGGAAATATTATACATTAGAGGCTTGGTAAAATTCAAGTTAGTCTATGATATTATAGATTCCCTGAATGGGGGTGAATTCTACATGATGAACTACTTGATCATCACAATATATGAGACACTCTCATTCAATACATCATCCTTTCTTACATGTTTTTCTATAACTTGTATGGCCACGATTTCCACTAGCATACCTGAGATGTTCATAAACACTTCTACCTAATGGTGTACCAAGTGGTGAATGAAGATCTGATTCCCCAAATATTAATGATAATTTGGGACTCTATCACAACCATTAAGGACTACTAGTTGTATAAATATGACATAGTGATCCAAGTCTTTGGCTTCTTCCAAGACCCCCTATGCTTTCCATATTATATATATGAACCCTTAGCATAATAGAACATCAGCTATCAACTAGTGAAAAACATATTTGGATTATATGTATAACATCAGTAAAAGGCATGTCCATAACTCCTAATCACCATACAAATCCATATCTATAGTAGCCTCCCCTGTATATAAAATATGGTGTCTAGGTGAGACTCCTTCACCTTTTCAAAATACAAGATTTGATAGTGGGACCCTAAAGGGGTGATTTGGTACCATTTAGAATAATACTTAACTCAGTTCAACATTAACTATGGCCATCAAGATGAAGAAGAAGAAGAAGAGCTCTATTTGAATTCCACTAATGACCAGGAGGTGTTATCCTAAATAGAAATTAAAAAGAAGAAGAAGAAATGGAATAATGATTTGGTAGGTCCCTATGCAACTTCACTAATTCTCACTCCATATGTGGAGGACCTAACTCCAATAGATTCAACCATCTCATAGAAATTTTTTTATGGTATCTTACCACCTTCTCCTCTTTTATATCTATCCCTAGTTCTAAGTCCACTTTTACCATCAACCTAGATCCTAAAACTCCATCTTTTCCTCCTCTATTTTCTCTTTACACTCTAATTCTACCTCTATTAGTAGTAGTAGTAATCAGGACACAATAGAGATAATTTAAGACTATACAATGTGAGGCAACCTAAGTATATATTGTTTAACCATTAACACTACAACCTCTAAGATTTGATGTGGTTGGCAATTCAAGAGAAATTTTGGAATGAGGCACCCACCAAGAATGATATGTAAACTGAAAACACAAGTGTATTACATTCAAAAATCACTTGTTCATGTTTATGAGATCCTTCAAATTTTCACTTTCTTGTATTTAATTTGCATAAAGAAATTAAAATCAGAATTAAAATGAAGATCAAAATGCAATAATAATCAGAGAAAATCAAAGACAACACTAGCAAATTGATAACAGAGTTCAGCTTCAATAACCTACATCTCTGGGTCCTCCCAATAGTGAGGACCGTTCTATTAAAATGCTACAATAAATGGCTTCAAAAACCTTTAAAAATCTTCAATTTCACCTTCTCTAATCTTTATTTGCCTGAAAATATTTCTCTTAGACCTAAAAACAAAATCCCAAGGCTGTACAAGGCAAAAACAAGGCTCTAATCCTCTTAATTCTCTTTACACAGTCAAAAATATGTGTCAATACAAGTAAAAATTACTCCCTTTTATAACATTTCAGCTATTGTGGCTGAAGCAGTCAAGACCTTAGCCTTTTAAGTGCCAGGTCTCAAGTTCCAAACTCTCCTCTTCCTTTCTAGGTGCCTAGGGAAATGGGCAAGGGCATCCTTCCTCCAAGAGTGTGCTTTGACCAAGGATTTAGTCCCACATTTGCTGGGAGTGGTTGTTTTCCTTCTTTAAATAGAAAGTTTGTTGAAGATTTCAAATGAGAAAATTTTGGGCACCAATTTTGGATGCCACCTAGCCTGTTCAAATGCCTAATAATGAGGGATGCACTTAATGTTTTGTGGCGTGGAGGTTTGGTGCCTATTTGGATTTGAAAATGTCAAATATCATGTACATCTAATAAAACACCTAACAATTTTTTTTGCCCACTAATTATTTTCCATGTGTCAAATGCAGATTGGTCCACTTGGCGTTCCTCAACTGTGCCATGTCATTTTTGACATCCCTATCACATGATTTCTTCAACTGGCTATATCTTGAGCATTCAGACTCTATTTTTCAAACCACGAAAAGTGTTAGAAATCTCTTGATGAGTACTACAATGTGAAAATTATTTGAACTAAATTTGAAGACTTTGAAAAATAGAATGGTACATGGATCCACCTAGATCATTCCTCCCCAATGGAAACTTTTAGACCTCCAAAAGTTGAAATTATTTGGTAATGAGGTGAGGGCATATTTCCCTCACCTTTCCAACTTCCATCCATCTCACCTTGCTTGGGTGCATCCCTTTGAGACCAACATGAAGATATTCAAAATTATCTCTTCACGAAGTCTGCATATTCCTGTCAAGTATAGTATCTTCCTATAATTATGTTAGATATTCAAGAGAAAAATCATCAATGGAAGGAATGGATACACTTTCATCATGATCAATGATCATTGGAGGCTCATACAATTTCAAATTTTCCACATTTACAATTGAATAAATCTACATGTAAGATGGTAAGTCTAATTGGAAAGCATTTGTGCCAATTTTTTTGTTATCCGAAAAGGACCATACCAGATTGGTTTAAACTTTTTACCTTCACCTGTCAGTCTTTCCTTACTAATGTGAAGACATACCATATCACCTACAACAAATTGGTGATCAATACGATGTTTGTCATGCCTGGCTTTATACTTGGCTTGAATTTTCTCCAATTGAGTATGAACAATCTCATGAATGAGTTGTATTTGTTCAATGAACTTCTTGGCTTGAATGGCTTCTTTTGGTTCACCAATAGCTATATCGTATCCATAGAAAACATCTAGAGGAGATTTAGGCAAGTATCCATAACAAACTTCAAATGGAGATTTCATAGTAGAAGAATGAAGTGCCTGGTTATATGGATGTTGTATGTAACACAATTGTTCATCCCATAACTTTGGATTTTTAATGCTATAACCCCTAAGCAAATGTTCCATAGTGCGGTTCACAACCTCTATTTGTCCATCGGTTTGTGGATGAAATGTAGTGCTCTTTTTTAATTTAGTGTCCATTAGTCCCCACAAAATTGACCAAACTCCCCATTGAATCGAGAATACCGATAAGAAATAATTGAAGTAGGCAAACCAAAATGAACCCATACATGTTTAAAGAACAAATATGTAGTGCCTTCGCCAGTAATCTACTTAGTGCAAGGAATCAAAACACACATTTTGCTAAATCTATCCACAACCACATATAAATAGTCATGTTTTATTTGTGTCATAGGCAATCCCCCCACAAAATCCATAGAGATACTTTCCCAGGGGTGAGTAGGAATAGGTAGAGGAGTGTAAAGTCCCAATTTTCTGTTACTAGGTTTACTTGTGGCACAAAGAGTACATCCCCTTATATATTTAGCAACATTTTCCTATATATGAGGCCAATAACAATACATTTTCAAATGTGAAACCATGTTAGCAACTCCAAAATGACCAGAAATAAGAGAAGTATGTGCTTCTCTAATCATGTGCACCCTCTCATTTTGAGGAATACGTATTTTACCCAAAAGATACAAAAGATCATTGTGTACATGATAGTCCAATTCTTCTACTTGTCTACTACTCCTCAAGTCTTTATAAACATCCTAAAAATCAAGATCATTCACATATTGTTCTTTATAACTTTCATGAGACAAAGAACCATGTTGTAAAAGTATAAATGCAAAAACCATAGGAGGCCTAGATAGCATATCTACAACCTTATTCTGAATTCCTTTTTTATACTTGTTCACAAGATGAAATTGTTGTAAGAAACCCATCCAACAAAAATTTATAGACTGTTGTAGCCTAGTTTGTGATTGGAGATACTGTAAGGGCTGATGATCTATATGTATTATTGTTTCTTTGTCCATTAAGTAATGTTTCCATTTTTTAACACTTTGAACCAATGCATACAATTCCTTATCATAAGTTGGATATTTTCTTACTATACTTGTAAAGGTTTAAAAATGATAACAAACTAGTTTCTTACCTTGCATTAAAATAGCTCCCATAGCATACTCACTTGCATCCATCTCGATTTCAAATGGTTTTTGTATATCAGGAAGTGCCAAGATCAGAGCAGTACTTATCTTTTCTTTCAAAGTGTCAACAACTTTTTGATGTTTGCCTCCCCACTGAAAGACCTATTTCACACTTGTTAAAGAATGCAAAGGTGATGCAATATATGAAAATTGAGCAATAAACTTCCTCCAAAACTATACTGCACCAAGAAAACTCCTAACCTCAGTTGTGTTAGTGGGTGTAGGCCAATTAACAATGACTACCACTTTTTCAGGATCAATTTTTAATTCACCATGTCCTATAATGTAACCCAAGTATATCAAAGAGGTCTTGCCAAATTCACATTTTGACATTTTCAGATAAAGTTTTTCCCTTCGTAATGCATCCATGACTTTCTTAATGTGGATCACATGCTCTTCCCATGACTTGATGAAAATCAATATATCATCTAAGTAAACTATAACAAAATTATCAAGGAACTATCTAAAAACATCATTCATCAATCTCATGAATGTATCTGGGGCATTACACAACCCGAAAGGCATAACAAGCCATTCAAACAATCCCTATTTTGTCTTAAAGGTAGTTTTCCATACATCACCTTCATTAATTCTTACTTGATGATATCCACTTCTCAAATCTAGCTTAGTGAAATAAATAACATGTTTTAATTGATCCAACAAATCATCTATACGAGGAAGAGGGTAACGATTCTTAATAGTAATTTTGTTTAAAGCACAAAAATCAACACACATTTGCCAAGTGCCATCTTTCTTTGGCACTAGAATAATTGGTGAGCCAACAGGAGATGAACTTGGATGAATAACACCTCTATCCAATCTTGATTTTCTCATTTTCCACCACTGATAACCTGTACATGCCAATGTTAGGGAGAGGAGAATCCTGCAATAGCTGAATTTCATGTTAAACTCCCCTTTTAGGAGGTAAGCCCTTAGGATCCTAAAATACATCATCATAAGTAGAAATGATTTCAACCAATTCATTCTTGTGTCTAGGATCACACTTTTCCGAAGCTTGAGAATATTCTTTTTCCTTAGACTTAATCAACATGAGATAAAAAGTCTTGCTTGAATTAACTAGTCTTTTCATTTACCCTATTGTAACCAAGGAAAGACTTGTTCTAATGTAATGTGCTCTAACTATATATTCAATGCCATCCTTAACAAGCAAGTACTTATTCTCCTCTCTATAGAAGATTGATTTTCTATCATAAAGACATGGGCTTCCCAAAACAATCCCACATATGTCCAATGGAACAACATCCAACTCAACCTCATTTACAAACATGGATGTGATGGCAAACCTTAGCCTATAAGTTTGTGAGACTTGTAGCTTTGCATTGTCACACACCCAACCTAGTGGATAAGGCTTCAGATGGGGATTGGTTTGTAAGCCTAACTTCTTAACAACCTCTTCAGAAATTAAATTTTATTGTTAACCACTATCAAATAGAGTGTCAATCTTAGTATGCTTTGAAACAAATCTAATGTGGAACAATTCATTTCTTTTCTTATCAACATGCACAGAATTCTATCTAGAAGAAGATGCATCATTTGATGACTTAGTGCTATAAACTAAAAGAGAAAAATCGTTATGTAAACCCATAATTGTGATCTTAGTTTCATCACCTGAATCTGATCTCAAGTCCTAAACCATAGCATTTTCCTTCTTTTATTTCTTTTGAAACTTTTTAGGCCTTAACTCAGGATGTAATTTCCAACACTTAGACTCATCATGATTTTTCTTGCAATGATTGCAAAATGGTTTTCCTTCTTCTTTTCTAACAGTATAAGTGGATTTTTGTTTACCCTTTCCTGATGAACTTTCCCCTTTGGAATTCTTAACATTACATTGCTTACTTTTTACTTTAGGAAAATATTCTTTTGATTATTTTCCTCTAGCCTCTAAATGAGTGGCTCGAACACATACTACATCTAAATTAGTGGGATTGAACATAAGAATCATATGTCTTAAGTAAATATGCAACCCACCTATATATTTTACCAGTGTTTCTTGTGTGTATAGAGGAACATTCAAAAGTAAAGCTTTTTTCCTAAAATATTGTGTATAATCTTGAACACTTTGGCCTTTTCCTTATCTGAAACTTTGCCAATCCATCATGGCTTGTTGCATATAACCTAAAGGATAGAAATGCTTTATGATTTCTTTAATAAATTCATTCCAAGTAGAAATTGAGTTACCTTTTTGCAGCTCGGCTTCCTTCAACTTACTTTCCCACTAGATGAGAGCTGTACTTCCCATACAAAGAGTAGCCAAATGAATTTTTGACTCATCCCCTATAATCTTTTGGACCTTGCAATAAAATTCAATCTACGTGACCTAATTATCCAACTTTTTAGCATTAACTTTGCCATTAAACATTGGTAATTCAAACTTAATATCCAATTTTAGTGAAGGGAGAGATTCCATAGATTTTTTATCATCATCTGATGGAGAAGGTTTTTCAGTTTCTTTACCTTTTGATTCTCATGAATCACCTTCTTTTTCATTCTCATATTTCCTTTGTTTGTCATGGTATAGTTCCTCAACCATGCTTCTCATGTCCATGAAAGCTCGACGAAAAGCTTGTTCAGATTCCATCTCTTCTTTAGCCATCCTTAAAGCATGCCTTAAAGCAATCTCTGGATTATACTCAACGAGTTTTCCTCACCCTTTTGGGATTTAGACCTTGTCAACATACACTATCAACCACTATTATATAACAACCGATCTGATACCAAAAATTTGATCTATAAACTAAAAACACAAGTGTATTACATTCAAAAATCACTTGTTCATGTTTATGAGATCCTTCAAATTTTCAATTTCTTGTGTTTAATTTGCATAAAGAAATTAAAATAAGAATTAAAATGAAGATCATAATGCAATAATAATTAGATAAAATCAAAGACAACACCAACAAATTGATAACGGAGTTCGGCTTCAATAGCCTACATCTCAGGGTCTGCCCAATAGTGAGGACTATTTTATTAAAATGCTACAAAAAATGGCACAAAAACCTTTACATATCTTCAATTTCACCTTCTCTAATCTTTATTTGCCTATAAATATTTCTCTTAGACCTGAAAACAAAATCCCAAGGCCGTACAAGGCAAAAACAAGGCTCTAATCCTCTTAATTCTCTTTACACAGTCAGAAATCTATGTCAATACAAGTAAAAATTACTCCCTTTTATAACATTTCAACCACCGTGGCTGAAGCAGTCAAGACCTTAGCCTTTTAGGTGCCAAGTCTCAAGTTCCAAACTCTCCTCCTCCTTTTTAGGTACCTAGGGAAGTGGGAAAGGGCATCCTTCCTCCATGAGTGCTCTTTGACAAAGGATTTAGTCCCACATTTATTGGGAGTGGTTGTTTTCTTGCTTTAAATATAAATTTTGTTGAAGATTTCAAATGATAAAGTTTTGGGCACCAACTTTGGACACCACCTAGCCTATTAAAATGCCTAATAATGAGGGATCCACTTAATGTTTTGTGTCATGGAGGTTTGGTACCTATTTGGATTTCAAAATGTCAAATATCATGTGCATCCAATAAAACACCTAACAATTTTTTTTTGCCCACTAATTATTTTCCATGTGTTAAATGGAGATTGGTCCACTTGGCATTCCTCAACTGTGCCATGTCATTTTTGACATCCCTATCACATGATTTATTCAACTAGTTATATCTTGAGCATTTAGACTCCATTTTTCAAACCGCAAAAAGTGCTAGAAAACTCTTGATGAGTACTACAATGTGCAAATGATTTGAATTGAATTTGAAGACTTTGAAAAATAGAATGGTACATGGATCCAACTAAATCAAAGAACCCATCTAGGTTCACCCACTCACTCCTCCATCTCATATTTCCCTTCTAGCCCTTGCTCCCACCATGTTCTAACTCCATGTTATAGATCCAACTAGTTTGACACCATGACCTCTATTTCCCATTTTTTACCCTCCATATTTTACCTAAGTACCCTTGGCCATGGTCCTTCTAAGCATCCTCACTTCCTCATTCCCTTCCTCTCCTCTCATATCATAGATTGGAGTCCTCCTACTGCGTCCCTTGGGTATTCCATCAATAGGGGACATGAATATAACCTTTATAATATTGTTTTCATCTAGTAGGGACCCTCTTGGTCCCCAACCTAGTTAGCTCAGTGCTCCCCTCAATAGATATAAATCTTTTTCCATCAGCCCCTATGGCCCCTACTATACTTGTTGGATGATCCATTGTAGCACCCATAACTAACCCAAAGAAGAGGTTAAAGATGAAATAGAAGGGAACCCATACTCTGGCTTCAACCCATATGCATTATAATCTAATACCACCTTATATCCCTAGTATTAGTAGCTCAATGATTTGATCCTCACCCCATCTTTTTTTACCCAAGGCTCCACTAACCTCACCTTTAACTAACCAATTTTGTCCCTATTGTTTTATGACCCATTCCTAGGGGAAATATTGCCTTAGGTGAACATCACATAAGAACAATAGTGAGTTAAAATTTTCTAATGGGACTCCCATTTCTTTTTCCCACCTTTCACTCTCATGCCCCTTCTACCTCCACTCCTTTCCTATTTTACTTCTTCCACTTTCTACATATCCCCTCCACCTTATCTTCTACCCTTCAACATAATTTAAACCACACCTTCTACACCCATCAAAACCTAAAGGATGGTATTTGGGTCATATGCACCATATATGGATGTTTAGGGTGACCTAAACATATAATAGATTTTTTAAAGAGCCTTCGAGATTATGAAGAGGATACTTAGAGATTTGTCGAGGAAGGGAACCCATTTATATGGTAGACCCATCAAGATCTATTTTACCTTAATAAGGTGAGGACTACTACTAAAGAGGAGAAGATGTCTAATGACCAATTATCCATTCTCTAAGCTACCCATGACATGTTCAAGAATTTCCTTAAGGACATGTAGATCTACACCCTAAATCTCTAGGCATAAGTAAAGATTACATTATTATTTACACTAATTGGGTAGGTCAAAGACACCCTTTTATGCTTTTCTCAATCCCTGGGAGAGTAGTGGGGAGTCAGGTCAAGACAAATGTAATTATATAGTGAATATAGGATTACATTGGAAAGATCATAGAATTGATGGGAAGTGTTAGAAGCTATAAGTAATGTTCAATAAGGGGATGTTATTAGAGATTAAACTAATGCCAACCTTATATTTTGTGTTATACCAAACTTATGTTGAGAACATGAGAAAATGAATGGAGGTTTGGGTATACTTAGACCTCACTAAAATAAAATCCTTGGAAGAGTGAGAGAAGAAGATATTGACCTACTTCAAGGAGGTCAATATCTCCATGTTATTCCACTTAGATGGCACTTTACTCAACCAAGGGAAATTTAGATCCCACCTAAGTCAATTTAGCTAGGTTATGAGGGATAAAATGACCAAGGTAAAAAAATAAAAATCTTGGATAGTGTTGAAACTATCAACTCAGTCTATTACAATCATTGACCAAGTCTATAGAGTCTAAGCCTTAATGAAAATATCTTTCCAAATCTCTCAAATATTTGGTAGCTCAAGCTAAGGTGATTTCTAGGGAGCCTCTAATGAATTTATCCAAAATATATAAGACATTAGACCTCATGGCATACATGTTGAAGTCTGAAGTGCTTGTTCAAATTAGTTAGGATCTAGTCCCCTCTTATCCACCTTCATGTGTTAACTAGTTATCCCATAATGATCTATTTTAGGTTTGTAAGGATTTATTTTGGTTCAAATTTTGAAATACAATTATAACTATAATGAGTGGCCATCATGTCCTAGGATGGGATCCTCATGCTTTTTGGAGGTGATCCCTAATTCTTATCTATTTATAGAAAAGTTGTATTATGTTTTAGGGGTGGAATAAAAAATAATTGAAAGTGTTATTGGATTATTGCCAATATTTCACTTGCATTTCCTTCTTTACTCTAGATTGTAATAGCATCTAAGTTTCACTCTTATAATAACATTTCACTCTTTTAATGACTTGGTCCACTCTAACTACTACAATAAATCTCCAAGAAATAATCACTTTCTTGTAGGGTCTACTCACTTACATGAGAAACCAATCACACCTAGAGGATCTTGAGAGAGTTGAACAAAACATCCATTCACTTATCTATATATACAAAATCATTATGAGCACTTTTTATCAAATTCTTTCATATTGGGTCACTATTATGATTCTTTGAGGGTTTAAACCATCTTCTAGTATTAACAATCATTCATAAAGCTTAGTCCCTCATTCCAAAAACCAATGCTTGGAAATTTGATCTAGAACCATTCCTCATCTAATATGAATATATTAGGTCCTCATGCAGATGCTACACATGACAATGAGTAATTTAAAAACCTTCTCAAGTAGATAAATCTTCATTTTTTGTACTTGAGTGACCTTAGAACCATTTTTAAAGCCTTTTATTGCAAACCATGACCTAAAAATTCATGTACATGCTTAAAAAAATTAATCACCATTATCATTTCTCACTTTCTCATAATTACCTTGAAAACTAATCATGATACCCCATCTAGCCACCATCTCCTTCTTTGTTCTCCTATCCTTTGACCTATAAGCCATATTAGGTCTTCAAAATGACCTTCAAATCATTATCTAAGGTCTCAACAACTCATGTACAAAATCAAAAATTATCTCTCATTATCAAACACTATTAGGTATTCTTTATATGTCTTATCAACAACTCATGATGTATGATTAGGTTAAGGAGAGTTTAGAATAAGTCTAGTTGTGAACTTTGACTAAAGTTCTTACCTTTGTAGGCATTACATTAAAACTCTCAAGTATGTTCTAATGCCTCTTATTTATTCACAAGAAATCATATAAAAATAGTCTTCTTTGAATCTTTAAATATTCACAGCTGCATATATAGATCCTCAAAGCTTGACTAATGATATTTATAGCTTACTCAAAGCATATTTGGAGTTGCATACATAGATATTCAGATATTAACTAAGGATCTTCATATCTTACTCATTTAATCATGTTATCTGCACATAACTTCTTACAAGGTCTAGATAAGGCTTTTAAAGATACCTAACACTGACCTATATTCACTTATTCTAATCTCAATGATATCACTAACAAAATTCAAATAGTAATCTCACATTACTATTCTCATACATAAAAGAACTCACTTTGATGGCATACAAACTCATCATATACATACCTCAAAGCTTACTTGACCATGCACCTTCATAAGAACCTTTGACATCAATGTCAACATTAATACCAAAACTCAACAATCCATGACAATACTCAACAATATCCTCCTTTGTCATTGATGGTAAACATACTTAGAAAAATATGTCAACCATCTCCAAAAATTGGCTCTTTCCTTTTCTCACCCTTCTTAATCTTTATCCCAATTTGACATTAATGAAAAAGGTCTTCCATAATTATCATCTCTTTTAGAATGAACTCAGATTACAAGACCACTTTAACACAAATCAATCTTAGTTTACAGCCTAAATGTCTCCCCCTTAAACCAAACATCTACCGTGATTATATTAATAATATAAATCAAGGGTCACTTACAACTATTAAAATCATACTTTTTCCCTTTGAGCTCATACTACCTCTCAAATACATTAGATGGTAAACAATTTTAAAAAATTATGGCAACCACTCTCAAAAAATTCTCTTAATCAGGTCACTTCTTTCTTATTCTAAAATATCTTCTATTTTTAGATCATTCTCCAAGATGGTCTGTCAAAAACTCAACAAATAGAATCTATGAATAATTTCAGACACATGCTCCCCTTAACATATGCATGCCTCTATTGTGATATCAAAATCAGCCAATCTTTTGACAAAGAAATTAGATCTATTAAACTCCCCCTTAGACCAAGCATATCTCCTTTAAAATAACTAGGAACTCAAGATCACTTACCTTCCTTAACATGATTGAATAAGATCAAACTCTTGATCACATACTAGGATACCACACTCTTGATACCAACTACAAAATTAGGGACTCCCCTTTGAATTTACAACTCAAAATATGATTCAAAAGGACTCTTAATTCATCCTCATATTCCTTCAATCATATTAACACCAATACTCCTTAATACATATCAAGCTCAAATACTCATATAAATAGATATCAAAATCTTACCTCTCATATACCAATTAACTACACTATGATCTTAGATACTTGATATCAATCTTAAATCTCTCATCATGATTCCTAAGACACTTTAAAACTCATATATACCAATAAAATAATGGATAATATACATCTTCATCTATTTTATTTTAACATAGATAACCTAGAATCTTCTCAAGATGAAACATTATTTGACTAGAAACTCATGCTTCTACTGATAAAATAATGTCTCCACGAAGCCTAATAGAGCCATAGATTTTCATAGGGTACTAAAACATGATGAACTTAGGATATTCCCAAATATCCATAATCTCACAAGAATGAATATTATTCAACATCCTTTTGGGATTGAATGGCACTAAAGGATTGATCTCATCATCAACCATTTGATCATCAATGTGGGATGACAATAGACATTATTTACTTGATTTCATACTTAAGGCATGATCTATCACAATAAATAGTACACTTGAGTTTATATATTGATCATGACTTATCTTTACTATCTTTGGTTTATATACATTCATTTTATTTATTTTTTACACTCTAGCGGCTTCAAGCTTCCTATTTTGACTTGATGACCTTCTAACTCTGTTAGGATAGAATCTTGTAATGTGTCCTACATTATGACATCTATAACAAATCATATTATACATAACATTTTACTAATGTGAATTGTGACTCCTTTCATATTTCCATGAGTACTTATCTTTTTATATGACCAAATTGACTGCATATAAAATAGTAACCATTAAAAAAACTAGCATACCTTCTAGCATTATGCTATTTGATAGATATTTTCATGTTGACCTTCTTGTCTTCAATAATATTATCCTTTATGATATGTTCCTATATTTGGTTTTATTTGAAATGAATACCTATCTTTCCACTTACAGACTTTTGACTACTCAAGATATCATCTAGAGATCCATGATTTATTAAAACTTCACAAAGTTCTTCACCTTGTTAGATTCTTGATCCAACTTAGATTTCAAGTATTCTACTTTAGTTTCATACCTAATACATTCTTCCTCTTTATAATTTAGTCTTGTATTGACTACCTTCATCTATGGCTCAACTTGATTGATGATCTCATCATATTCCTTAGAAGTATTGTTCAACCTTTATTCAAACAAGCCAATCCACTCCTCATAGTCCTTAACTAATGATCTTAGTTTATGATTATTTATACTTAAAAATTTTAACTCCTTTAGGGTACTTACCAAGTCTACCTCAATATTCACTTATGCTTCTTCTTCATCTAATTATATATCAATCTTAAGGCCTTTCCCATTTGAACAACCCTCATTTTTTTATTCTATGGCCATGAATAGGGTTTACTTATTTTCATATGTAGGTTCATTACTTCCGTCATCACTATTAGATGTTATTGAATCACTTATATCCAATGATTTATCTTCTTTGGTATAGAAAATCTTATTATTTTTGAATTGCCATTTTTTACCTTTATTCTTATTGAAATATCTCTTGTTCTTGTCAACCTTATAGGCATTTCTATACTTGACACATTCTTCCTCCTTATCCTTTAGGATTTCATTGACTACCTCCATCTATGCCTTAACTTGATTGATGATCTCATCATATTATTTAAAAGTGTTATTTAGCCTTTCTTCAAACAAGCCAATCTACTCCTGATAGTCCTCAGCTAATGATCTTAGTTTGTTATTATTTCTCCTTTAAAATTTTAACTCCTCTAGGGCACATACCAATTCTACATCAATCATAATGCCTTTCCCATTTAAACAACCCTCATTATTTGATTCTATGGCCATGAATATGGTTTCATTATTTTTGTATGTAGGTTCATTACTGCCATCATCACTATTATATGTGCTTGAATCACTTATATCAGATGAGTTATCTTATTTGGTATATAAAATCTTATTACTTTTGAATAACCTTTTTCTACCTTCATTCTTATTGAAATATCTCTTATTCTTGTCAAACTTATAAGCCTTTCTATCATCTTCATGATGTTCATCATGTTATTCATTATGCTTAGATTTATCCTTAGTAGGACACTTGGATGAAAAGTGACCAATATTACCATATATAAAACATTTTAAGGGTAATTTATCCTTGTACTTACATGAGCCAAACTTCAACTTCCTATCAAACATAGCTATGATTTCATCAATATCAATACTAGAATAAACCTCATCCTTAACCTTCTTAGCCTTTGACTTATTTTCAAAACCTTAGAGATAAACTTAATATTTAGTGATCTTAACACCTTTTGGACAATAGTAGATTCTTTCACTTATTCTCCCAGTTCTCTAATGATATTGATAATTTCATCAACCCTTAATAGGTAAGATGCAATTGTTTGATCTTCATTCATCTTCAGGCTTTAAATTATCTCCAGTGGGTCTATAACTTGGCCATATTTACCTTGGTGTCTCCTTCATATATGGTATTCAATTTTCCCCATATATATTTGGTTGATACACAATGCATTACCTTCACAAGTTCTACCTTTGATAGGCCACACATAATAACATTCATTTCTATGGAGTTATTTTCATTGCCCTTATTACCTGTTGCATCTGTTAGTGGAATAGGAGGTGAAATATATCCATCTATATCTAAATTTAAAATATCATGTCCTTGTGATATCATATATTTCTTCATCCTTATATTCTAAAAGGCATAATTGGATCTATTGAACAATGGAGCCTTACTGGTAGAGAAACCACCTTGAATTTGTTGACTAGCCATATTTACATGATTCAAAGAAATAGGATGTAATTATAATTATTGAAAGAACAATTACAAAGAGGGGGGTTAATCAATATTCAAAAACTTTCTTTAAAAATCTTACTTAAGTAATCATATATCATTTAAATAAACATGTATATCTTAGCAAGCATAAGCACGAATCCACAAGAGCATGAAACATATGAACACAATATATATGTGGGAAAACCTCAAGGGGAATAAAAAATATTTATTATGAAAATTTAATATATTTATATAAGACAAACACAAACTTTATTGAAGAACCAACTCCACATGGAGCACCAACCCTAACTAGTTAAGCATAAACTCAGTGAGGCTTTAGCAAACACCCACTTTCAAGGAGGCACCAACCCCCTAGATGACTTAGAACAAAATAAACTAATTGAAAAAATTGATCAAATTAATAATAACTTATTTTTCATTAAAAAAAATTATTATCTTCTTCCTCATATCTTCACAGACTTATATCACTCTCAAACTAGCCTCTAGCCTTCTTTCCTCAACTAGCCCTCTTAATGACTTGATTAGGTCATATGAACTCGATCCTCATCTACATAAAAACCCATTATATATTCATGAAAATCATATTATGTTCCATTTTTAATAATTTTTCTCCTCTTATTCTCCTTTATTCATTTACATCCATACACTTCTCTCACACACAAATAGGCCTAAACTACTTAGTATTTATACAAGTCATTTGATCATATCTTTCTTAGTCAACCAAAAATTATTATGTTTTTAGGTCATCCATGGAATTTATCTTAAGACATCTCATATACATGGATAAAACATTATTTTAGTCCATTTAGGTCTGACCCACTTCAATTAGGCCTTATCTCTCTTTAGGTCTCATGAAAACATAATCCCATTAGGCCTACTTAGCACATATTACTCTTTGATCTTTTTATAAACACCTTAAAAAACTTCATATGGAAGTAAGACACCATCATAAATTAAAATATACTTTTTTAAATTTTAATATAGGTCCATAAACCATTTTAGGTCTAACCACCACGTGAACCTTTGCTCAAAACATTATTCACAATAGGCATGTGCATACACAAAAAAAACTATTTTGAACAACTAAAGCATAAACTAAATTTTGAAAAATAACCATGATAAAAAATCCTATATTAAAAAATATAATGAACTTAGGGTAATAAAAAACTTCATAATATTCTTTAACTCAGGGTATACATGCTCAAACTCTTCTCTACAAGTAGCCCACTTAGAACTGCCAACTAGCCTCAAAACATAATCAAGGAAACAATGACCTCAAACATATGTATGAACACTTTAAGATACCTATGATACATGTGTATTATGTTAAAATATAATTATATAATTACTATATATAAATATATCATGGTCAAATATCAATATTGGTCTTGAAAAACAATCTCATACCTTTCCACCTTCATTGTTTCATTTGCACTAGACATGTCAACATATGAGCAACATTTTCATCATATCAAATGACTTAAAAAATATATATCAACAATGAACATGTATTATAGGTATTTAAAAAGTTATTAATAAACTTGGATTCATCCTTAATACATGATATCATATCCCTAATCAACTTCTCACTTCTGCCTAATTTTCTCATTATCTACACCATTAAGACTATTAGAAATAGGTTGTTTTAGATCAAAAAAATTGCACACCTAAGGGATATAAATTATCTAAAAAACCTGATGGAAATAAAATAAAATTCTCAATATTTGACCTCCATCCATTTCCATATTTTTACTTGGTCAACTTTGATTGATACAATAAATCTCCAAGAAATAAACACTTTCTTGTAGGGTCTGCTTACTTACCTAAGAAACTAATCACACCTAGAGGTACCTAAAAGAGTTGAATAAAACCTAAAACAAATTTTAATCCATAACAAATCATTATAATCACTTTTTATTGGATTTTTTCATATTGGGTCACTATTAGGGTTCTTTGAGCATTTAAACAATCTTCCAGTCTTAATGATAATTCATAAAGCTTAGTCCCTCATTCTAGAAACCAATAATTTTAAACTTGATCTATGTCCCTTACCCATATTTTATGAATATCTTAACTCCTCATGTATATGTTGAACATGCAAATTAGTACTTTGAAAACCTTATCGAGTGGACAACTCTTCATTTTGTGCACTTGAGAGACCTTAAAACCAATTTTCAAGCCTTTTCATGCAAACCATGACCTAAAATTTCATGCACATGATTAAAAAAAATTACTCACATTTTTCAATGCTCAATTTCTCATACTTGCCTTAGAAACTAATCTTGATACCCCATCTGGCCACCATCTCTCTCTTTTCTTTCTCAACCTTTGACCTGTAATTTATTTTAGGTCTTCAAACTGACCTTTACACCACTATCCAATCTCTCAACACCTCATGTATAAACTCAAAAAGTCTCTCTCATGATAAAAAACTATCAAGGATTTTTCATATTTCTTATCAATAGCTTAGGATGTCTATTTAGGCCAAGTAGGGTTTAGAACAAGTCTAGTTTCAAACTTAGATTTAAGTACTTACCCCTATAGGCATTACCTTGAAAATATCCTATGTGTTATAATTACTCTTATGTATTCTCAAGAAACCATATATAAACATTCTTCTTTAGAGATTCAACATAACATCTTCTTGGCTCACTCAGAGCGTCTTTAGAGTTACATACATAGATATTTAGAGCTCAACTAATGATCTTCATAGCTTACTTAGAGCATATTTAGAGCTCAACTAAGGATTTTTGTAGCACACTAATTTCATCATGATATTTTCACATACCTTATTACAAGGTCTAGATAATTTTTTGCAAGATACTTGACACTTGACATGTTAACCTGTATTCACTCATGTTGATCTCAATGATATCACTAACAAACTTTAAATAGTAATCTCAAATTACCATTCTTGTATAACAACAAAACTCACTATGATGGCACACAAACTCATCATACACATAACTCAAATCTTACTTTACCATGCATCTTCACAAGAAACTTTGACATGAATGACAACATTAATAGCAAAAGTCAACAATCTATGATAATGCTCAACAAAATTTACTAAAAGGATATGATTTTTCCAATTTATATTTTGTAAGATTCTTGATAAATAACTCATAATTATCACAAAAATACCAATTGATTCTACTAAATGAAACTTATGAATGCTATAAGCATACACACATAAATGAAATTCTAAATGATCACACAATATAAATAATAACTAATTAATATAACATGATCTTCATCACAACATTGTGAGGGGACCCTCCTGAGTTCCAATCCTTCCCTTGAGTTAGATTTATTTTCATCAAATTAATTCTTATTTCATTAATGAACCTATACATAAATACATACATACATACATACATATATACATACACACATACATACATATTTGTGTGTGTACACACACACACATATATAGTTATTACTTATTAATAAAATGATATCTTATGTACATCATACCTTAAAGATTATATACTTATTCATGAGACTTCATAACAACATAGTACAAATACTTGATATATAGATGCTATAAGACATCTAATCCTCATAAGCACATATTTATCATAACACTTTATATCTCCACACACATACATGTGTGTGCACGCGTGCACACACTCACACACAAACACACACACACACACACACACACACACACACACACACACACACACACACACATATTTATAAAAATCTATTATTCTATAAATAGTTAAATCATTTGGTGAACCTGACTTACTTTGTTTATGCAGAAAAACCATAAAAACCCTTGGGAAAATTCTTTTCTAATTTTTCCAATAATTTTTTGATTTTTTTCCTTCATATTTAAATTTTAATTTCAAATTTAATTTTAAAAAATTTACCATAGTAATTTTTAAAAATAATTTCTTTCAAACCCTTGTTGAATTTACTAGGTCTGTTTGCTTCTTGAGGTATCATGTTACATGTTTTTCAGCTTTGTATCCTTTTTATGCATATTCTAACTTGGTATTTTTCAAATACTAGATTACATTTATTTAATCTTCTCTTCCATTTTTAAATTTGTTTTCCTTATGCCACCTAAGCTTCTTGCATCTCTTATTTTTAGATGAAGTGCAAGACTTAATGGAAATCCTCCTAAATTCACTGATATTCCTCCAACCCATTCATACACCATGGATAAACAACCAACTTATTTTTCTACTATAAATCCTACACATCTAGATTACACTAATTTCTATGAGGATAATTTTGACAATGAGTAGTATGAGAATAATAATATTGATACACACATTGATGTTCATGACCTAGCACATCAAGCTCTTTATCCACTTCTACCTAATGTTGATAATGATGTGGTCATCAACAAATATTTGATTCTACAAATTTTTAGAGAGAGACTTAGGGAACAACCCTGATATCATGCCCTTATCTTAAAATCTATCATTTAAATTAAAAAGGATAATAAATTTGAGTCTTCCATTCCTTTATAACAACCAGTTACAAATGACACTATGGGGGAAATTATGCCTCAACAACCCACTATAGGGGCCCAACCTTCCTATGTGGCACCACCAATTATGACTAGTAAATCTTCACCTTATGATGTAGTGGCCCTTTTACAAGACATAAAAACTGTTCAATCTAATGTGTTACATCTTGATCAAGGTGACTCTAGACCAACATAGGCCTTGGACTTTTTTTCTCTACTTCATACACCATTGGCACATCATATTGCTTCTTCACCCTTACCACTAGGTTTTGTTTAACCCAAGCTCACTGCATATGATGGAAAGGGTGATCCAGAGATAGACTTGAGATATTTTCATGCAACATGTTTTGAATATGTGTCAAATGATTAGTTATTAAACAAGTAATTTTCATGGAGTTTAAAGGACTATGCTCTTCAATGGTTTTATAGTCTACAAAATAAGTCAATCAATGCATTCAATCCTTTAGCTAACATGTTCCTAGCTCATTTCAACATTAGCATAGGTGAAAATATTTATTATGGCCAAGTTTCACAACAAAAATAAAGGTCAAATGAGCATCTCATAGATTATGTTCTTTGATACAAGACTATCTTGGCTAAAATGACTAGCCCCATGGTTAATCAATAATTATAGGATATCTTCAAAAACAGTCTTCTACCAACTTTTTATGAGTCAATAATGTTCAAAAAAAAATCTTCCTTCATAGAGTTATTTCATACATGAAAGGAAAGGGAAGTCAAATTAATTTCAATGGGTAAACTCAAGTACACAAGCATATCAAAAACAAAAAACAAGAGTAATATAAAATTCCCATAGAATGTAAAGTTTAATGATAATAAAAGTCAAATAATCCTACACTTAATGTGGCTTTAGATCCCCCTCAATGAGTTATTTTATTAGTGCCTCCTCAACAAGTCTTCACCAATCTATTAGTATCTCGAGCCAGAGTCTTATAGTAACTATTTGAATGTAATATCACATCTCTCCCTCATATTAAGGAAGTCAATAAAACAAATCCTCTTCCATGTGGATATGAGTGTAATGTATTCTACAATTTTCATAGGGAACCAAGTTACACAAAAAAATAGATTCATCAATTTGTGACACAAGATACAAGATTTGACAGATGGCAACCTTATTGATCTTGACACACCAGTTGAGCCTCCTCAAGCAAAGAAAACATAGGATAAGGCTCTAAAAAAATATATATCCTTTCCCATATATTTATAGACAATAGACAAGGGCACATCAGGTGTTCACCATGAATATCATGCACACCCTCCACTAGTTACATACTAGACACCTTCAGTTGAGTCACATCCTTTAAGCAACATGATTGGTGTGTATAATTCCAGAGTTCTAGCTAGACATGATATGGTTCTTAGAGTAGGGGATAGTTTAGGATGATTTAGATTACTATGTACTCTTTATTAAATCCTACATTAATCAATATCCCATTCATAGTGTTCTCATATACAATGGATTTAGTGTGAACATATGCACTATAACATTACTTTAACATTTGGGATATTCAATGTAGGATATCACCCTAATAGACACAATTATTAGTGGATTCAATAGATTTACAGAGTTCTTTAGGTGAGATTGTAATTCCTCTATAAGTTAGTCTAGCACTTATGGCCACACCATTTACTATTATTCTTAGTACATGAGTCTTCAAAATGTTGGCTGGTTGACCATGGATATAGAAACTTTGTGTAGTACCTTCTACAATTCATAGATGCATGAAATACATTCATGCTAATCAAGTTTTTATAGTTTATGGAGTTCCATATGAGTTACCACTCCTAACTTTAGAGCCATATCTTACTCTAAAATCACTAATTTTAGTTCCTCCACTTGTTATAGTTATTCCAATAGTTAAGGTTTAGACATAGTTGAGGCCTTCCTCACTAACATATAGAGTTCATACACTTCCATAGAGGCCTCTCTTAGAGTGACCACTACATCAGTGATATTTTTAGGACTCTAGATAGTTTCTATCTATAGTATTCACACATAAGGTAGTATCATTGAGATCTCATGCCTATACACATAAAGCACACTTTTAGAGAGATTATTGTACTACTAGATGGTTTCCTAAGAGCCCCATAATTGTATCCACTTCTCAGAGTTACAGGGGGACCCCACAGTTTGTTTACACTACAAATAATTTAGAGCACTTAAAGAATACATAGATTTTATATCCATAGTATTAAAACTTCCATGCTTCACAATTATAGATGATCCCTCTCCTTGATATAGGACACCATGATAGGGAGTCTCTCATGAGACTCACCGATTAGTATCATTTCTTCTCAATCTTTCCTGTACATAACTTATTTTTAGTTTCTTGTACATAGTTTCCTTATGATTTTTTGTACATAACCTATTTTAAAAATATCAAAAACAATATAACATTTCAAAATATAAAAACCATTTAAATAACTAAAAACACCAAAAACATTTCAACTATATGCATTATCCATGATTTACATTTAGACTACCATGATAGACTTACATTTTACTATTCTATGCTATATTTATTTATTTATATACATTACCATGCTTCACTTGATATTCTTTGAGTGTGTGCAATGGCACCAATATCCTTGATTACTTCACTCTACCCATTGAGGGGGCATCATATGTTTACATTCAATACATACATTGACATATCTACTCAATGGGGGCATGTTCTACATGACTACACCATCCAAGTTATGTAATTCCTAAACCATACACTCTAGTTATCATGATGATGTAAATTACTTCCTATCTTACATATATTATTCTATTGACACTCACTAGTATATATCACTTATGTATTTCTTAGAATCTACCTAGTCTTGTACTACATGTTTTGCATACTTTTACTTCTTTATTTAATTAGTTAAATGCAATAGTATTTATATAATTTACATGTTTTCCTTTTTTTATTTGTGTATCTATATGTTATTGCATTTCTCATTTCTTTTTGTGTACTCTTATGTGTGCCTTAGGACATTTTCCAATGTCCTCTACTTATTTGTAATTGTATGTGTATGTGGGCATTTGAACATGACTTGTATGTTTGATTTTCCAATTTGGGTGACATGTGCACATGTCCCTTACTTTATTGGCCCCTTGGCCACTTTTTTTTTAATCTTACTTCTTTCCTTACATGCTTGTTTGCTTATTTGATTCTTAGTTGTTTGTAATGCCATGATCCACATCATGCATTATATTGCTTTCTTGGATGCCATGATGGACATCATGTTCCATCCCTTCTTGAAAACTAAAAACTAACTAGATTTATACTTATAGTTTAGTATAATAAACATGCTATTACATTATTATATCTATCTAGGCATACCATTTTTGATCTAACAATCTCCAATACAAAATATGTTATGTATTGAGACATATTTTTTATTACCATTTATATATCATATATTTCATAGCATAACACACTTGCAGGGATATTTTTTCTAAGGGTAGCCATTGTAGGGTCTTCATTCCTACCCTTAGAAGAGGGGCCAACCAATAAGGGTTTTGTCACAGAGATCAGAGCCCTCTACCAGTCAAAAATTAGTTTTAAGAAAATTTAAAACAATAATCAAAACCCAAAAAAATAAGAATAGACCAAAAAAATAGTGACAGATATAGAATAATCATCATAAATAACAAAGGAAAAGAGTGTTAGAAGTGGACAATAACATCAGACACCAAAGTGTCCCATTTTTGGTGCTATTATCCAAACAACCAAAAATCTAGAATTTATAGAAACACACATAAAGGTAAGGCCAGTTATGGTTTTGTCAGCTATAGTATAATTCAGATTATGTAGTTTGAGTATAGTTTTACTTAGAGTATCTAGATATAAGGGGCATCATATACAACATGATGGCTCTCAATTTAGTTTTATATTGGGTAGTTGGTACAAATTTTAGATCAGAATCCATGTTACAAATACCAGTGATTGGGGTAAATGTGTGCAAAAAATTTCACTTCTTTTCTTTCTAGTTCATTATATTACTTAGGTATTCTTAGAAACTACATGCCTTATTCCATCTACAAGTGGTTGGCATCATTTTAGAATGGCTTTCATATAAGCCTAGTTCTTAATTTTAAAGTGGTTTTCATACAAGCCTAATCTCCACCTTTTAGAGTGGCCAAGATTGGCCTAGTTCTTAGTACATATTCAGATATCCACACCACATTATCATATTACGGAGCATTCATGGGATTCATTATCCATCTCATACAACACACATTCATATAGTATTAGTTCATAGCTTCATACTTAGTGGGCAATGATGAATCCAATGAACTAACTAGCCTTTGAATTATTGAGCCACCTACTCAAAGGGATTCGACACACAATCTAAGCATTTGTTAACACATGTATGATCACATAGCTTCACTTAGTTGGTGATGATGGAGCCAAAGAGCCAATCTTTGTATTCTTGAGCCACCCTTAGGGAATTAAGCACTCAACTCCATTCATGATATTACTCTTGGTCTATCACATACCTAATAAAACTTAGCATCACTAAATATCACTCAACATCATAATAGGTTTTGTATTAGTTCATTTACCCAATGAGGTGTATTCATTCCTTTCTCTTCCTCTCTTTTTTACCTAAATTTTGTACTTTCTTATTTTATACATATGGTGTTTAGTAAGAATTAATCTACTCATTGTTTTCCTTTGAAAATTTATGACTCAGGATGTTCTCTCTCTAAGTACACTCAATATCATACATCTTCGTAGGCTTCACCCTTGAAAATAAGTTTAGGTACACTTTCTACTTTTCTTTTATCCTAGTATTTCACTTTGTTGCATCACTAGGATAAAGGAAGGAAAATGTAGTCATATAAAATGTCCAAATTGGTAGTTTGAGTGTGGTTTGTGACACCCTATCCATAGGTCCTTTTTACATACTCTTATGACCCTTCTAGATACTTATTCACTCATTACAATTCATCCAAAACCTTCTAAAAGGATATTCCACCTTAGCCAAACTATATTTCGTAGGCCAATCCTATTGCCCTAGGTCTTGAGCCTATGGGATAGGAGCACCATAATTGGATTATAGAACTATACCCTAGGGTGTCCTATTTTTGGTACTCCTATCCATTTGTGCTTTGAGCCCTAATGGTTATTTTAATCCAATCCCTATCCTCCATTATGTCAACCTAGTGTGAATATATCTAACCCATGACTAATGGTTCCATATAAAATCCTATCCAAATCTCATTTACAAAGGAAGGTGACAAATCTTACAAAATAAGAAAGAATACAAATAAATCATTAAGGCAAACTTCCCTATTCTCTACATATAGTCACCTGACATAGATGTAAACATACTCAAACCCTCATACCAGTCCCTAACCACCTTAATCACTCTCAATTTGGAATTTTTTCATCCACTTTATACTATTACACAAAACACATTAGGTGGGAGAACTACATATGGATTGATCCCTCTTTGGAATATTGGTATGTAGGCAGTATGCCCACACAAGGGGTGTGAATTAAATTTTTAGTGAATATTACACACTAACCCCCCTTTCTCAAGTGATTCAAACATTGTTTTATACATCATGATTGAGGGTTAGGGTTTTCAAGATTAAATTAGCTACATAGAAAGTTCTATCGACAATTAGCACTCAAGATTTTCTAGGCAAGCTCATATAGGAACAACATAAAAACCCATAAAGTTTCAAGTCTCTATGACTAGTTTAGATAATAATGGTAGGAGTGGACAATAGTTTCAAACACCAAAGTGTCCTATTTTTGGTGCTACTATCCTTTCACTAAACAAAATCTAGATTCAGCTTCATGACACTATCCTAGTCCTACACAACTAGTTTTAGCCTCTGTGTTAGCTATCTCAACCTATTTATAACTAAGTCATATTTCTCCTTATTTATGGATATTTTTAGAAAGGTAAAAAAATATAAATAAATTATATAAATTAAGACTATATTTATTTATATATTATTTACTAATTTATTAATCTAGACCCTTAACTAAAATATGAATAAAACTCCATTATTTCAAAAATAGTTAAATCACATGCAAAACCTCAATTTTACAAAATCATGAAGTTAACCCAAAATCATAGAAATAGAAAACTTGATTCCATCACAATATTATCATAATTACCTAATTCCTTTTGATTTAAAAAGTGCATAGAAATATATCTATTAGAACCTTTACCAAAACCAAAACCCACTATTTTATAAGTTATAAAACTTATTTAAAATAATTTTTCTTGGGTGCCATTTTGCCCTTTTTTTTACCTCTATAAGTCACCAAAATGCATTTATAAGTCTAGAAAATTATACAAGATTCATTAAACACCCAATACTTTTATGAATTGAAATGTATAAAATAATCTACCATAAGTATAACTTAGCAAGGTTTAGTCCATATAGAGGTTTCATGGACATTCAAATAGTCAATACAAAAAAAATTATGTATTATCTTAATAAAAAGCATCTAAGATAAACAAAGAACTCAAAATCAATGAGATCATGCATTTTAACCATAGATATAACTAATGAAAATTAAATAGTCAACATTTTTGCAAAACACCTTTAACATTAAATTTATTTAGGTAGTCAAGAGTGTAGTATGTGTGTATGTAAATTTTGTTCCCCTCTTTCTATCCTCAATGTCGATATCTGAATCCTCCTCCCCTATGATATGCTCCATCTATTTCACTTTATGAGGGTGGGACAATCCTACAAACACCTATATCAATAAAAAGGTAATCAGTCTAAGCTTCTAATAAAATGATAAAGTACTCAAAATGTAGGTACATCTATAAACTATAATTAAATTCTATAATGAAATCACATCATTATAATATTCTAATATATAAAATTATAACAATTCCAAATGCACACGCAAATATAATCTTATCATAATTTATCATGAAATTAAATATAAAAATTGTTAACTATACAATATACATATCCAAATATAACATAAAAATTAGAAACCACTAATCAGTAGTTTCACTTCTCTTATTATACTAATATATTTTTTAAAGAGTGGGATAGGATGTGATAATACATGATGGAAAAGTTGTGAAAATTTTTATGGGTTGTGACAGTTATCTTTTATATTTTTTTACAAGTTTCATTAAAATTATATGTAATTTCTATGAGTTAAACTATATGTCCCTATAGTTGCTATGGGTTAAAGTAACAATCTACCATTACTATGGGTTGGATACCTAGTTGATACGGGTTGGATACCTAGTTTTTACAAGTTTTCCACCTAGTTGCTATGAGTTGGATATTAGTTCCTATTACTTCATAACTCAGCCTTGAGATCCACATGTATTAAATTAATAGAATATCCAAAATAATAATGAAAATGCAGAATGCAAATAAATATATAACATAAAAAAATTAAATGTAAAACACCAAATATATGCACATCATATTCTTTTAGTAAAATTGATAGAACATATTACAAAAGACAACTTTATGTAATTAGGGTTATTGGAAAGGAATTAACAAAATATGTTCTATGAGGTTAATCAATGGTTTATTTCTTGACTCATCAACATATATTAGTTGAATATCATATTCATCTATGATAATCATAGTATGCATTATTTTTGAATCACTTATATTTGGCTTACTCATATAAACCTCTTTTTTTTAGGGAGATATATGCAATTCATTCATGTAACTTCTATAGTACATTATAAGGATGTGTTAGTAAATGTGAAAATTTCTTCTTATTGGAGTTGAGAGAACAAGATGATTAATTGGTTGTGAGAGTGTTATAACTATTTATTTTTTATCATTCTTATTATCACTTACTTTTGATTTTAAATTTGGTTCACTAAAAAAAAATTCACCAGAAGTGGTAGAAGGGTTGGACCGATACTTTATCTTATTCATTACAATAACTTTAACTTATCTATATTTAATTGTGTGACATAGGTCATTAAAATATTTGAATACTTTGAACACAATAGCCTCATGTAGAGGAAAAATACATTTTTGTTTGAATACATCATGTAATTCATTATCAACGATTAGATTTTTCAATTCAAAAATCATATCCTTATAATTGAGCATATAATCACTAATAGGCTCATTATATCCTTGTTTAAGTTTTAAAATCTAAACATATAACATATTTTCACTAATTTTGATTAAAAATTATGCTAGGAATTGTCCAACCAAAGGATTAAAGGCATTAATTGCTTAGAAAGGAAGATCATAAAAATAATACAGGTCATTGTCCTTAAGACTCTATGGAAATAACTTAGTCAATAAATTATCGTTAGACATGTAGTCTAAACATGTTGTGTGAAAGGCTTGCATATGTTTTTCTATATCACCCATACCATCATATAATGTAATAATATGTGAAATAAAATAAGGAACTAAAGGATAAAGTAAGATCATAAGAGATAATGGATTATGCAACAATGCTTGAGAAATAATGGTATGGCTATTTTACACTAATTTTTATATAAGAAATTAATGTTATAAAATAGGTATAAAAATAATAGATATATTTAGATTTTAGTACATGAAATTTAAGCCTAAATATGAATGAAAATTAGAACTAAATAAAATGGAAAATGAAATTTATAACTAGCATGTGCTAAAAATTATAATTATAACCAATAATAAGATACTTAAGATTTTTTATTTATGGTTAATTGGATATGATATCTTAAAGTGAGAAACAAAATACATGAATGTGACTATCTAGGATTAAAATTAGCAAATGAAGGTGTTTCTAGATAGTTTTTTACTCTATGACCAATAACATAGGTCAGTCATATCCTTTGACTACAAAATTCTTGACATTGACTATGATTAAACAATTATTCTTTTTCCTTTTATGCTTATGCTTGATGAGTGGGATAAGATGTTTTGATTTAGATTGTGTTGTATGAAGATTCATATTTTCCTTATCTTTAATTTAGAAATGATACAGGTCCTGTGACCTAAAAAAAGAGATGGGGATTTTTTTAGTTGGCCCCAATCATCCCCTTGATTATGGATTGATTCTTACCTATCTAGATAATCTAAGGAGGGAAGGAAGGAATTAATCCATGTGTATTTCTCCCACTTATATTTATTTTTAAATTGTGTTATTTGACTATATGTATTCAACTAGAAATTTGGATTTGATACTTTAAAATGATATCTCTTTACTTGATTTGACATGCTTTAGACTTGGTTTGTGACTGCTCATAGAATGATCTTGAGTTTTATAAGAGTAGGACAAACTTTCTAAATATGAAATAGTGTATAAGTTATCAATAGATAGTTACAAGTTAGAAATAATAAATGAAATTTGATTTGTATTTATAGTGAGACCTTTTTATAATTTCATTTATCTAACCTTATGAAACATGTGGGAAGTCCCAAATAAATATTTTAATTTTTTTAAACTAGTTATTAATTAGCACAGGATGATGCTACTCTAGGTGGATAAATTTATAAAAATATACTTGTCTATTTATCATAGACCTATCCCAAAGAATCAAGTATATTTGTCCTAATATGTGAACTAGTTTGAGACTTATATATAGATGTTTTATCATTCACTTGTAAATTATTTTCACTATTCATAGTAAACTCAAGGTTCAAGCTCGCATATAGATAAATGGTATTAGAGTAATGGAGAGTAATATTCATGTATTTGGTCATAATCTAGGTAGTTTAATATATGTTCAAAGTTAACATTTTCATGTACATGTTTCCATATTTAGGTATCTACATTTTCCCCAAACTTTATTATAGTAATGTAATTTATATATTAAAAGAGAAAACAATACCTAGATGTTTACAACACACTTTGTATTTGATAGGAAACTCCAATTTTTTAAGGGAATCAATTTTAGCAAAACCTAAAACACCACATGAATTGATCATGGTTCATATTTAAAACAATTTAAAATATAAAACTTTAACATTTTAAAATTGAAAAATAGAGTAAGGAATGAATACAACTATATGGATATGAAAAAATGTGATCTATAACATACAAAATATGATGAATCATTGGATAAATATTCCCCCTTATTGAATCACCTAAAGATATGGTTCCTCATGTTCAACCATTAGCAAATTGAGAGTGATCAAGTCCTAATTTTGAAAAACTAATCAATCCTTTGAGTTGTAAATATGAATGTTTCAACTCTAATGAATGGTAAAAATTACCAAATATACTTCCAAAATAAGGTAGAACCATAATGGGTTTTCTATAAGTGATGCCAAGGTCATTGAGTGTCACTAGACTCAAATGTACATCACCCATAATAGAAAATGAAACCACATAATGGGTTCACTATAAGTAATTCCAAGTTTATTATGTTACAATAGACTTGAACATACAATACCCATAATATAATTAATCACACTTCAAAAAAATATAGATTCTATTTACATGATCGAAACAAAATGAATAATTTCATGCCCCCTTCATGAACTTGGTAGAAATAGATTTGAATTGAAATAAGCATTTGCCTTTGAGTTTTAAATTGTATTATATTTGATATTTACATGAACTAATATCATCCATTTTTAATTTTAAAATTATATATAAGTTCATGAACAAGTATTGTGCCCCCTAAATTATTTCTGAATGACATAGAATGCCATGCATCTATATGCTCAACTCTGGCTATTTTTAAAACTTTTGATTTTTTATCTTGTCACTATTTTTCATATTAACATACATATGCATTAAAGGGTGTATGAATATGTACTATATTCATGTCATGTACTCCCATAACTTATATTTTATGTGAATTTTTTTTGTCATATATTAGATTTATGAATAAATTTGAACCTTTGAAACATGTAATTTGTAATCAAATATAATTTTTACATTACTTTGAATCTTTAAAAACCTATAATTTGAATCTTTGAAACTTTTAATCTATCATATAATCTTAATTCTTTCTTAGGAGAGGCTTGGATCTCTAAGACATGAACATTATAATGTGCCCCTTTTAAGATGAGGGATGTAGCCTACAAATCACTCGTATGAAAAGAAGAGTGAATTATATCATGTGATAAATATATAATCAAATAATCATGTGTATATTATTGCATCATAGTAATTTAATTTTCATTTAAGCATGTATCTAATATATTGAATGTGAGGCACACAAGTGTCATGTTTGGATATATATATATATATATATATATATATATATATATATATATATATATATATATATATATATGAGGTATTTAGTAAAGTAACCATCTCTAAATTAGACTAAGTAATAAAATTCCATGATATGTATCATGTCCCCACTAACCAAACTCAAGAAGAACAACAAACACAATGCATAATGTCAAACATAAGGCCGAGGGTTGTATACAATGGGCATGTTCAAATTACACACATATGGGTAAGGGCCACAAATAATAGTCATATTCAAATGTTTCATAGGAATAAATTTTCACACATAGGGGTAAGGATAACATAAATAATTAAGTAATTTATATCTTAACATCAAATGATCATAAAATAAGTGAAACCTTGTCTACATTATTCATATGTATCAACGTCACATCATATAAAAGTTTCATATTCATGCAAAATAAAATGAAAATATTATTAATTAATAATACCTTTGTAATATATATACTTCAACATGGTATATATATCATACATATATATAACTTATTATAAAATAACCTAAATAATAAGATGTACCCAACATAGGAATGGACACTAAGCAAATGGAATTGAACATCTCAAAATCTATGTATGATATTAATGTCCTACACCACACTCATATACCTTGTTAAATTCATGTGTGTTTGAAAAATAATATGCTATCTTAAAAAATATGTGATAAGTAACATATGTAAATAAGTAAACTAACAATTCACGCCATGCTCAGGTCCTAATTTTTTATTTTTGAAATTATTTTGAATGCTTTTATAGTTTTGAGATATTTTTTTAATATGTTAAAGTATAAGTAGAAAGGATTTAAAAATAAAATAAATATATAGATCTAAACAATCCACAATATGTGTTAATACATAGTGTACACTAGATTTGATATCATTTCCATGTGGAGAGAATGAAAGCAAGAAATATGCCCCCATAGTATGTGTCTATTGTAATAATATAGCTTAATATTATATTTGGAGATGAGAACCTACTTGGACACAGTGGGAAATAATCAATGTGTTCTCATGTAGTATGTATAAGTAAGTGTATGCAATCATGTAAGCCCAAATGGAAGCATAAGTATGTGTAAATAGTTAATATACAATAATGAGCAAATATCATGTCACAAAATATGTGTATTATAGTCACTGCATGATAATTGTTATATATTTTCAGAATTAGATAGACAATCAAAAGGTAAAGGCTAAATAAATCAAATACAAGAGTTATAAGAATGGATTATGTAAGATCATATGTACACATGTGCAAAGATATAATAATAATAATAATAATAATAATAATAATAATAATAATAATAAAGAGGATGAGTGGATATGAAGAAGCTATATATAGTGGAAATTATTGTATCTTAACCAATGACTTTGTCAACAAGATGTTCCTATGGATTTCTTTCATAACATATGTAATCACCATCTAAATTTTATGTTAAAACACCAATTTAAATTTGATACTAAGTTGTAGGTCTTATATCATCAAGAGTTTCATATCAATCCTTGCATATGTGATAAATGGCATTTTAAAAAAATTAAAATATCAACTCATGTCATGCTCAAGTCTTGATTTAGTCTTTCTGAGATCAATTTGAATGTTTTTTTATTTATGAGATATTTGAATGTCTTTTATTTTTTGACATTTTGGTCAAGTATCAGGGCTTTGGAAATAAAATAAGGTGAGGTATATAAATAATATACAACATGCATCAGGGCATAGTGTTCACTAGATGTGATAGTAGGTCCATATGGAGATAGTGAAATTAATAAATATAACCCCATTGTATGTGTCTATTACAAAAATTTAGCTAAATATTATATGTGGATATCAGAATCTACATGCCCCAAGTTGGTAAGAATCAATGTGATATATTGTAGTATGTATAAGTATGTATATCTAATCCCAAATGAAATCCAAATTATTTGTAGATAGTAAATATGAATGAATGATAAAGTAGCATTCCAAAAAACATGTGTACTATAGTAACTATAGGGTGAGCATTATTGATGTTTATATCAAGATAGATAATCAAAAGGAAAGGGTAAAATAAAACAAATCCAAGAGATATAATAATGTATTATGTAAGATAATATGTACACATGTGCCAAGGTATAATAATAATAATAATAATAATAATAATAATAATAATAATAATAATAATAATAATAATAATAATAATAATAATAATAATAATAATAATAAAGAGGATTAGTAAATATGAGGAATTTATGTACATTGGAGTTCCTACATAAAATATGTAACCACCATACATATTTTTTGTTATGTGACTAAATGAAATGGGATTTTGATGTTTAGATCTTATGTCATCAAAAGTGTCATACCAATCTTATAAAAAAATCATAATCATTATTGTAATTAGCTTATTCATGTTGAAATTTTTTTACATCACTCTTATCATTATTTACATTTTTATAAGTAAAACCAACTACACCACATAGTGGTATTAAAATTTATTAGTTCATTTGTTTTGTCATTCGTGTTAGATCATGTGCCTCTATTGTTATTATATTAGTTGTCATTGTTGTTTGTTACGTGAATAAATATTTTCCTTTTTTCATTATTTATTTATAGATTCATCCTCTCTTAAAATGGCAACCATTACATATTCATGATTGAATATGACATAGTCATGATCTTTACTCAATTTTCCCCTATTAATTTCTTCCATGATCTTTTGAGTTTTGCATTGCATTGATCCAAGGTAGGATTAATTTGAAGTATAAGAAACATGTTCTTGAACCAAGTATTATTTCAAATAAATAGATCCAATGCAGCGCTAAGGCCCATAATTTTACCCAAGTGTTTACTATGATACCCAAGATATTGGATAAGTGTCATGCTACATATATTAGCTTCTCAAAAATATACAACATTGAATTTAGTAAATTTATTTCCATTGATGTGAATACTAAGAATCAAAGGCTCTATATATTAAGAATATTTTTTTAGTTTCCTATTTTAGAACCACATTAGTCTTATTTGGTACATCTTGAGTTTAATTTTAGATTGAGAGGGACCTTATCTTGAGGATGTTTTCTTGATAATCTTGAGATTAGTTTTGAAACTTCATTTTTAATGTTTTCTCTTGTAGTGACTTCTCCTTTTTGTTTTTTTCTCTTTTTTTTGTTCTTTATGTAATCTTCATTTTTCATCTTGCTCCTTTTTTAATCTTTTTTACTTTGATGTTTCTATTTAAAATCTCCCCTTTTCATTTTTTTTATTGTGATAGCTTGTCCATTTCCAATTTTTCACTTTGTAACTGATACTTTTTGAATGGTTCCCTTTTTTATTATGGCATTTGTTCCTTTCCTTGAGTGATGTGACCTTAGATATAAATCTTGATCTTTTATTTTTATATTAGTGTGAACTAATACTACAACAAGTGTTTGCATTATGATTATGTTGATTATATTTAACAATATTCTTTCTTTTGTCCTTAAAGGATTTTATCTTTATAGTAGTTTCTAATTTGTCCTTATTTTTTATATATGAATCATCTTGATATGTTCCAAGCCCAATAGATGTGAATAGAGTGTGAGATGCATACTCATATGGGTCAATAGGATTAAAATTTTGTTTATATTTTCTTTTTTAAGTTTTTGGATCTTGAATTTCATCATTATAACTATCATAACAATCTATAACTATGTAATTAGGGTATTTAGAATCAACCAAAATAGGAATATCTAGTTTTTTCTCCTCTTTTTGTATAGTAACTAGTAATTATTTCTATGTATCCTCTTTAATTATAATTATTGGTGTTTTTTCATGATCTATACTTAACTTGCCTAACTCATTTGTTTACATTTTATAGAGTGTGATGGGTTGTGCCAATGGTATAATATAATGATCCTTAGATTTTTATTGAGTCAATTTAAAATATCTAAAAGTTATATCATCTATTGGAATTATATACTCATCTATGTCATATATAAATTTAAGATGTATATGGAATGTATAACATAAAACCTCAATCGCAGGAACCCAAGGTCACTCTAAAAGTAATTTAGAGCGTAACTAATTAGGCATGATTTAAAATATATAATGCACCATTATGGGACCTACTATTAAATCCAATAACATAGTTCTAAGTATGATGAGGTATATTATATAATTCATTGATATTTTATTTTTATATTTTAATGTTTTTCATATTGATGCTCAATTTTTGTAAGAAAGTAGAGATACAAATATTCATCTCTGAACCATTATTAATCAATGCACATTTGACTATATTTTCATGTAAATGAACTTGAATGAATAGTGGAAGATCTTGATCAAATATATGCTTAGGAGGTAAGTCTTCCTTATATAAAGTGATGTATGTTTCTATATTATTTATTATATTCATGATAGAAGAAAATGATTTTGGCTATGTATCATGAGGAATAGTTAAATCAAATAACATTTCATAAGATCTATTTTTGTAAAGTTTTGATTTATTTAATAGCTCAAAAATATAAATTTTAGTATGGATATTTTTTAGTTGATTGATTATAATTTAACCCTTAAATTGATTGTATTGTCTTGTGGGAGGTGGAGGGGGTTGAATAGGAACATGTTAAACACCTTCATTTTATCATGGTGGATGAAGTACCCACCCTCATCTAGTTTTAACAACATGAAAATTATAATATAATATCATGCATAGGTAAATAATGGTATTATGATGGTAAGTGAGACCAATTTGATATGTAGGGGTAGGAATAACAAAATGATTCATGCACACCTTTTTTTACCTGGTGTGACAAGTAGCAATTTAGATAGAATATTTTAATAATATGAATTAAAAAAATCATGAGATTGTACATTTTTAATTTTAGCCTTTTGTGTACCCATTTTTTAAAAATAACCCAAAATAAATAAAAAATGACAAATATAAAGCCTATTACTAATATAAAATTGATTATGCCAAAGGAAAAAAAGATTTTAATAGGTGTGACTAATGAAAGTGTGTTTGATTTATAGGCTCTTAGATATATTGATCATAGTCATAAATAGTGAACAAGGCCATAATATGCATTAATTATGGAGGGTTCTACCATCCCATAGCCACACTATCTAATATCTATGGTACATTGAGATTAAATTCATGGGGATATCCACTTACCAGTGCACTAAAAATATAAATGGGTAAGAGGATTTGTATGGTTGAAATTTTTTTAAAAACTATGCATTTCTAATTTACCATGAGGTATGTGAAAATTAAATTTTTTATATTGTGTTTTCTAATGACTTTATCCAATGTTTCTAATGTTTGATTCTTATGTTTCTATGTTATAGGTTTAATGGAGTTCCATTTGAATGAATAACGTTCAGGGTTTTATGCTTTAATGATAATTTGATATTTTTTAGCCATTGGTATTTGATTAATTAATTAGATCCATGTTGAAATAAGTGTTAACAACCTTATTCTAAATGTTTTATCATAACTTTCTTTTGAAATGGATTCAAATTTATGTAGGATTATATTTATGTAGGAACATTTTATTATATCTTAGACTTTATTTAAATTTTATCCTAAGTTTTAATCATGTTTATTAACACATATAAACCCTTAGTCTAAAATATACCCTATGTCTCCATATATCCCATGCACTTATGTCTTTGATTTTATATCTGTAGGTACTAATTAACAGCAAAGATGACAAGTGTCCTAATCTTGGGAGTTTAAAGTGAAGATCAATGATCCATGGATAAAGCTAGAGTGAATAATTCAAATGATCTGATTGATAGTGTGAATTAATAGTGTAATTAATATCTGATGGTGAGCAATATATTAAAGCATCAAAGGATTCTAAAATTAAGTGTGATAAGTGTCATGATCTTGACAAAGTCGTAATATATCGAATAATGAGCAAAGGTCAACAAGTCAAAGATATTGAGGAATGTAAGTGTGATAAGTGTCACAATATTGGTAAGTGATCAAGTAGATCAATGGCCCACATTTGATATTTTGTATAAATATAGAGACTAACCATCTATGTTTGATCATGTAGTTATCAAATCAATGGTACAATTTTAATCTCAGATAAGGATGATCAATGGCCTACATTTGATCATACATTTAAGATTAGTAGTATGACTAGAGTAAAAAATTCAAAGATCCTAGATTAAATGAGATTCTACCATGTGCCACATGAGTATTCAAATGATGAAACTATTTTTAAAATACACAAAGAACCCATGGATCTGACAAGTGTCCCGATCTTAGGAGCTCAAATTAAAGATCAATGACCCATGATGAAGTCAAGGCTAGAATAATTCTTAAGAGATCAATGGTTCAAATTGATCAATCTTCAATATTTCAAGAGTGATGACACATGTACAAAAATGACAAATGATCACATCTTAAATAAATGAAAAATGTGACATGGAAGTGCCATATAGGAAGAATACATCACACTAGAAGATCTTGTGGACACATGCATGTAAAAGGTATAAATGTGAAATCCAAATGTAATCTTCACCATTAGAGCTAACATTTTGAATTAGATTGTCACCATTATATCTCTGCATAAACCTACAAAATCCTTAGAGTGTATAGAAATCTCTAATTATATCTAAATTCACTATGATTGATTCAAGAGGAGTTGAACTATTGTGTGCAAAAGGATAATTCAATTGGAATTATAGTAATGGAGACTCATAAACATGTTTCAAAGCAAGAATATGAGCTATATTTAACATTAGATGTTGAAGGATGAGTGTTTAGGGATATCAAGTTTATTAATGTTTATCTGAACATAGGGGATAATACATGTTCTAAATTATTTCAAATAATTGAGAACCATCTAGTTATCACCAAGGAAGAAGAGAAGATTTTCTCAAAAAGAGACTATACAATGACATTGTAGCCATATAGATGACCAAACTTCACTATGCAACTGCAAAACTAGAGGTGCTTCATTACATTGATATTATTGGTCCTATTTTTAATGAAGCTAAGATACACAAGGGTATGTTAATTAATAAACATAATCATAGGAAGGCTGCTTACATATCCCTAATTGCCTTTGAGTATTATTACAAATTATCTAAACCCCAAATTGACTTATCCTATATTAATTCATGGGATAAAGATCATAACATAATTGATACCCTAGCTATGTGGTTAGAATTTGGTAATAAAATTATTATAGACCCTACAAAGAACATCCCAATAGTCAATTTATACCTAGAATTAGGATGGTGATGACAATGTTGAACAAGTTGTATGGGAATTAAACTACTACATATGTAGAGCCAATATGGGTGAGCATGGTATACTTCATCATTGAAAAGGTGATAATTCCTCCATTGGGTGAGAAAATTAGCATCTCCCTGAGTAGAAAAATATATACAATCAAGTATAGGAACAAGACTAATTTTTACATGATGTCATATGTTTTAGACACCCTGTGTGTAACCACAAAGATTACTAACTAGAAAGAATGGTCTCCAAGTGGTACTTAAACTATTTCCCAATATTATTCCAAATTGAACATCTATAAATATAGGGACCATATTTAATTTATTTGTGATTGTGTCTACCCTACATTAAATGAAGCTATAATCGATACTCCTATTGAAATAGTTATCCCTTTGATCAAGAAATTTATTGAAATAATGGGGGATATATGGTTATACACTGACTGTACTATTATAAGGATTTAAGAAACTCAAAATTTTCCTCTCAAGCTATCAATCCATGTTCTCAATAAACTAGCAGATTAAGAGGTGGCCTATCAGTTATTTCATTTTATAGATGGCCTTTACAAAACTAAGAGATAAGGTTTCATTCATAGATTTTCAATGATAATTGGCAATATAAATTTCAGATAGTGGGATCATATTGATGTTATATCAAAACATAGGTTGTATTTCAACCTACAGATGGATGATCTTAGGTAATGGGACCCCTATGGTAGGGTAAAAGAGCATTTAAAGATCAAGGATATTTTGAATGTACCATATGAGAATAATCCCAATTCATTTGACTTCATATACATTAAAGTATGCTCATATTTTGAAGTAACTAGAATATAAAAGGAGCACAACACAAGACCTAAGCCCAAATTGAATACAGACCAAAAAATAGAAGATATATGGGAATTAGGCCCAGGGAAATATCACTTGATTGATGTTGATTCTTTTAAGTTGATGTCAATAAAATTAAAAATAAAACATGGAAAAAAAGAGAGGAGGCCTGATGAAATTGATTCAAGCTCATCAACTCTTGAATCATTTAAGCTAGTAGAGCAAGAGACACCTTAATAGGAGGTACACATGATAGCCCTAGATCCTAATGAGTCTTTTGATGATATATTGGATATGTTATCCATGGCTTATGAGATATATTAAAAAAGAGAGAAATTAAATGTTGAGAAAACTACACAACATTAGGATAAAGGTAAGTCTTTAAATTTGGTAACTATTGACATGCTAAAGAGAAAATTTGAGACTACCATTATTGTAAGGGAAAAGAAATCAAAAGTAACCATCACTACTCCTTTAAGTGAATTCAAATTTTTTAATAAAAAAAACATATTATATGGTACACGTATCCCTGAGTGGTTCATTTATGAGTTGAGGATGGAAAATTTTCCCACTATTCGTCATCCATGGGCAATGATGAAAGCTACTAACATCCCAATATAACAAGAATTGAAGACATGGATCATTGCTCTATAAGAAGAAGAGGCAAGGAGATTTGATACTCCAAGTTGGTCATCCCAATCACAAGTATAAATATTAGTTCCAAATGTGACCCAATATTTAGTTGAGGTTAGTTTTGACCCAAGTATTACTAGTTTTTAAAGACTGAATGCAAAAATAGCTAAGTAGGGTGGTGAAGAAATCATATATCAAAAGGTGGATCCCCTAAATAATTTGACCTAGGATAAAGGATAGATAATTTATGAGGATCCAACATTTTATGAGGATGTCCTTGAGATAGCTAAAGCACAGTTAGAATAGTTACAAGATGTTATCAAAGGCTTGAGGTAGCAAAAGAAGAATCTGCAAGAGTAATCCATTTTGTCTATTATAGGAGATATGGTTAATAAGTTTGATGCTACTATGTATCATACATTCATCTCTCTAAATTCAAAAAGGTTCAAGAAAGATATGGTGAGAAAGTGAAGTTTTATGGCTACAAACCAAATAAATCAATAGAAGACTTCATATAACAAGGTAAAGGAATTTGTCAATATATTGATAGAGGACCAGATTCCTAGATTTAAAATAGTTAGATTGGCACATTTAAATATGGATATGGTTGTATTGATAGAGAAAATCAAGGTTTTGAACAAATGGTCCAAATTCATGGATGACATTTCAAAGGATTTCAAATAATTAGAAAACTAGATGGTGCATATATTAGGTGGATTAATAAAAGACCCAACTACCATTACTCCCATTAGCTTGATAATAGAAGAGGAGTATACACACAGGGATACTCAATTCATATAAGAAGAAAGGATCAAAAGCTAAGGTAAAATAGGGTTAGTATAGTCATATAAAATGTGAGAATTGGTATCTTGAGTGTGGCTTATGACACCCAATCTATAGGTCCATCTTGCATGCTCTCATGACCCTTCTAATTATATCTTGTTGATTCCCAATCATCCATAGGCTTTTGAAACCTCACTCCATCTTAGCCAGGACCCTTTTTCCATGCTTATTCCATCCCCTAGGTCTCATACCCTCAGGATAATAGCACCCAAGTTGGACTATAGCTCTGAACCATAGGGTGTCCCCTTTCTATTGCTCTTGTATAATCACATTTTGAGCCCAAGTGACCATTTTGCCTTGATTCCTCTTCTTCATTGTGTCAACTTAGCATGATTGTACTTAACCCATGACCAATAATTATCTATAAATTCCCATTAAAAGTTCATTTAGAAGGGTTAGAAATTATCAAAAATAAAATCAAACAATACAAGCAATACCACTAAGTAAATTTTCTATATTCTCTACATATAGCTAGCTAATATAGCCATAAGCTCATTTAAACCCTCACACCGATCTTTAGCCACATCAAACACACCTAGTCTAGTATTTTTGCATCCACATAACACTATTTCACAAAGCACATCAAGTGGGAGAACTACATATGGATTTATCCCTCTTCAAAGTATTATTATGTAGGCAATGTGCCCACACATAGGTTGTGGATACACGTTCAATGCATCTTACACACACTAACCCCTCTCTTTCTCCAAGTTTTTCATTCAAGTTCAAGCACAAGGAAAAACTAGGGCTAGATATTAAATCAATTCTATAATGATATTTTTTTATAGTCAATACTTAAAATTACTCAAGATGACTAATATAGGGACAACAAACAAAACCTATGAAACTCATATCTCTATGACTAGTTTGGACAATAGTGGCAGGACTTGGACTATAGTACCAAACCTTGAAGTGTCTTATTTTTTTGCACTCCCATCCTTTAGCCAAATGAAATATAGATCTTTATTTTTGATAGTGTCTCAATCTTTTACAATTAATACTAACTTTTGTTTCAACCATCTTAGTCCTATTTAAGCTAAGATACCATTTTCCTCACTTATTACTATTTTTAGAAAGGTTTAAATTATAATCAAATTATACAATTTAGTAGCTTAATTATTGAAATATTATTTAATAATTTAATTAGATTAGACCTTTAACTAAATTGGAAATAAAACTCTAATATTCCAAAAATAATTAAATCATTTGGTGAACCCGACTTACTTTGTTTGTGCATAAAAACCCTAGAAACCCTAGGGTAAATTCCTTGCTAATTTTTACAATATTTTTCTTATTTTTCACTTGCCTATTTAAATCAAAAATTCAATTTAAATTTGAAAATTCCATAATAATTTTAAAATTTTATTTTTCTTTCAAACCCTAGATGCACATACTAAGTCCCTTTAAATCACAATTTTTCAAATATTTTTTTTTATTTTTTTACTTTCCTATTTAAATTAGAAATACAAATAAAATTTTAAAATTCCATAGTAATTTTTTAAAAATTATTTTTCTTCCAAACACTGGTTACACATAATAGGTCCCTTTAGATCAAAAATTTCCAATAATTTTTTGATTCATTACCTACATATTTAAATCATAAATTTTTAAAATTCCATAGTAATTTTAATTATTATATTTTAAACCCTAATTGTATATACTAGGTCCCACTAATTTTGAGGTATCACCTTATATTTTTTAAGCATTCATATCCTTTTTATGCATATTCTAGTTCATTATTTATAATATATTCATTTAATCTACTCTTTCATTTTTGAAGTTGTTTTCCTTATGCCACATAATCTCCTTGCAGTTCCTCCTTTGAGATGAAATGCAAGACTTATTGGTAACCCTCCTAAAATCACCCTAATTATTTCAACCTGACCATATACCATGGATAAACAACCAACTTAGGTTCTTGTTATAGATTCTACACATCTAGATTCCATAAATTTCTACGAAGATAACTTCAACAATGAACAATATGAGAATAACAATGATGATACAAACATTGATGTTCATGATCCACCACATTAGACTCTTGATTCACTTTTACCTATTATTGATAATAAAGTTATCCTCAATAAAGATTTGATACTACAAATTTTTCTACAAGGACTCAAGGAATAACCCTGAGATCATACTCTTATCTTACAATCTATCATGGAAATCAAAAAGGGTAATTAATTTGAGTCTTCCTTTCCTTTAGAGTAACTAGTTGCACAAGATGCTAATGGGACAACTATGTTTCCATAACCCCCTGTAGCAGCCCAACTGGCCTCTATGCCACCACCAGCTATATCTAGTACATCTTTGTCTCCTAATGTGGTATCCCTTATGTAATATATAAAATATCTTCAGTCCAAGGTGCTACATCTCGAGAAAAGTGCATATATATGTACACAAGCCTTGGTTTCTTTTTCTCTACTACATACACTATTGGCACATCATATTACTTCCACACCCCTGCAAAAAGGTTTTGTTTAAACCAAACTCACTCTATATAATGGCAAAGGTGATCTAAAAACACATTTAAGAGCTTTTCACATAGCATGCTTGAACTATGTTCCAAATGACTAGCTACTAACCGATCTATTTCCATAGAGTCCGAAGGATTATGCTTTACAATGGTTTTATATTCTATCAAATCAATCACTCAAGGCATTCAATCCTTTAGCTGAAATGTTCCTAGCTCATTTCAACATTAACATTGGTGATAAGGTTTACTATGCCCACATTGGACAATAGAAACAAAGGTCAAATGAGCATCTCACAGATTATGTTCTTTGATATAAGAATATATTGGCTAAGATGACTAGCCCCATGGTTGATCAAGAGTTATAATATCTCTTTAAATAGAGTCTTCTACTAGCCTTTCATGAAACAATAATGTTCAAAATATTCTCTACCTTCACTGATTTATGTCATACATTAAAGGAAAAACAAGTCAAACTAATTTCAATGGGAAAACTTAAGTATAAAATAATATCAAAAATAACAAACAATAGTAACAAAAAAGTCCCATACAATTTAAAGTTCAATTTTATCAAGATTCAAAATCAAACTACAATCAATATGGATTTATAGCCCCCTCTGTGAGTGGTTTTATTTGTACCTCCTTGGCATACTTTTTCCAATCTACTAGATTGTCTAGCTAGAGTTTTAAAATAGTTTTTAGATTATAATGTCATATCTCTCCCTCATATTCAATAAATATATCCAAAAAATCCTCTTCCATGGGGATATGATCATAATGTATTTTACAATTTTCATAGAACACTAGGCCACACAAAAAATAGATGCATCAATTTGAAACATAAGATACATGACTTGATATATGGCAACATTATTGATCTTGGCACTTCATTTGAGCCTCATCAAGTAAAGTAAAGATAGGATAAAGCTTTGAAAATATTCTTAAATAATTTCCCATAACATTCCAAATAAGAGACAGGGGATACATCAGGCATTCATCATGTATATCATGCACATCCTCTACAAGCTACATAACAGGCACTTTCAATTGAGTTACACCCTTTGAGCAACATGATTGGTGTATATAATTCTATAGTTTCATCTAGACCTTTGATCTCCTTTTAGAATAGGAGATGGTTGAGAATGATTCAAATTATCATGCACTCTTTATTATATCTTACATTCATAATCATCCCATTCATAGTGTTCTCATAGATCATGGATCTAGTGTGAACATGTGCACTATGACATTATTATAGCATTTGGGATATTGTGAGTAGGATATTACCTCGATGGACATAGTTGACAATAGATTTAATGGGTATATAGAGTTCATTGGGTGATATTTTACTTCTTCTATAGGTTGGTCCAACACATATAGCCACACCATTTACTATTGTTCATAGTGCAAGAGTTTTTGGTATGTTACTTGGTCGACCATGGATTCAAAAACATTGAGCAGTTAATTCTATAGTTTATAGATGCATGAAATTTAGTCACTCTAATCAATTTTTTATAGTTTTTGGAGTTACATATGAATTACCACTCCCCACTTTAGAGCCATCTACTATTTTGTTGTCATGAATTTTAGTTTTGCCACTAGTTTTGGTTCCACCACCAATTTTAGTTTCTCTACTAGTTTCAATTCTTCTTCCAGTTTAGATTCAAACATAGTCGAGGTCTCCATCTCTAGTACAAAGGGTTCATACACTTACCTAGAGATCTCTTTTAGATATATCATACCTTTAGAATTATAGACAACTTCCAGCTACAATAGTCATATCAAGAGTAGTATCATTGAGGTTTCAAGTCTTTATACATAGAGCATGTGTTTAGAGAGATTCTCCTTCTACTAGATGGGTCCCAAAGATACCTATAGTTTCATCCACTTCTTAGAGTTATATGGGGACCCAATAGTTGGTTTCTAATTCAAATATTTAGAGCATTTACAACATACACAGCTTTTAGAGCCATAGTCTTAGCCCTTCCATCATGCTTCATGATCATGCATGATCCCTCTCCTTAATACATGACACTATGATAGGGATTTTCCCATAATACTCATTTTTTAATATCATTTCTCTTATCTTACTTGTACATAGCTTCTTTTCAATTTCTTATACACAATTTCTCATATTTATTTTTACATAGTCTTCTTATGATTGATTATACATAGCCTATATCAAAAATCTAAAAAATTCAAATATTTAAAAATATCAACAACATTAAAAAATATCAAAAACATTCAAACATGTCAAAAATCCAAAAATAATACAAAATTTAAAAATATGAAAACATTAAAATATTGAAAATTTTAAAACCATTTCAATTATATGCATTATCCATGCTTTACATTTTTGCTACCATTTGGACTAACATTCTAATGTTCTATGTTATTGTTTATCGATTTATCTACATTACCATGCTTCACTTGTTCTTCTTTGAGTGTGTGTATTGACTTCCATATCCTTGATTGCTTCACTCTACCCATTGAGGGGGCATCCTACTTATACATTCGAAACATACATTGATATATCTACCCACTAGGGGCATCTTCTACATGACTACACCATTCATGTTATGGCATTCCTACACCACAAAATCTAGTTAGCATGTTGATGTACATTACTTACTAGATTACATAGATTCCTCTATTGACATTCACTAGTATTTAACATTTGTGTATTTCTTATCATCTACCTAGTCTTGTACTCCATGTCTTTCATACTTTCATTTCTTTCTTTGATTGGTTAGATTTGATTCTATTTATAGTATTTACATGGTTTATTTTCTTCCTTTACGTATCTAGATGTGATTTAATTTATTAGTTCTTATTTTGTCTCCTGTATGTGCCATAAGACATTTGCCAATGTGCCTTAAGACATTTGCCAATGTTCCTTAAGATATTATCCAATGTCCTTTACTTTTATTATTACGTGTGCCTTAGGACATTTTCTAATGTCCTTTTATCATACACTTCTATATGCTTGTGGCCCTGGTGCTAACCTTGATTTTTTCATTTGTATGTGTATGTGGCATTTGAATATGCCTTGTATGCTTGCTTTCCAGTTTGAGTGACATGTGCCCATGTCTATTGTTTGCTTGGCCCCTTGGTCACTCTTGTATGCTTCTTGCTTCTAGCCTTGTGTGTTTTTTACTTGATTACTGATCAATTTTTTACAATGTCATGATCCACATCATGCATTATCTTTCTTTCTTGGATGCCATGATGGACATAATGTTCCATTCCTCCTTGACAATTAACAACTAATAACTAAAAACTAAAATTTCCAAATCTAATTCAAAACATTTCACATGCTATTAAATTGTTATATCTATATAGGCATACCCTTGTTTGATCTAATAATATCCAATACAAACTATGATCTCTTGAGATATCTTGTCAATTATCATTGGTATATCATGGACTTCATACCATAACACACTTGTAGGGCTCTTTCTTCTGAGGGAAGTCATTGTAGGATCTTCATTCCTACCCTCAAAGGAGAGGGATAACAAATAGGGGTTTTGTCATAGATACCAAATCTACTACTAGTCAAAATATCATTTTTTAGAGCACTTAAAATAATAATCAAAGGTCAAACCAGGTAAAATAGACCAAATAAATAGTGAAAATTCTAGAATAGTCTTCAATTTTAGCAAAGGATAATAACACTAGACATGGATAACATCACTAGACATCAAGGTGTCCTATTTTTCACACTCTTATCCAAATAGGAAAAATTCATATTTTCTATAAATAGGTAGAAAGGTAAGCTCAACTATAACTTTTCATATAAAGACCAATTTAGATTTAGTAGTTTCAATATAATTTTTCTTAGAGAATATAAATATAGGGGGCATCATGTATGGCATGATGGCTCTCACATTCAATTTTATATAGGGTAGTTGGTATAACTTCCAAATCAAAATCCATGTGACAAACACTAATGATTGGGGGTAATGTGCATGGCACATTCCTATTAGTATCGGTTTATAACTTCACTTCATAAGGAAATGATGGAACCAAAGTACTAGCTAGCCTTTGTATTCTTGAGATACCTACTTAGAGGGATTGGACACATAGTCCAATCATCAATTAGCACATGCATGACTATATGTATCCAATTAGTGGGAGACAATGAAGCCAAAGGGCTAGCATTTGCATTCTTGAGCCACTCTTAGGAAATTGAGCACTTAGATCCATTTACAATATTAATCTTGGTATAGCACATACCCAATATTACTCAGCCTCATCTAGCATCAATTAGCATCACAAAAGGTTTTATATTGGTTCACATACCTGGTGAAGTGTATTCATTCCTTTCTCTTCCTCTCTCTCTCTCTCTCTCTTACCCAACTTTGTACATTCTTATTTTAGATATAATATATCTAGTAAAAATTGATCAACTCTTTATTTTATCTAAAATATCTACACTTCATGATGTGTTTTCTTTATACATACCTAGCATCATGTAGCTTCATGGGCTTCACCCTTATAGGTAAGCTTAGGTACACTTTCTATTTTTTATTTATCCTAGCATTTCACTTTGATACATCACTAGAATAAAGGAGGGGTAAATCTAGTCATATAAAATGTGAAAATTGGTAACTTGAGTGTGGATTATGATACCAAATCCATAGGTCCATCTTGCATGCTCTCATGACCCTTATAAACATCTTTTCATTGATTCCCAATCATCTATAGTATTTCAAGACCTCATTAAAACTTATCTAGGACCTTTTTTTATGCTTTTTCCATCCCCTAGGTCCTATATCCTTAATACAATAGCACTCAAGTTGGAATATAGTGCTAGACCTTATGGTGTCCCCTTTCCAATGATCCTATCCAATCACATTTCAAGACCAAGTGATCATTTTTCTATAATTTTTCTTCTTCAATATGTTAGCTTAGTACAATTGCACTTAACCCATGACTAATATATCTCTATAAAATCCTATTCAAAGTTCATTTATAAGGGTTGGAAATTATCACAAAGTAAATAAAATAATACAAGCAAGACCACTAAGACAATTTTCCCTATTCTCTACATACAGCCAGCTAATACATCTAAAAGCGCATTAAAACCCTCACACCAATCCCTAACCACCTCAAGCACAACCAATTTATCATTTTTACATCAGCATAACATTATCACACAAATAAAATCAAGTGGGAGAACTACATATGGATTGATCCCTCTTCAAAGTATTAGTATGTACATAATGTGCCCATGCAAGGGTAGGGATACATGTTTAGTGTATCTTACACACACTAAATCCCCCTCATTCTACAAGTTTTTCATTCAAGTTCAAGTAGAAGGAAGACCTATGATTAGAGATTAAATCAACTCTACAAGGAGCTTCGTCAATAGTCAATACTTGAAATTTCATAGGTTAACTAATAAAGGGACAATAAACAAATCCTAGAAAATTTAGATCTATGTGACTAGTTTGGATAACAATGGAAGGACCTAGACTATAGAACTGGACTATAAAGTATCCTATTTTCAATGCTCCTATCATTTTGCCAAATAAAATCAAAATATTGATTTGAGATAATGTCCCAGTTTTGCACATCTAGTACTAACTTTTGTCTCTACCATATTAATCCTATTTAAGCTAAGTTACATTTTTATTCACTTATTACTATTTGTAAAAAGGTTTAAATTATAATAAAATTATACAAATTAGTAACTTATTTATTTTAATATTATTTTCTAATTTAATTAGCTTAGAAATTTAACTAAATTAGGAATAAAACTCCAATATTCCAAAATAAGTAAAATCATGTAGATAATATAAGGGTCTTAGACATGATCCTATTTACAAAAGAGAAGATTGGTGATGCTAAAAGCATCAAGGAGGCAATGGGTAGAGCTAATAAAGACTTGAAAGACCTAGCAGATCAATGAGAAGAGATTTTTATTGAACCCATATTTAACTTCAAGTTGATTAATGAACAACATGATAAGGCAATGAAGATGAAGCATTGAAATCAAAAAGAGATTTTCAAAGTCAAATTTATTGACTTAGCATATTCTTTTGTTTATAAACATGTATATAATTTAAATAGAGGATATTTTTTTTGTAAAATCAAGTACATCTTGTAAAGTGCACTGATTATAGGTTAGTCCATTTATAAAGTGTCTGATTCTATAACATTGTAAAAGGATAGTTATCTTTAACACTTGTTTAATTATCATTTGATGTGACTAACAAACATAACTCAAGGTTTTCTATAAATGGGGTATTATCATTTATAGAAAGAGGAGTAATTTTTAAAGAAAAAAATTTATGTTAATTTTGAGAAAGTAATGCAAACAAAGAATTATACAAAGATTGTCCAATATTTATTTGTGTGATTATTATTATGGTTGGTTCCTTAACCATCTAGTTTAATGTTTAGATTTGTATTGCTTTTATGAGATCTTGATGTGTACATGTTAGCATAGAGTTGTCATTTATGGTTATGCTAGGTTGATTGAAGGATTTTAGATTCATTTCATTTTATTTTCTTTTATTGAAAATGTGTTAATGTTATTTTCTTGTGGAAGTAAATCCTAAAAGTGAATTTGATTTCTTATTTGCATTATTTCAACTATCCTTAGAGATTTGCCTGGTATATGATAGGATATGTACCTTTGTAATTTCATGTCATATACTATTTTAGTACATGTTTGGATAAAATTTAAGCTTTGTCATAATATCTAGACTGAAGATCAAAAGAACCTTTCTCTTCTACCTTACCCCTAATTTTGCTCATTTTTTGATTAATTCACTATAGTTTAGTTTTCGTTGTAGATATACATGCTAGATTAGAATTTAGAATTTAGGTTTTGATCATAATTAACTATACTTACTTTAAATTAATTTCATCTTTTATTTAACTCAAATATCACTATTATTCTAAGAAGGTAGTAAAACTAGAAATATGGGTTGTGGTATAAATACCTGATAAAAATGCATGCATTATATCAGAATATTGTGAAGAGCTCCTCTTTGGCTTGGGAGGAAGACCTACAAATAATAAAGCACTAAAGAAAATTTGTTGGTTATAAAATTAGCTAGGTAGATTACCAAGTTGTGACTAGATCCTAGAAGCATGACCTTTTTCAGGGGCTATCAATCCAATATTTTAAAACAATTTAATTGATAAAATAGAAAGAAAGTATTTGCATCAATAATCAAAAGGTACTAAAACTGATAAAAAGAATTGTTTGATAAAGATATGTGATAGAAATGATCTAATTAGTGATAGTACTAATATGCTGAGGTATGGTTCAAAAAATTAGGTAAAAGTCTGTGGTTAGGTAGAAGCATAAAAAAGAGGGTCTGATTAGGTTTAGGTGGTAAAAGGGATCCTACTAATTTTAGGTATAATAGTGAACCATCAATGGTCAAGATAACCATCTATGGTTAAGGGTAATTATCGATGGTTAGGCTAACTGTCGATGGTTGGGATAATTATCGATGGTTGGGATAACTATCAATGATTGTCTATAGATAAATTAAGGCCAATATTTTTAGTATGAATATTGAGAGGTGGGTGAGGTTTGTACTAATTTCAAAGTGGAAATATGATAAATAAATACAAAAAATAGTTGAATGTCTTATCGAGAAGGTGGATTAGATGGATAGTTGAGGTGGATTGCTTGATGTAGAAGCCAATCATAATTCCAATAGAGTAATAATGTTTGAAGTGGTGATGGTAAGTTGGGCTTGTTAGATTATTTAAGTGCCTGATGATGATTAACCTATTAAAGAGATTATAGATACTCAAGCTCTTGATAATAATTATAGATGGATTTTCCCTTGTATCTCTCTTTTTCTTATAAATAAGGGCAAGAGGTTGAAGTGGGAGTGTAACTAGGGCTTATAATTATAACTCACCCATGCAATTCCTCATAAAAGGATTTGGATGAATTATATTTAGAAAAGCTAAGTGATAGTTTGCATGGTGATTAAATGTTAAGGTTCAGGTGGTGGATCCTAACTATCAATGATTAGACTAGCCATCAATGATTAGCCTAACCATCAGTGGTCAAGGAAAAAGGCCAAAATAGGTAAAAAGGGATAGTTTAAGCTAATTAGGTTAAGTTGATAAAAATGGCTTTAGGCATGGGTAAATGGTTCAAAGGGGGTCTAGGGGTTTATAACATTTAAAATTACATGAGTAGATTTTGGTGTCTACATTTACCCCTTTTATTGTGTGGCTTGAGTCAACAAGCTACAAAAAAAAAATGGAAGTTGGGTATGGTAAAGGTCAAGGTTGCCCAAGAATGGGAGGCGGTGTTCCCCCTCAAACTAGGAAGTGATGAGGCAAAATGAAATTAGGTCAAGGTTTGAAAAGTGGTAGGTGGAGCTAGTGAGTGAGACACAAAAATTACACATAAAAGTGACTAATTGTGATAGTTTAGATCACATAAAGATGAAATTTGCTAGTGTTAATGAAAATTAGGCTTGTGCAAAGAAGATAAGTGATAAATGTATTATGTGACTATTATAGGCATGATAGTTGGATACAGCTATTAGTTTTTGAGGTAGATTTAGTGTATTGATGGGTACTCAAGGTAGGAATTAATCTTAGGAAAACACCAAATGGGTCAATGTATGATTGGAATCTAAGGTAAGACGTACTCTAAAAAATACATAAATGATGTAGTCATTATACTAGGTGGTGAAAAAATAATGAACATGGTAAGGTAAGTTGATGTGGTCAAAATGATCCACATAAAGTCATCACAAAAAATGTGAAGAATTTATTAAATGTTGACACAGTGGATTGTAGCTGGGGTAGGAGGCCAAGCTCCTACCTTTCCACTCGCAACAATGGAAACTCCCCTCTCACCTGTGGGATTGGTGAAGCTGGAGGGGAGAGTCTCTAGGTAAGGGATAGCTCCCTTTGATGCATCTAAGTTGTTCCAATAATTGCTAATATAGGTATATAGATATATATAATGGGGGGTGAAAAGGGAGAAGGATTACAGGAAAACAAAACTACTCTAAAAGGGGTGATGCACCAAATGATTCAACCTACTCACACTCACACTTGAAGTCAGAAAAACACATACGTACACTTCAAACTGGCATAAAGACCAGGTTACAAGAAGCTTAACAGGGAGGCTTTAATGGAACACATAAAAAATAGAGACTCACCAAAGGTGTTGTGGAAAGGCACACTACATAGTAACTTCTTCTATCTTTGCACTTCCAAATATAGCTCTCCTTGTCACTTGCAAAAATGGAACCTTGTAGACACTAGGTTTGGTGTTAAACTTGTGGAAGCATTCAAAAGCAATGACTAAACACAAACTAACACTTAGACACACACAAAGATGTCTAACCAAAATAGAGGTAAAAATGTGTTTATTGATTTCAGGCAAAAATTTGCCAGGGCTTCGCCTTACAAATGTGGAAGATCCTTTTGAAATGACAAGTCTAAAATATATAGAGGAAGAAAGGAGGCCTTTTGGCACTTTTTTACAAGTGACCCATGTGCTTCCTGAGCATTGGGATGAGGAAACTGCTTGAAGATAATGCTATGTTAGCTCCTGTTAGGATTTTAAATTATGAGCCACCCTATTTGCCTACTCATCAATGCATATTGAATAAAAATAGGTGATACCATTCACTATTTGTGCCTCTTGATGATTTCATGGTAGGTACTATGTCAACCACTATAATAACTTCTTGAACTGACACTTTCTTATGCCACTTAGATCACTTTGTCTACTTCTGTGCTTGGCCATTTGCCTCCTCTGTCTCCTTCATCCCTTGGGTTATCTCTTGCTACTCTTTTGGCTCTTTGGTTGAGAGTGCATCCACTTCTGACACGTCATAGTCTGCTACTTTGAAACTTAGGAGACACTTTAAAACGTAGACATCGACACATGGTGGCTTCTACTGAGCTGATAATGGGACATGACAACATCTGCTTATCTCAGAGGGTCCTTCGAGAGTCAGGTAGAAACTGACATGTAGCTACTTCTGCCTATTCTTTCCAGTTAAATTAGAGGCTTTAGAAGTATTTATTGAGATTTTTGTGGAAGGCAACATGTGGCTTCTTCCATTGAACCTTTATCTACCTTAGAAAAACCTTAGGGACCCTTTTTTGGTTCTCACAAATGCTGACACTTGGCAGCTTCCACTGTATTTAGCAACTCATTCAATCCCACCATAGTCTTCTCTTTGAATAATGAAGCAAAAGGAGAAACCCATAGATGTTGACACTTGTCAGCTTCCATCGAGCCTTACATGGAACACGTGGCATGTTCTACTGGTCCTAAAAAGCATGTTGAAGTCTTCTGTGGTTGCCACTTGGTTCCTTCTGCACTCTATCTTTCTTAGTGTAAAATTTGATGTTTGTGCACCTGTCATCACTTGAAAACCCAATGGCTAATTTTCATGCTTAATTTTTATGGTTTTAGGGATGTCACTGTCCTCGGTAAAATTTGTCAGGGCTTTTCTATGGGCTTTCTTCCCACAGACATTTTCTACAGACAATTTTCCCACAGACAAAAAGTTTGTGAGAATCATCTCAGTCCCTTGTCCTTTTATTTCATGCTATTTGGCTTTTCTTTATGTTGGCACCCTTCCTCTAAATTCCTTCAGACTTTTTGTCTGAAGGAATTCCTTTGGACAAAAAGTTTGAAAGAATTTAGCCTCAAGCAAAATTCTAAAAACTTACCCTTCAGCTACCTTTAAAAATCTCCTTGCCCTCTGCAAGGGCCTTTTGACTCAGAAACTACCCTTCTCAAGGGCACCTGCCCTTTGGCTTTGGGATGTCCCTTTGAACTAAGCTATTGAACTAGTTCAACTGTTCAATGTTGTGCACTGAGCCCTTTAAACCTTTTTCTTGGACCAACTATTGAACCAATCCATTGAACTGATTTAATGATTCAACGCTACACACTTAGCCCTTTATTGAACCAACTCCTTTAAACCATTCACACTTAAACCGAATGATTGAACTGATGCATTGAACCAATGCATTAAACTAGTCTATTGAACTAGTTTAATGATTCAACACTGTGTGCTGATGAACTTGCCGATAAGCTGATTTGATTGAACTAAGCTGATTGAACCAAGGCTAATGAACCCAGTGGTTGAACCAAGGCATTGAACCAAGCTAAAGCATTGAACTAAGCCAATGAACTAAGGCATTTTCACCAAGTGTTGAACCTACTGATGAACTAAGGCATTTGAACTGGTTTAATGGTTCAAAGGTGCTAATTCTTAGAAAGAATTATGTCATTGAACCACTCTTCCAACCTTAAGGAAAAGTGTCTTCTGAACCATTTTAACCCTCCTTCCTTATGAATTTATTTAGACTAGAGTTTGAAGAAGCTTTGCAAAACCTTACACTCTCTGAACTGGTTCTTTATCTGTTAAAGATTAAACCTACTGAGTCCGTAGAAAATCAAAACCTACAGAGTTCATAGATTTAGACCTACAGAGTCCATAGATTTAGACCTACAGAGTCCGTAGATTTCCAAGACTTATGAAAAAATCAAAAAATGAAAAGGCCTGAAATAGTAGAGGGAGAAGGGGACCAATTTTTGGTCTATTACACCAAAAATGGTCAACAAAATGGTGACTCCCAGGGGAAGCATGCCTACTATGCTTATAAGCTAGTTGCCTCAAAATCCATTAGGCATGGGGTCAGATTGTAACTCAAAGATCAGCAATAGCTCTGATAAATCTAAAACCAAACATGAAGATTTACCTCAAAAGGAAAAGAAAACATACACAAAACTGAGAAAACTACTAACATGTGCAGAAAGCACTTAGGGAAAATAGGAGAAAAATAAGGGAAAATATATACATGATGGAGAAAGGACTCAGTGGTAATGCTTAAGATGTATCCCATTAATTGGGATATATAGTTCTTCACCATCCAACTTGGAGAGTTAGAATGCATTATGCTACTTACACTGAGTGATTACATATGGGCCACTCCATAGGGCATCAAATTTTGCATACTTTATAGGCTTAGCTCAGTCTTCATCCCATTTCAAGACAATTTCTCCTTTAGAGAAACCTTTTGATGAAGATTTCTTGTCAAAGTGTCTCTTCACTTTCTATTGGCAGCTAGTCATAGAAGCCATAGCCTAGTCCCTTGATTCCTGGAGTTCCATCAACTTGCATAATCTAACTTCCATGTTATTTCCTTCTTCCAATTATAGTTGGTGAGAAAGATCCAAGGCTGGCAACTCGAGTGAAATGGGGAGCTGAGTTTCCCTTCCATAGACAACCATGTATGGCAAGTTGCCAATTGCCCTTTTTGGGGTGACCCTATCTACCCATAGGGCTATTTTCAACTTGGCATGCCAAGTCCTCTGATTTTCCTCCATGGTCTACTTGATGATCCTGATCAGGTTCTTATTTGTAGACTCAGCTAGTCCATTCCCCTATAGGTAGTAATTGGATGAAGTGTTGAGATATATACCATATGTTAGCACCCATTCGGTTGTTTTGGTTCTCAAAAAAGCTAATGCATTATCTAAGATTATGGTTGTTAGAACCTTGAACCTTGCCACCAGGTCCTCATAAAACTACAATACCACACTTTCATTTGCCTCCTTTAGAGCAACAGCCTCTACCCATCTCATGAAATAACCCATGGCGGTTAGGACCCACTTGTGTCCAGCACTCAAGGGAGGATTAATCATCCCTATGAAGTCTAGGCCCCATTGCATGAATGGCTACTCCACTTGGATAGGCTATAAAGGCATGGCAACTAACCATTGCTTCCCATCAAAAAGTGCACACTTCTGGCACTCTCTTACCGAGGCATGGGTGTCCCTGAAAAGAGTAGGCCAGAAATAGCTAGCTCTCATTATTCTTACTGTAGTAGCCCTAGGAGAAAAATGACCACTAGCTGGTCCATCATGGAACTTAAATAGAACCTTATTAGCCTGACTCAAGTCCAAACATCTTAAAAAGACTCCTGAGAGATCCTTCTTGAATAACACTCCATCAATCAGGGCATAAGGGAGACACTAGAGTCTGAAATACCTCCTCTTGATCCTATGAAGTGAGTGTGGGCACTCACCAGTGAGAAAGAAATGCCTCATGTCTGATGTCCACTCCTTCATGATAGCTACTTCTTCTGTTATAGCTACATCAAGGATTAGCAGACTGTCTTCCTTTTGCTGCTTAAGGTTTGCAGTGAGGTGTTCACACAGGCCTCTCCCTCTTACCTGTTTGGTGATCTTGATATCTACATCATATTACATCACTTTAGTGATCCACCCAACTCTCTTCTCATTTAGATCTTAGTTAATCAAGAAATCCTTGATGCTGGGATGTGGAACCATGAGGTGGATTCTGCTATTGGATAGCATGTGTCTAAATTTCTTCAGACTCTGTATGACTGCCAAGACTTGCTTTTCCACATATGTGTATCTGACTTCAAAACCTTATAGGACTTGGATAAAAAATGTAATTGGCTACACAAGGTTATCATCACTTGCTTGGGTAAGCATGGCAGAGATTACCTCTTCATTTCCAAAGGTGTAACGGTTGAAATCTTTGGTGAAGTCAGGGCAGATCAAAGTAGGAGCCTGGGCTATGGCCTGCTTGATTTCTTCAAAACTATATTTTCTCTATAATATCCATGTGAACTCCTCACCCTTCCTCAACATAGAGGTCAATGGCTTGACCATCTCTACAAAATTTGGGATAAATCTCTGTATGAAATTTATCTTACCAAAAAAACTTTGTAGGCCTTTCTTGTGCTTGGGTAAGGACAGCTCCAAGATGGAGTGAACTCTTTTTGGATCAATAGCCAAACCTTCTAAAGAAATAATGTGACCAAGGAGCTTTCCCTCATGGATAATGAACATGCATTTCTTAGGATTGAGAGAGATACCAAACTCTCTACACCTCTCAAAGATTTGCCTGAGGTGTTTCATGTGTTGGCTCGCTTCCTTGGAGAAAATTGTCACATCATCAAGATATACTAGCACAATCTTATTTATCAAGCCTTTAAAGGCCATGTCCATAGCTCTTTGGAAAGTGGCACCAACATTAGAGAGTTTTAAAGGCATTTTCATGTAAGTAAATTTTCCCCACTTGGTTTTGAAGGTTGTTTTGCTGGTCACAGTCTTGCACCAAAATCTAGTTGTATCCTGAATATCCATCCAAGAGGGAGAAATGCTCACTGCCTATCACCATCTAAAGGATCTACTCCATGCTTGGGAAAGGATAATGGTCTTTAAAAGAGACTCTGTTGAGATCTCTAAAATTGATGCACAGTCTGATCTCTCCATTCTTTTTCTAAATAGGAACAAGATTTGCTAGCCAAGAAGAGTGTTTGATTGGAAATATTATTTTAGACTCAATCAATTTGGTGAGCTCCTTGCACATGAGAGGCTCAATCATTAGATTGATAGGCCTCTACTTCTACTTGATTGGTTTGGCACCTTCTTCTAGTTCAATGGTATGATGGGCTAAGCTCAGATCAAAACCCTTCAAATCACTATACTCCCAAGCAAAGATATCAACAAATTCTTGGCACAACAAGATGAAGGCCTACCTTTCCTAGTTTATGCACACTTTTCCAAGTGCAAGTAGCTTATCCTTGAATATTTCCACCTTTACATGGTGCTCTTCCTTTATTTAAATGCACACCTTGTCACTTCTCAATTGGTCATCTCTATTGAAGATATTCTCTAGAGTGACCAGACCTTTAGGGAGCTTATTGTTCTTCAGCTAAACAATTTGGCTACCATATTACTGCTATAGCTTTGCCTAGTTTTTTGTGGTGAATTTTGCTTCTTCTTGCAGGAAGAGTGCTATTTGTTGATCACTATTGAAAACCTAATAGTTGGTGATGTTGTCAGGTATAGAAGGCCGGATCACTACTTTCAAGTGATGTGGGCTATGGTCTCGGCCTATTTCCTTGGCAATATCAAACTGGGCACCAACTACCACCAGCCTATCTACTTGCTTGTTCTATTCTCTAGGGATGGAAGTAATGTTGAAAGCACAAAAATTTTCCACTAAGTCCCATACCCTATGTTTTTAGGACTTTAGTAGAGAGTTCTTCATCAAATTTTGGCCTCTCACTTGGTTGACAATTAGCTCACTGTCACCAAATACTTCCAACTCTTTGATTCCTCTTTTCCTTTCCCACTCCAAGCCATGGATGAGGGATTCATATTCTACAAAATTGCATGTGCAGGAAAATTAGAATCAAAAGGCTAAAAAATACCTCTCTTTTGAAGGAGAGACCAACATCGCTCCACCACCAACTCCCAACTTACTCCTTGAACCATCAAAGAATAGCTGCCATAGACTTGAGTTTTCCTAGCTGGCTTTCATCAGATTTGGTACAAAAGTACCCTCTTCATGCATGTAGTAAATTCCAAGGCCCACCTCCTCTATGAATTTGTAGGGATCATGCTCAAAATTGTCACTCCCCCATTCATCCAAGAGCAAGTCTACAACTTCTTCAAGGGCAGAGGATAGAGATTGGTCTATTTGGAACTCTTTTTGGTTAATGATGGCGTAGCTGACATTTGTTTCCTTTAGTGAGTAAGGTTCTAGATGATCTCTATGGAGTGGCTAGGATTAAATCTTGACTTTATTCCTGTACTTGGTCCTAAAAATTAGATAAGAACAATTTGTTGCTAAGTAACTACCTATCTTGGCTATAAAATCCCTGGATAAGTAGATGGAAAAGTAGGGAGGGACATCTACCACTACCACATCATGAAGAACTAAGAAAGTCAGGCAAGCATGTAATGTCAAGCTCAAACCTCTTACCACCCCAATTGTCTTCACTGGAGTTCCATCCAACTGCAGGACTCCCTTGGTCATTTCTTCATATTTCAAACCCAGCTTGTCGGCTATGCATTTGGGGATCACTGAGGTTCTTGCTCCGCTATCAATGATGCAATTGTGCACTAAGAAATATCCTATGACTAGGGACACATAAAAAGGAGGAATATTCTCTTCCCTTTGGGTCTGACCTAAGGTAGAAGGCTATCCATTCATCATCGAAATGTTATCATCTTTTGCTGGGACAACTCATTCATCTAGTTCATGCACTTCCTTTTCCACCATGTCTTTCTACCCTGATATTGATAGCAAATCCCACAAGGAGATGTTCATGTGTAGCTTCTTCATCTGGTCAACCATGTTGACTTGAGGGTTGCCTTCCTTTAAAATTTCTTTAGAATTATGTACAGCCTGAGGGGTAGGTCGAGGAGCTGGAGGTACAACTGACAGTTTGGAACATGGGACTTTTTGATTTGTGTATGATGAAGAAGGCATTGTTGATGCCTGGGTAGTAGCCTAAGTTTCTTCCATATCCCTTCTTTTAAATCTCATGTTGGTTGTAACACAGTCAACTTGATTGTCTGTAGCACCCACATAATTGACTAAAAATAATTCTCCTTCTAGATGATTCATGAGGGTAGAGTCAAGTTGGGCCTAACTGCTGCTCGTGTTAGGTTGCATTGGAGCCTCAAAAACTTGGGAATGGGTGGCTTCCTAATTCTCTTACACATTTGGGTAATAACCCATCATTTAATTTGTATAAATAGCCTATTCCTGATCATATCCCATGGTTGAACAACTTGGTTGTTCCTACACCAAATTATTTTGAATGGGCACCATGACCTTAGATAATGAAGGGGTACCTTGGTTATAGCCTTGAAAGGGTCTGGTCTAAGTAAGCTGACCCTATCCTTGATTGTAATTTTGGAAAGGGGGTCTAGGAGCATGGCTATACTACTGGTATCCTTGGTTTGGTTTGTTACTTTGAGCTTGCTACCTTTTAAGAGCTACAAGTTCATTTGACATACTTTGCAACAGACTCTTAACTTCATGAAGCTCATTGGATGGGGTAGCAGCTAGTTTCTCTATGCTAGGTAGAGGAGCTAATGTGGGAGTAGTGGTTTGAATTGGAGGTAGCATTTCTTTAAAAAGTGGCATATGGGGTCTAGGAGCTATCTTCCCAGCCTACACTAAGCAATTTTTAGTTGTTATGGCTATGTCATAGGTAGTAGGTAGCACATGTCCTCCCATGGACTGTATCATAATAGTGATATCACTATTCAAAGCTCTTAAGTAATATAAGAAAGCATAGCTAGCAATCAATCTTACCAGAATGGGGATTCTATCCCATGTCTTCTAAAACTGAGTGTTGAAATCTTGCATGTATTCAGGTGGGGCCCTTTTCATGGTGGTCAGCTGCTCAGTAAGTGAGAGGTGGTCGCTCTTTTTTCCAAAATAGGTCATCAAGTGAGTACCTAATTTATTCTAAGAATTGATTGAATTTATAGCCAAGATCCCATACCAATCAAGAGCTTTGCCCTTGAGAGACAATGTTAGCAATCTGATTATGATATTTTCCTCAGAGACATTATGAATATTACATAGGTTAGCAATATTTTTGATGTGCTCGATGACTATAATGGGCCCTTCTCCATCAAAATAAGGCACATTTTTTAGGACTGCTCCTAGAATTGGGTTATAACATGGGAGATTCAAGGGGCTCTGACCATGAAAAGTCATAAAGTGTAATACCATGGTGGGAATGGGATTTAACTGTGGACCTGTTGCATATGCATTCTTTACAATAGGTTTGGGAAGGTGGTTTGTTGAATAAGGATGGGTCCTCTCAAACCTCAGTTCTTTTGGTGAGTTCAAAGGTAATTCAACAAATTTGAAAGGGACACCCTTAAAAGCAGACCATGTGGTGACTTTAGGCATAGGGAGTCAGACTAGTCTTTGATTAGGAAATGAAGTTCTTACCAGTGGAGTCACCAGATGCTGAAAATGGTTAGTTTGCTATAACAGGACCAACATCAATCTTGAAACTTTACTAAGTGTAAAAGTGTGTCCCTCTGGGCATGCCAAAAATTGATGATGTAGTGGATTGCACCCAGGGTAGGAGGCTAATCTCTTACCTTTCCACATGCAACAATGGAAACTCCCCTCTCACCTATGGGACTGGTGAAGTTGGAGGGGAGAGTCTCTAGGTAAGGGCTAGCTCCCTTTGATGCATATGAGTTGTTCCAATAATTGCTAATATAGGTATATAGATATATATAATGGGGGGTGAAAAGGGAGAAGGATTACAGGAAAACAAAACTACTCTAAAAGGGGTGATGCACCAAATGATTTGACCTACTCACACTCACACTTGAAGTCAGACAAACACATACATACACTTCAAACTAGCAGAAAGGCCAGGTTATAGGAAGCTTAGTAGGGAGGCTTTAATGGAACACACAAAAAATAGAGACTCACCAAAGGTGTTGTAGAAAGGCACACTATATAATAACTTCTTCTGTCTCTACACTTCCAAATACAACTCTCCTTGTCACCTGTAGAAATGGCACCTTGTAGACACCAGGTGTGTTGGTGTTAAACCAGTGGAAGCATTCATAAGTAATGACTAAACACAAACTAACACTTGAACACACACAAAGATGTCTAACCAGAATAGAGGTAAAAATGCATTTATTGATTTTAGGTGAAAATTTGTCAGGGCTTCGCCTTAAAAATGTGGAAGATCCTTTTCAAATGACAAGTCTACAATATATAGAGGAAGAAAGGAGGCCTTTTGGCACCCTTTTTACAAGTGACCCATGTGCTTCTTGAGCATTGGGATGAGGAAGCCACCTAAAGATAATGTTGTGTCATCTCCTGTAAAGATTCAAAATTATGAGCCACCCCATTTGCCTGCTCATCAATGCATATTGAAGAAAAATAGGTTGCGCTATTCACTGTTGGTGCCTCTTGATGATCACATGGTAGGTAATGTGTCAACCATTGGAATATCTTCTTGAACTGACACTTTCTTGTGCCACTTGGATCACTTCATTTGCTTCTATGCTTGGCCATTTTGCCTCCTCTATCTCCTTCATCCCTCAGGCTATCTCTTACTACTCCTTTGGCTCTTTGGCTAAGAGTGCATCTACTTCTAACACATTTTGCAGTCTATTACATTGAAACTTAGGAGACACTTTGAAACATAGACATTGACATATGGTAGCTTATGTTGAGCTGATGTTGGGACATGACAACATCTACTTATCTCAAAGGGTCCTTTGAGAGTCAGGCAAAAGTTGACATGTGGCTGATTTTGCCTATTCTTTCCACTCAACTTAGAGGCTTTGGAAATATTTCTTGATATTTTTGTGAAAGGTCACATGTGGCTGCTTTCGTAGAACCTTTCGCTGCCTTAGAAAAACCTTAGGGACCCTTTTTTGGTTCTCGTGGATGGTGACACTTGTAAGCTTCCACTACATTTAACAACTCATTTAGGCCCACCACAGTCTTTTCTTTGAATAACAAAGCAAAAGGAGAAACCCATGGATGTTGACACTTGTTGACTTCTGTTGAGCCTTGCAAGGAACACGTGGTACATTCCTATGCTCCTAAAAAGCATGTTGAAGTCTTCCACGATTGCCACTTGGTGCCTTCTATGCTCTGGCTTTCCTAGTGTAAAATTTGACATTTGCATGCCTTTCATCACTTGAAAACCCAATGGCTAATTTGCATACTTAATTTTGACATTTTTTTGGGACATCACCATCCTTGGGAAAATTCATTAGGCCTTTTCTATGGGCTTTCTTCCTATAGACATTTTTTGTGGACAATTTTCTTGCAGACAAAAAGTCCATGAGAATCATCTCAGTCCCTTGTCCTTTTATTTCATGCTCTTTGGCTTTTCTTTATGCTGGCACCCTTCCTCTAAATTCCTTTAGACTTTTTTTCCAAAGGAATTCCTTCAGACAAAAAGTCTAAAAGAATTCAACCTCAAGCAAAATTTTAAAAATTTACCCTTTGGTTGCCTTTGAAAAGATCCTTTCCCACTACAAGGGCACCTTCCATTTGAATTTGGGACATCCCTTTGAACTAAGCCATTGAACCAATTTAATAGTTTAATGCTACACACTGATCCCTTTGAACCTTTCTCTTAAACCAACCGTTGAACTAATTCGTTGAACTGGTTCAACAGTTCAACGCTGCACACTAAGCCCTTTGTTGAACCAACTCCTTTGAACCATTCACACTTGAACCGAAGGATTTAATTGATGCATTAGATCAATGTGTTGAACCAACACATTGAACCATTCCATTGAACTAGTTCAATGGTTCAACACTACGTGCTGATGAACTTGCTGATAAGCTGATTTGATTGAACCAATGCTGATTAAACTAGGTGTTAAACCAAGGCCAATAAACCTAGTGGCTGAACCAAGGCATTGAACCAAGCTAAAACATTGAACTAAGATGATGAACCAAGGCATTTTCACCAAGTGTTGAACTTTCCAGTGAACTAAGGCATTTGAACCAGTTCAATGATTTAAAGGTGCTAATTCTTATAAAGAATTATGTCATTAAACCACTCTTCCAACCTTAAGGAAAAGTATCTTCTAAACCATTTTATCCCTCCTTCCTTATGAATTTCTTCAGACTAGAGTCTGAAGAAGCTTTGAAAAGCCTTGTACTCTCTGAACTGGTTCTTTATCTATCAAAGATTAAACCTACTGAGTCCATAGAAAATCAAAACCTATAGAGTCTGTAGATTTAGACCTATAGAGTCTGTAGATTTAGACCTATAGACTCCGTAGATTTCTAGGACTTGTGCAAAAATCAAAAAATGAAAAGGCCTAAAACAACAGAGGGAGAAGGGGACCGATTTTTGTCCTGTTACACCAAAAATGGTCAATAGTAAAATTGATTGACATTGAGCTAGATGTGGGAAAATGGGTGGGTTATGATGTGTCTAAGCTAACTTCATATGCACTAGGAAAGTAGACACTACCTATATAGTTTAGAGGATGTAGGATCCCATAATAACTTTAGGCCATATGTAGTTATTTATTTAAGGGTAGTGATGAGGTAAATGCTTAGGTGATAAGGTAAGTGAAAGTGCATAAAGTGAGGTAAGTAAATTACTAGGGTTGTACACACAATTTGACTAAGTGTTATAATCCCAATTAGAATGGATAGTATTGAGGTGAACATGGTAAAATAGGTCATTTAGAGAAGGGTACTCATAGAAAGGTTAAGTGTTGGTGGGTTTAAGTGGAGATGAGGTAGAACCTAGGAGAATGCTAGTGAAAATTTTAAAGGAAAGATGTGGGACCCTAACTTTTGATAGTCAAGGTTTTGAAGGGTCAATCATTGATGATCACTCTGACCATCAATGGTCAAGGGGAAACCGTAAAACTTGAAACATAAAAAGTGAAAGTGAAAAGTCATTTAAGCTTTTGACATTTTACCTCCATGCTTTTTCCTCTAGTGATTTTATAGTGAGGGTTGACCAAGTTGACTATGAGGTGGGGAGTGGTGATTGGTTGATTTGATTTAGTATTGACTAAAATGGATGGTGGATGAGGGCATGATCAAGTAGAGGGAAATAAGATTCAACCACATCAAAAATCATGAAATGAGGTAGGATATACCCTAAAATTGATAGGATAGTGCAATTGGTTATGTTAAATGTGCATTTCAGAGAATGTGGATGATGTGGTTAGTGTTTAAAACTAGTTTGCTATGTAGGAAAATAATGTCCTAGGTTTAGAATTTTCTTTAATAAGGAAAATGTCTTGGGTGAAATTGAGTGGTGGAAGGTGTGTTGGGTTGGGAATGGGTGTAAATTATTGGTAAGTAGGTTAGTCCTAGAGTTTTATATAAGTTTTAGGGATTTGAGAGGTCTAGGGTTCAAGGGTCACACCACTAGTGGTTACACACAGTGACTGTTGGTAGTTAGACCTAACTGTCAATAGTCAAACCTAGGGAAAAAAGGCTTATAGGGACTATTGATAGTTTAAATAACCATTGACTGTTGAGGGTGTGTTTATAAAATATAGGTATAAGTTGGTATTTAGCTTAGTGTTAATACTAAGATGGTTGGTTCTGCAAGCCCATGACCAGATTTAGATTTAGATGAGACCCAATTATGGTTATCACACTCATTAAGAGATGGGATCTCACAACAAATACATTTTATTTACCTATCAAGGAGATCACCATCCTACTGGAGGATGTGACTATGATCACCAAGTTGCCTATTTGAGGAGATCTCATGTACCATATAGAAAGTGATGAGTCAGATTACCACATGGACATCTTATATGGTGTAGATCGAGTTCATACATAGTTTCATGTGGGTGGATTTAGATATGGTCCATTGTATCAAAGGGATCCTAAGGATAGGTGTTTGATGATGATGATGGATTTGACAATTTTTGTGTTGGAGGACTTTGTGAATGGATAATTTCCATACTTTATTCTTGGAGTGTTAGTGGAGATGTTTCTAGGGAGGACCATTTTTGGGTGGGCACAAGTCTTGCTTTTGCATATTTATAGAGAGTTGTGGGCATTTTGAGTGCATAGGCACTATGGGATTAGTGTTGGATTTGTGCTACATTATTGGGCTTTTAAGCACATTTGGGTATTGAGACCCTTAAGACTATTAGAGGATTCTTATGCATTGACTAATTATGTTTTCAGATTCATGTGGTGGAAGAGAGCAGTGGCCTACATAGGAGAAAGTGGTGGGGTTAGGGATATTGAGTGGTTTCATGATGCATTATAGGGTCTAGTACTAAGGAATGTCACATGGTTACTTTATATTATGTGTCCATATTGGGTAGGATCTAAGTACCACACTATAGGGTTACATAGCTAGAGGTGGGTGGATGGGGGGAGAGAGATGGAGATGGAGTTGATCCTATTCAACTAGTTATGGAGATAGTTTAGCTTAGTATAAGGGATTATACTTGACACACTAAGGTACCAAAGAGAGGAGGTTGAGTTCTTGTTACCTAAGCCATAGCCATAGGACATAGTGTGTGACTTCAAGGAGTTACCAATGGGAGGATATGTTGATGATGTAGGTATTGTTGATAGTTACATAGCCTAATACTATGGTAGGTATGCTATAGTGAATTTTAGATGGGGGATGGTGGTCTTTAAGACATAGATGCTGATCTAGTGGTGAAATAGGCATAAGGCAACACACAGGCAGTAGTAGTGCTAGCAACAACCCATGCACAAATAGCTACCTTATAGGGATAGGTGGCCAGTTTGTAGGGCCAGATCATGACACTACAAGGGTAGGTGGGGATAATTATGGTGGAGAGGAACTGAGCACAATCTTAGGTCATACATTTATAGAGGTAGGTGTCTAATTTCTAGGGCTAGATTATCTCCTTATAGGGGTAGATTAAGGTTGGGATGGTAGGTGTAATAGTAGGATTCTCATAGTACATAGACTAATAAAAGATAAGAAAAAAATCACATGATGCCTTTTCATTATAAAATACTGACATGAAACCCAAAATTAGATTGGCTTAGTAAAAAGAAGCCTTTCAAATGTTTCCCTTCAGCATACCTAGGATGATAGATAGGGATCCTAATAACATTGTATCAAGTAAGCTTATAGGCCCATGCATATGAGATGTGGAGGGAGAATGGGTAAAATTATAACCATTAGTGATAATAATATACCTTTTCCATAGGTGTCCAAAAAGGTAGTATACATAATTCTATGTCTATATATAAAGTGTAGGCTGATCGATGGGGGGAAGTCTACTAAGGAGGGATGATTGTGGCTTTTCCAAGATTATTTATAATATGAGAGCTGATTATAGATTCCAAAATTCTTTTGATTTTTCTCAAGGGTCTTTTGTTATTTTGATTTTTATTGAGGGTTTTTTTCTATTTTTATTTTAATTTAGGGTTGGGGAAGCTGATCAATGCAGGAAGCTTCTAGAAATTGTTGGCATTTGACAAATATTTTTCTTAGCCATCCTTCAAGGGAGTGGTCTAAATTTATATTTTGAATTATTTTGATAGTTATCCTTCTAGGGAGCAATACACCTTACATTTTTTTAATTTCAAATGATTTCCCACATCTATGCTTCAAGGGAGTAGTTTATGGATGCTAAGGGTAACCCATGATTTATTTTTGATTCTTTCTATTGCTCTTGCTTTTAATTGATTTTTCTTGGCATATACTTGTATATTTATGCTTAATGGTTGACCTTTATGAAGGCCAAACTAAGTTGATATAAAATTTTAATAGGTGAAAAGGATATAGGTGATAACAACCATAGGAACCCCTTCTCAAAGAGAGGGGAAGTACTATGATAATCATGCCTTGGGTAGATCTGTGGTACCTAAAGTTTAATATTATGCTATGTTTGTGATATAGAATCACATGATTTGGTTTTATTTGGTTACCGCTAAAAGAGGAAAATGAAATATGGTATGCAAGGGATGAGCTTAAGTTAGACAAATGATGATTGTGATCCCTATCTAACAATAAAAGGGATATAAATGTGAAGCATTGAGAGGCTCAAGTTCTATTTTACCTTTTAGAGAGGATAAATTATAAGCACCTAATCCATTCTTATGGGTAATGATTTAGGTTCTAATCCAATTGAAAGCAAATTTGTCCCTTTTGGTTTTCTCTATATTAGTGACATGTTTCTTTTCTTTAAGGACAAGATCTCTAATGTTAAATTCTTAGACTTTTAGGTGTTTGTTATAGGATCAATTAATTCACTCTTAATAGACATGAAGATGGGAAAGAGAGGCTAAATGACATTCATCAAGTTGCTCAAGTTGGGCTAAACATTCTTGATGATAACCATCTTCCAAAATGAGGTCATGCGAGAAGGTATTTGGATTTCAAGAGGAAAGATGACCTCAACTCTAAAGATAAGAGAAAAAAGTGTATCACTAGTTGGGGTTTAGATGCTAGTATGATATTCCCATATGGTGAAAGGGATGTGAAAGTTCCAATCTCAACTTGAGGCATTGGCCATTTTGGTAAGCATGTTGTCAAGGGTTTTATTAGAGGCTTTAGATTGTGCATTTGTTATGGGTGACAAGGTGATGAAAAGCTATGTTTAATACCAAATATGTCAGAAAGGCCTTGAACTTGTTTATTTTTTAAAGATTTTCCATTATCGGTGATGATCTTATGGGGAAAACTAAAATGGTATATGATATGATGGGTGATGAATTCGATAATATTTTTAGCTTTTGTCAAGACAAGGGGAATAAACTCTACCCATTTGGTAAAATATTTAGTTTTGGTAATGATAGAATGATGTGATTTTGAAGAGTGGGATTTGATTTCACCAATAAGGTCTAGACCCCATTTTGAGAAGGGACAAAATTTTATAGAAACATGGAGACTATTACTAGGTGCATGATGTAAATTAACATGTTATTGACATTTGACACATTTTTTCACATAATCACATCAATATTGGTTAATGGTAGGTCAATAATAGCCTAGGTGAAGGATATGATTGACCATAGTGAGGCCACTAAAGTGACCCCCATAGATACCATCTTATGTCTCTTTGATGGCATGAGATGCTTCTGAACCATAGAGGCAATGAAATAGGAGGCCATCTAATCCTCATTTGTAGTGGATTCCTCCCATAATGGTATAATGAGAGGTGCTTTAGAAAAATGCTCAACATGCATTCTTAGAGAGGTCAGAGAGAACTATGCCAAGGTGAAAGTAGTTGAAGATTTATTGGTACCAAAGATCAGGTAGATTTTTTTCCACACTAAAGATGGTTGGAATGTATGATTTGGTGTAGGAAGGTTTGGTGAGGTGATGGAAAATGATGGATAGTTTGGATCCTGAGGGTGTTGATGGGATCTAAGAGGTAAGAGAAGCCATGGTATCATCAAACTTGTCGGTAGACTGAGGGGTGGTTTGGATATGGTAGTATTTTAATGAGGCTAAGAGTTATGTGACAAGTTATCTATATAAATGCATTATTTCATTGTTACAATGGCAAATGCCATTGACTTCATTAACTACAAGCTGGGAGTGCCCAAAGATATTGATTTTTTTACTCCTAGGGCTAAGTTAGTTTGGAGACCTATTACTAGGGATTTTTACTTGACCACACTATTGGTGAATTCAAAGTTGAGTTTAAAGGATAAGAGAAGTGGTTCATTGATCAGGGGGAGGATAATACCTACTACCCCACCACACTAACATTTGGAACCATCAAAAAACATGGTTACATGATTGGTGAAATATTCTTGAGATAGGCTTACAATAGAATCATTTATAAATGAAAGAGGGGAAGGTTGATTTTTCTTTAGGGGTGCCTCAGCTAGTTGTTCAGTAATTGTATGCCCCTTGATTGAATTCTACCAGAGGAAATCAAGGTCAAACTTAGCTAAAAACATGACCCACTTAGACATGTATTCATTTTGGTATGGTTTGGAGTGTATGTATTTGAGGGGGTTGATATTGGTTATGACAAACATTTTATGGTTAAGAAAGTAGTGGTGAAGTTTGGTGGCCATGAAGACTAGGGGAAGATATAATTTCTAGACATGCATATACCAAGTCTCATATTTGAAAAGTGTATGGCTAACGTAATATGCATCTTTCTCTTCGTTTTATTCATCCTGATGGGCAAGCATTACCCCTAGGGAGTGGTTTATGGAAGAGATATAAAGGTAGAAAGGTTGGTCATCCTTAGGAAGTGTAAGGATAGGTGGAGATAGAGGTTATTCTTTGAGTGTAGCGAAGGCCTTTTGATAATTAACATTCCACTTGAAAGAGACATCCTTTTTCAAGAGGTGGTGGAATGGTTGACACTAATCAGAGAGTTAGAACATGAAGTAATGAATGGATTTAAGTTTTCCTTGTAAGCTAGAGAGTTGTTTAAGATTGGTTGGAGGTATCATCTCAAGGATGATTTTAATTTTGGATAGATCAACATTGATTCTTTGAAGGAAAAAAAAGAAGCCAAGAAGTTTGCCTGATAAGACCTCAAAAATACATTTCTTTAGATTAAGGTAGACGTGATAATGGATAAGTCACTCAAAAATAATCTTAAGAATGGCTAAATGGTCTTTATGAAGCTTATACTTCCCAAGAAGTTCATCCACATAGTACTTGATGATTGTATGGATAAGGTCATGGAAAATATAGGTCATGTCATATTGGTAGGTTGTGTCAGTGTTCTTAAGACCAAAGGGCATGACTCTATAATATAAATTTCCCCATGGGGTGATAAAGTCAATTTTGTGTTAATCTTCAAGGATAATCATAATTTATTTATAACTCAAGAATCCATCCATGAGTGACAACATCTCGTGGCCTAGTATAAGATCAACAAGCTAGTTAATGTTAGGTAGAGGAAAGTCATCCCTTGGGTAAGTGAGGTTGAGGTCATGAAATTACACATAGATGCATAGTCCCCTTGTGGATGTAGTGATAGGTATGATGATTGAAACCCATTAGGGATAACCAATGGGTTGAATAAAGTTGACACAAAGGAAGCATTGAATCTCTTCTTTGACAATGAGGGCTATGTGAGGGTGCATTCAATAAAGTTTTTATCTGACAAGTTTGGCATCATGATTGGTTATGATGTTGTGAGTGTAAATGGCCAAGTTAATGCTAGGAATATGAACATATGACCAAACAAATTCAATAATGTAGTCTTAGAGGAAGGTAGAGAAGTCTTGTAGTTCCTTAGAGGTGAGATTTTGGCCAAATTTGACAATGTGGGGGTTGTCTAGAGTGCCTATGTCAATATCTATGGTAGATTAATTCAACATGGTTGAGGGTTTTGGAGGTAAATATTTATGGATAGAGGAATATGGTGCACTAAGGTAGGTGAGAATAACATCATCATCTTGACACTAAATAGTGTTAATGGTAGGATAGTCTTCTCCCATGAGTTTAGGATGGATCAAAGGTATGGATATGGATGCCCCTTCCTTTTGAAAAATTAGGGGGGCAAGGTTAATCATGTTGAAAACAAAAATTTGGGTGGGATGGTGTCCTCATCCTTACCCACAGGTGGAGCGGGTGTTGGTGAGGAAGGGGTTTCTTCATCAACAATGGTAGGGGTAGTTTTTTTGGCATTCTTATTATTAGGTAAAATGAAGCCTAGGCCATGATTCTTATGAGGTTTTTAGGTCTCAATTGAGGTCATTATGTGTGGACCATGCTCATATCATCCTAAATTGAATCCCTTCTAGGCACACTTATGAAGGTATAGCTTGGCAAACTTGGGGTTGTACAAATAAGAGAAGGTGGAGGTGAATGGTTGAGGTGGAAAGGGAGTGATGTAAGTGTTAAGTGTTTTGTCAATTCCCAAATATATAAAGTGGGTTTGATAGCTTAGATTCCTTAAGAGGGTAATGGCTCTAATATTGGGGTCATAACCTAATCAGTGGTTGAATTTACCATATTCTTGGGGAGTAAGGAGGGCATCAAGGGTAAGGAGATGGTATTTTCCAAGGGTGAGGTGTTGGAAGGTAGGTTCCAAAGGATTAGTGATGGGTATCTAGTGTATGGGAATAAACAAGCTAATAAAGGTCTTAGTGGAAGGGGAAGAAGTAACAACTTCTAACTTTATAGGTGAGGGTTTGATGTTAGTTATTTTCATTGATGGTGGTTTTTTGTAGTTCTTTAGATGGAGGTAGAAGAATGTCATTAGGCTAGTAAGTCATATTACATGCTTTAAAAGGGATAGAGTCAGCTTGTATGGTAACAACTTAACCTACATGTTCAATCTTGATGCAATGGTGGAGGATAGAAGGTACACATCCCATGGTATGAATCCAAAGTCTCCCAAGTAAAAAATTATATTATAATTTACCTTCAACTACATAAAAGAGTTAAGGGAGAGTGTGAGGTCCTCACCAAATGTGGAGGATGATGACTCCCAAGGTAGTGGTCATAGTGTCACTAAAATATCAAAGGATATCTAGATTTTTGGACATGACATTATATAGTAGATTAAGTTATTCATAGGCATGGGAAGAGATGATGTTGATACTAGCTCCCCCATCGATCATAGCCCATTTGATGTGGGTTTGGTTGATGTGGGCTATAATAAAAAGAGGGGGATTTGGGTCTTCAAGGTGGATAGAAGGTATCTCTAAATCCTTGAAGGTGATAAGGGTGGAGAGTTGGAGAGCACCAATGAAGTCCTCTATGGGCTGGGAATCCCATGATATAACTTCAATGGCTTGCATAGTTTCAATCATGACCTGATGATGATGGGGTAAGGTGGAAATGAGCTTGTAAAGGCTCATTTTAGTAGGGGTCTAGTGGAATTTTTTAAGGATGACCCTCTTGATAGATTCAAAGGGGTTAACCTCTGATGTGCCTAAGATAGTAACTTTGGGCTTATCTATAATTGTGGAGGTTTGCATCTGGTTGGGTATAGGGTGAGTTGGTGGGTATGTCCATGGAATGGATAATTTGGCCTTCCCTTTATCTTTTTTTCTATGATTTTGTGACCAAATTAATGGTATGGATAGAGGGGGAAGGTGTGATGGGGGTTTCAGTAGATTCTTTATCACTCTAAGGTTAGAGTGGGGGATTATGAATGTGTGGATGGCCAGTTGTTAGGTGTAATGGTGAAGGAATAGATGGAAGGTCATCTACCAAAAGGTTATCCTCATCATAGAGTTGGTGGATAATCTCATGGAGAGCTTTGCAATTATTTGTGTCATGCCCAAGTGTCTTGTGATAGGATCATATTTGACAATAATTTTTCTAGGTTGGCTTTGAACCAAGAGGATCAAAAGGTCTGATGGGAGGTAATGTGAGGTAGGAGTTTTATATTAACATGTGAAGAATGGTTATATAAGATTTTTATAAAGGTAGGGAAGGTTTTGGGCTTGTAGTGTTGGTTATTAAGGCGGGTGTGTGGGTGGTAATAGGTTGAGTGAGAGATTACTTGGATAACATGTTTTGGGTGGATGGTTTTTTCCTAGGCACATTGGTAGTTTAGGTGGTCAAATTTGGTGGTCTAACTGGTTGTGATCTAGGATGGACTAGTGCATCAAATAATAAATGTGCTATAATAATTAATTATAGTGGGAAACATATGTTGAAAGGGGGTTTATTTTTGAGCTAAGTAGAAGGGTGGGGCCCTAGGATAGAGGGAAAGGTAGAGGGAAGTAGAGGATTAATGATTTGTTCTATCATTTCCTTTATCCTTTTGGTTGGTGTGGGTCTAGATATGGATATAGGCTTGGGTAAAGTTCAGTCTACTTTCAAAGATGGGTGAACCAAACTTTGAGTAGGGAAGGTACCAAGAGTTTTGAAAGGTTTTGTTGGTGAGGTGGTGGCTTTTTTGGCTGACTAAGAAGCTGAAGGGTTGTTGGAGGTTTGGATTAGTTTAAGATTTAGTAGAGAGATGATGGATTAGTTGACTAGAGGTGTTCTAGATGATTCAGGTATGTTGATGGAGGAAAGCCATAACTATTGCAAAAAAGTGGCTTGATCCATGTCTATTTTTAGGGTAAATTCTAATTTTTGTAAAATGTGGAGAAAGGTTTGTGCATTGGTCTTGATCTATGGGTAGTGGATTCAATAGATAGACTTGTAGGTTTGATAGGATGCTTTATAATTTGGTTGATATATTGAGGTGAGGGAATTAAGGCTAAGATAAATGGTTCATCCATAGGAGGCATGGGTAATAATGCTCCTCTTTTAGGGATAATATCCATAGGATTAGTGATTTGATGGGTAGTCAGTAGAGGTAGCAAATCAAGAATGTTTATTTTCCTATATGTATTAGTTGAGGTAGTATGTGATGATTCCAAAACTTTTATGAGGGTAGTTAGGGAGAAAGGAAATTATTTCATTTGTCTATACAAATGAGGGTGAGGTGACTTAATCACCTTGGTAAATGAAGTGAGGGAGGAATGGGTAGATTGGTTGATCAGGTCCTCATGGGTACATGTATTGTGAACCATGCTAACCATGTGGGCATCATGAAAGCACTTAGACTATGTGTCCTTAGCTTTAACAAGGTCATAATTGGGAAAATTTTTCTTGAAGATGTTAATAACTTGATTTTGAGGGGCATTAAGATTATCCAACACAAGTTTCCCTTTGTATATAAGACTCTGAACAATATTCTTAATAGTATTACATTAGTTGACATCATGTCCAATTAACCAATGAAAAAAATAGAGATCATTCTCATTGTACCAAGAAAGAGCTAGATGAGAATAATCAAATTAATGGGGAGGTTTGATAGGTGGAAGTCGTATAAGGTTGGGTTTTAGTAGCTTCTCTAGAACTGAGGTGTAAGATTCTCCAAGTGGAGTGAAATATTTTTGGTTTTTTTGGTTTGGGTTTCTTTCATTTTGATTAGAGGTAATGGGATAATTTTTTTAGTTGACATTGGGTAGAGGGGTAGTTTTAAGGATGAAAACATTTGTAGTTCCCCTAGTCTTGGTTCCAATATTAGCTTGGTTGCCTGGTTTAGAGGTAGAGGTCTCATTGGTCTTGAAGGTAGAGTTCTTGGTTTTTAAATTTAATTTACCCTCATCTATGGCCTAGTTTTATAGCTTGCATGCCATGGTAAAATCCTCATCAAAGGTGTTAAATCTCTAGACATGTAGTGTATAAGATTAATGTTTGGTTAAAACTCGAGTGAAAAGTTTTATAAGTTCAAGTTGAGGCAAAGAAAATGAAGGTTGATTAATCAAGCTTCTCTAACGGGTGACAAAATCGATAATGGACTCATCATTGAATTTTATAATAGAATATAGGTCTATGATAGATACCTTCCTGGAAATGTTAATGGAAAAGTGATCCAAGAAGACTTGTTCTAGTTAGGTGAAAGAAAATATGGAATGCTTGGTAAGGGCACTATACCAGTCAAGTGTTGGACTAGATAAAGACATGGGGAAGGTTTGGAGGAGAAGGGAATCATCATAAGTAATAATTTAACATGCATGCCTAAAATCCTAAGGTGTTTTTGGGGGTCTTCCTTATTTTGAAATTTGGTAAATTTTGAAATCTCTCATTGAGGAGGGTAAGGTCTGATAGGAACAAAAGGATGAATGGGTTCATTAAAAATATAATCATAGGATAGGATGTTATGAGCTCCTAAAATGGATGAATCAAGGTTGGTCATTTTATCCATGAGCATTTTCATTAGGTTAGTTTGAGGTGGTGCACCCAAAGGATTATAAAGTTGATATTATTGTTGAGGTTGGGAAACATATTGATAATTTCTTGGTGGTGGAGAGGCTATCATATATTAGAATGTGGATGCTAGAGGTTAGGTAGGGTAGGTGGATTATGGTGACTAGGTAGTGGGTATATACCCTTATGGGTTAGGGATGTATCATAGGTTGGGTACAATGGGTAACTATTGACAAGTCCCTATGGATTGGGTGTGGATAGTATTTGGGTTGGTGACAAGAGAGGGGTAGTGACCTTTGTGCTAATGGGTGGTGAGGTAGAAGGGATATGTACCCCTAATATTGGTAAATAGGTATTAACTAATGGGATAGGTTTGATAGAGGGGAGTTTATATATGTTAATGGTGGGTGGCCTAGCTACAAATGGAACATGATGGGTTTAGGTTGTCCCTAATGTAGTGTAGTCATTAGTAGGGGTGGAAGGTGTAAGGGTAATAGTTGGTTGGATAGGTTCACTCTCAGCCATAACATCATAGGGGTTAGTATATGAAGATGCCTATGTGGTTAAAGGTTGGGTGGTGACTATGGAAATAGGGATACCCTCCATAAGGTGGGATGAAATTCCATAAGGAGGCTCTTAAGGTGGAGTTTAAATTAGGATATGGTGAGAAGAGTTGTTAAGATAGTATTGAAGGTCCATTAGATGGTTATCTAAAAAGGTGTTAAAATCCATGTCTCCTTAGGTAATTACCTAAGAGAAATTATGGCTTTCCAATGGATGAGGTGAATATTCTACCGTAGAGATGTACTCCATAGATGAGGAGGTATAAAAGGTTTATTTAGGTGATGGATTTTTAATTTCTAGGTCTCTTCACTATTGATGAGTGAGAACAATATAAGGAAAGGGGAGAGAAAACAAGAAAAATATCACCACTCAAACAAGAAAAAGATAAGAAAATGATCAAGGCAATCAAGACACACACTATGAAGTATGTCAAACCTAGAGGTTAGTTCTAATCTTGATTTTGGATTATACCTTAGTTTATGATAATATGTGATAGAATTTGGCTTGGTATTGGGGCCTACCCCCTCACTTCATAGTCCCAAAACAATAAGGATGTCAGGTGATTAGCCAGTATATATTGATATCTAGAGTTTATATTCAACCATAGAGCTGAGTTGGTTATCCTCTTGGTAATGACCTCCAAGTAGGATTGATAGGAATGGGTAAGGTGATCATTAGGTGATGAAATCCCATTAAGTCCTTGTCTCAAATTATTTTGATGTTTGATTGATGAAAGTGGTTTGGCTAGTGTGTGGAATATAAAGTGGTGCTATGATAAGATTATTGTGCTTTAATTCAAAGTGAACTATTGTTAAAATCAAGTAATAGATGTAGTTGATTTTAATACCAAAATAAATTCCAATTTAAATTACGAGAATAGATAGAGAATAGGGCAGACAAATGCAAAGAAAATGTGAGTAAAGACTCTAGGTCCCATCGGGCATACCAACTCATTTTTTTTATTATTAAGAAGAAGGTAGTAAAATTTGAAATATGGGTTTTGGTATAAAAACCTAAGAAAAGTGTGTGCATTGTATCAAAATATTGTGAAGATCTCCTATTTTCCTTGGGAGGAAGACCAACAAATAAGAAATTATTAAAGCAAATTTATTGGTTAGACAAGTAGCTAGGTGGATTGCCTAGTTGCAACTAGATCTTGGAAGCATGAGATTTTATAGGGGCTATCAATCCACTATTTTAAAATAATTAATTTGATAAAATAGAAAGAAATTACTTTCATCAATAATCAAAAGGTACTAAAACTGATAACAAGAATTTCTTGGTAAAGATATGTGCCAAAAATGATCTAATTAGTGATAGACTGATTAGTGCTAGTGCTAATGGGTTGAGATATGGTTCAAAAAATTAGATAAAAGTCTATGGTTAGGTAGAAACATAGAAAAGAGGGTATAATTAGGTGTAGGTGGTAAAAGGGATCTTGTTGGTTTTAGGTATGATAGTGAACCATCAACAGTCAAGATGACCATCAGTAGTTAAGGGTAACTATTCATAGTTAGGTAACTAGCAATAGCTAAGGTAACTATCAATGGTTGGGATAATTGTCAGTGATTGTCTATAGGTGAATTAAGGCCAATATTTTAGGTAGGAATCCTAAGATGTGGGTGACGTTTGTGATAATTTCAAATTGGAAATGTGATAAATAAATATAGAAAATAGATTATTATCTTACCAATAAGGTGGATAGGATTGATAATTGAGGTTGTTTGCTTGATATAGAAGCCAATCATAATTTTCACATAGTGACACTACTTGGATTGGTAATGGAAAGTTAGGATTATCATATTACTAAAGTGCATGATGATTATTGACCTACAAAAGAGATTCTAAATACTAGAGCTCTTGATAATATTTGTAGATGTATTTTCCCTTGCATCTCTCTTCTTCTTATAGGAAAGGGCAATAGATTGAAGTGGGAGTGTAACTAGGGATTATAATTATAACTCACCCATGGAATGCCTCACAAAATGATTTTGATGACTTATATTTAGAAAAGCTAAGTGATAGTTTGCATGATGATTGCATGTTAAAGTCTAGTCACTAGAGTTTGATTGTTGGTGGTTAGGCTAACCATCGATAGTTAGATTGACCATTGGTTTTCAAGGTAAAAACGCCTAAATAAGTTAAAAGAGCTAGTTTAATCTAGTTAGGTTAAACTAATAAAAATGGATTTAGGCAGGGTAAATGGTCCATAGTGGGACCATGTATTTGTGACATTTGGAATTGTATAAGTGGATTTTTTATGTCTACATCTTTCATAATCAAGTTTTAACACCATGGTTTCTCCCAAAAACCATTTATATTTCATTTTTTGAACAACTATTTAGCTTTGCCTCTACTCCACCATAGATATCAAGATTATCATAATTAACAACTCATGCAATGGATTCTTTGAATTTAGAATTGAGAAGTGTTTCTTAAACACTATTAAAACCCTGTGATGCACTTTCAATCATCAATATGCATGGAAAATTGGTGCTATAAGGAGGGATTTTAACTAAAGATTTATGATTTGATGTATATTTGCTAATTTTGGTGAATTTTGTTTAAAGATTAGTGGATTCTTTGAATATTTGTGTTTTTTCAACTTGAATTGTGTAAAGATCACTAATATTCATGGTTTTACACTAGTCTTTAGGTTTATTTATCTAAAGCTAGCTATTCTTTGAAGATTTATGAGAAATTATTGCAAAGGTAGTTTAAGTTTTGTGAATTAAACATGTTTGAGGTTAGTGATAGCAATTTTGTTGAAATATTGGTTGATTCTTTGAAAATTTAAGCTTATTTGAACTTAGAAGTGTAAAGATCACCCATACTCACAAGTTTGAAGGTCTTTTTAAGCTACTTCAATTAAAGATCAATGATTTTTTCAAATTTTTTCATTAATTTATGCAAAATTTGATTAACATATAAATTTAATAATTATTTTTTGCAAAGATAAAGTTCATAGATCATATTTTGAATAGGATTCAAAGTTTACAAGATACAACTACCAAGAATAAGGACTAGGTCAAAGTGTGAGACAAGGTTACCTTTTATTTCTTTGGGGATTCAAAATAAAACAAGAGAAGATAAAGGTAAGCATAGGGTTTCTAAATCTCAACATACTTCACTTGTTCAAGGTTATCCTATGTTCAACCCTTATCAAGGTATGGCATGGTTAGGTGGATCTTCCATCAGTTTGCCTAGTTAGGTACATGATTTACCTAGAAAGCTTGAGAATTATTTACCTTATTTTAGTCATATAGGTGTGGTTACTACTAAAGAACATATCAAGTCTTTTAAGGCCACTTTAAGATTGTTGAATGTTATTCATGAATATGGTTTTTATAGATTGTTTCCTTTTACTTTCAAATATGTATCATATGATTGGTTTCTCAACCTTTTTGATAATTACGTTATTAATTGGAATTATTTCAATAGTATTATCATTGATCAATTTGGAAAGATCATCAATCCTTGTGTAATGTATCAAAAATTCATGACAGTGAGGAGATATTCAAGTGAAACCATTAGAGATTTTAATTCTAGATTCTAGAATATGTTTATTAGAACTATAACTCCCTATAAACATGATGAAACTTTAGATTTACAAATTTATAATGATGGTTTAGATCCCATGACTTTTGTGTTTCTTAAAATATCTGTTAGGTTTATACATACATTAGTTTTGGCATATATTGAAGCTATGTTAATCAATTATCAAATACAACCTCAAGGTAAATTAGCATATGTTATTATTAACATCAAATATAATTTTATTGTATTTAATATCATTCGAAATGCTAATAAAAACATGCAAGCTTTGAATCAAACACTAGTTCCAAACCAATTACCTTTGAGTCATGCTCATCTTAGTTAAAACCTAGGATTAATAAATAACACTACAAGTGGATCCCATCCACAAGATTAATGAGCTATAGTGCTAATACCTAGTAGTAATACTCAAGTTCATTACTCAAGGGAACCTACAAATGAGAATGGCTCTATATTAAAAATGGTTCAAAAACTAAGTATTGATTTTCTTTAATTACAAAAATAAGTAGGGAACAATGGGGAAACTTCTAAAAGTAATAATTTTTATCTTAAGTTTAATGGACCTAAAAATAGGTTTCATAGTAGAAAAAATAATAATAATGAATCGTTTATAGCTAAAGACCTACCTAAAGTAAGCATAAGTGATCTAGCTTTATCTAATTATTATACGATTCACACTACTACAAAGCATGGTAAATTAGATTGTGTTGAATTTTTAAATGCTTTTGAAACATATCAAGCTAAATTGGATATATTTGAACCAATTATTAACAAAGATAATGTTACAAGGACACCTAGATCTTAAGGGACCTCAAAAATTTCTAAAACAACTCTTCTAGTGGAGACATTTCATTTTCCATTTCAAGAGAGAATGAACCTAAAGATGCTCTAGAGGAGATTCATGTTTTTCAATAATATCTGAAGGAGACTCATCCATTGAGAAATTCATATATCTAATCCCTTCTCTTTAAAAATTTATTCCAAAAATAACATAAAAAAGGGAAGTGATATTTGTTCAAGATGAGAAACCCCATGAATAAAATCAAGTGTATATGGACTTTTCTCATTTTGTTGAATTTTTTAGGGATATAGTATCCAATTATGGAAAAAATACCTATTATTCATGAAACAATCAAAGAAGATGAGTTACAAGAAATTTCTCAAGAACTTACAATAGTTGATATGAAAGATAGCTATGAGAACAACTCATATAGAGTCATTATTGAAATAGAAAATATTCTTGAAGAGTATGATCTTTGGTAGAAGTTATACCATGTTTTCTTGAGTAAAATTGAAAAGCTTCAAGAAGGTAATACTATTCTAGAAGTACTAAAGCAATATGAATTAGAGATTTATTGGATAGAAAATATACCATTATTTATAGAAGATGAAGATCAAATGAGTTCAATAGATCAATAACTTTCATATGACTCTATAAAAAGTTTAGAAATATATGAAAAATTTGTTACAAATAGGAACAATGTAAATGAATCTCATGTCCTTTCAATTGATCATGATGAAAAATCCTTTTGGGATGACTTGAAGAGTTTTTGTACAAAGATTGACAGTTTAACCTTACCTCAAATGGAGATTAATGAAGACATCAGTCCAAAAATACTAGCTAATTTTCCAATACAATTATTTAATAATAATGAAACAACCCATGATCAATCTATGAATGAAGTAGAGTTAGTATTATTGATGCAAGAAACAATAATTTGGGAAGAATATGATTAGATCTTAGATTCATATCTTCAATTTGTGTACTTGAGAATGGAAGTGGAAAACCAAGCTACATCATCTAGAATCCATAAATATATTAGTCATGTCTACAAGAGGATGCATCAAAAGGAGGTAACCATGTTTCAAGGATATATTATAGATTGAATAACTTTTTATTTGATCCTGGAGGAAGCATTGTTATTTTAGACTTGTATCATAATTAATATGTTTTAGTTTTCTCTAGTATGCTCTTTATGAATTAGGTTTTAGGATTATTTAGAATTAGTGCAGGTAGGATTAGATTAGTTTATTTCTTGTTCCTTTTTTATAAATAGTGTTTGTACATATTTGTTTGTTTGTTGTCTTTTTTTTTTTTTTTGGTGCTCCCTTTTCTTTTCTTTGTTCTTTGCTTTCAATAAGTCTTTTTCAAGATAGTTTCAAGCTCTAATACATATAGTTGCTAAAAGGAACCTCTCAAATCAAGAATGCAGGTATGAACCTTTAGCATTGGTTGACAATAGATTATATACATTTAAGGTTGATGTTATGATTTAGAGAAATGGGTGAAGATTGATATCTAGGTTAATTGTTCCTTAAAATATTAGACCTTGTTCTAATCTAAGTCTAATTCTAATAAGAATTACATATGTTTGAGTGAAATTTTGAATTATTAGAGAAAAGTCATGTTAGCACTTTAAGAATAATATTGCCTTCAATGAAGCTTATAACCAAGGATGATTGTATAAAAATAAAACATTTTACAAAATCCTAAAACTTGGCTAATTATGGTTCCCAACCTTTGATGATAGCTATATATAATTGAAAAATACAAATATCAGAGATCTATTAAAAATTTGAAAGCTTTATAAGCAAAGGTTATTCTTGTAACTTCCACCAAGGCTATGGATTCCTATATGGTAGTGGATCAAGGCCTTGATTAAAGTCAAAGGTATCTCTATTAGGGTTATAGATTCTTGGATGGTAGCAAAGCAATGCCCAAACCTTCCCTTTTCATAAAGCATGAGTCATAATGAATATCTAAATATGATACAAGTCAATGTTAATGATCAAGGTCATGAAATATGAAAGTTTTTCTCTTAATCCCATGGAATTTAGTGAATTAATCAAAGTACACACACAACATGACTAAGTTTTGATGTTCAAATCTAATTATGCATTTGTAAAACCTATTTTATTTATGAATTGATCTTAATGATGGTACTTGATCATGTGGAATGATTGGTATGGTTTTTATTTTAAACCAAGAGTATCTAAGTTTTAACATATTACTATGTTCCCTTAGAGTCACCATTTTTTGAGGTCAACATACCCCCATTTCTAAAAATAGGACCCTTGTTCAATTTTTCAAATTGTGTTAGAAATTATGCATTTAAGTTTATCAAAGTTCATTTTTTGAATACCACATTTATCATATAGCTTAATTGAAATGTTTACATATAATCCTTTTATGTACTTCAGCTAATGTTGCTAACGTTTGATTCTTACGTTTCCATGTTGCAGGTCTAATGGAGTTCTATTTGAATGAACAATGTTTAGGGTTTTATGGTTTAATGATATTTTTACCCTATTTATCCCTTTGGTATTTGATTGATTAATTAGATCCATGTTTATATAAGTGTTAAAAACCTTAGTATAAATTTTTTAGCCTAAGTTCCTTTTGAAATTTAATCAAATTTATGTGGGAGCATTTTATTATATCTTGGACTTAGTTTAAATTTTATCCTAAGTTTTAATAATGTTTATTAACACATATAAAACCTTGGTCTAAAATCTACCCAAAGTGTCCATATATCCCAAGTTATTATGTCTTTGATTTTATATCCGTAGGTACTAATTAAATGTGAAGATGCCAAGTGTCATAATATCAAGAGTTTAAAGTGAATATCAATGATCTATGGGCAAAGTTGGAGTAAATAAGTCAAAGTAGTTGATTAAGGATGCATGTTAATAGTGTAATAGAGATCTGGTAGTAAGTGAGGAATTAAAGCATCAAAGGATTATAAAATTAAATATGAGAGGGACAAGTGTCAAAAAGTTGGCAAAGTGGTAATATATCTAATGATGAACAAAGGTCAACAAGTCAGGGATATTGAGAAGGAATAAAAGAGTGAAAAGTATCACAATTTTGGAAAGTGATCAAGTATATCAATGAATCACATTAGATCTTGTGAATAAAGATAGAGACCAATGGTTCATACTTGATCATGAAATAGATTAATGGTGAGAGTTTAATCCCATAAAAGGAAGATCAATGGCTTGTATTTGATCATACATTAAATATCAATGGTCTGAGTGGAGTCAAACATTCAATAAGAGATTAGATTGAATAAGATGTTTCCACATGGTGCATGATCATTCCAATGATGAAACTATTTGTAAAATACATATAGAGCCCATTTAGATGACAAGTGTCCTATAATCAAGAGATTAAATTAAAAATAAATGGACTATGATGAATTCAAGGCCAAAAGACTTCTTAAGAGATCAATGATGCAAATAAATTAATATTCAATATTTCATGAGGTAATGACATGTGTCCAAAAGTGATAAATGGTCACATTTTAAATAAATGAACAATGTGAAATGGCAATGCCACATAGGCAAAACACATCACACTAAAAGATCTTGTGGACTTGAGCATGTGAAAGGTATAAGTCTAAAATCTAAATGTAATCCAAGACATCAAAGCTCATATTTATAACTAGATTTCTACCATTAGAGCTCTTCATAAACTTTTAAAATCCCTAGAGTGTATAAAAATACATAATTATATTTGAATTACTTATGATCTAGCTAAGAGGATTTGAAATATTGTGTAGAAAAGGATAATTCAATTAGAATTATAGTAATGGTGACTCATAAACATGTTTAAAATCAAGAAGTTGAGTTCTATTTGACATCAGATACTAAAGGATGAGTGTTCAAGGAAATTAAGTTTATTGTTGCTTATTTGAACATAGGGAATAATAATTATTCTAAATTGTTTTGGACAATTGAGAACTAACCGATTATCACAAAGGAAGAAGAGAAGATTCTCTAATCAAAGAGAATATATGACAACATTGTAGCCATCTAGATGATTAAACTTCACTATGCAGCTGTAAAACTAGAGGTATTTAATTGCATTTATAATTTTGGTCCCATTTTTAAGGAAGCTAAGATATACAAGGGTATGGTAATTAATGAACAAAATCAAAGGAGAGTTTCTTACATTTCCCCAATTTCTTTTGAGTCTTATTATAAATTTCCTAAGCCCTAAATTGACCTAGCCTATATTAATTCATGGGCTAAATACCATAACATGATGGATTCCATAGCTATGTGGTTAGAATTTGGTAACCAGGTTGTTATAAACCCTACAAAGAACATCCCAATAAGTCAATTTAGACCTATAATTAGGATGGTGATGATAATGCAAAACAATTAACATGGGTGTGTAACTAAAACATATGTAAAGCCAATATGGGTTCCCATGGTGTACTTCATCATTGAGAATGTGATAATTTCTCCATTTGGTGAGATAATCAACATCTCCCTATGTAGATAAATATATGAATTTAAGCATAGGAATAATATTTAGTCTTACATGATTTCCTATATTTTATATGTCATGTGTGCAACCACAAAGATTCCCAACTAGGGAAAATGGTCTCCAAGTGGTATCAAACAATTTCCCAATACTATTCCAAATTACACATCTATAAATATAGGGACCATATTTAGTTTATTTTTGATTGTGTCTACACTACATTAAGTGAATCTATAATTGGTATTCCTATGGAGATATCTATCCATTTGATCAAGAAATATATTGAAGCAATGGGGGATATATGGTTATACCTTAGATGTACTATTATAGGGATTAAAAGAACTCAAAATTCTCCTCTCAAGTTTCTAGTCCATGTTTATGATAAACTAATAGAATAAGAGTTGGCCTATCAATTGTTCCATGGTATAGATGGCATTTTAAAAACTAAGAGAAAAGGTCTCTTGCATAGCTTTCCAATGAAAATTTGTAATAAAACTTTTAGATAGTGGAATCATATTTAAGATACATGAAAACATAGGTTATCCCTTAACCTACAAATGGACGATCTTAGGAAATGGGACCCTTATGGTAGGGTAAAAGAGAATTTAAGGATCAAGGGTATTTTTAATGTACCAGTAGGCATGAGCCCAGTTCATTTGAATTCATATACATTAAATCATCCTCATTTTTTGAACTAACTAGAAGATTTAAGGAACATAACATAAGACCCGAGTCAAGATTGAATATAGACCAAAAAATAGAAGATAGATGGAAACTAGGCCCAAGGAAATATCATCTGATTGGCATTGGTTCTTCTAAGTTTCTCTCAAAAGAAGTAAAAATATAACATGGACCAAAAGAGAGGAGGTCTGATGAAATTTCTTCAAGATCATCAGTTTCAGAATTATCTAAGGCATCAGAGCAAGATCTACCTCAAGAGGAGGTAATTATGATATCCTTAAATCCTAATGAGTCTATTGAGGATGCATTGAATATGTTATCCATGGCTTATGAGATAGATTCAAAAAAAGAGGAAACAAGTGTTGAGAAAACTAAGTAATAATAGGATAAAAGGAAGTATTTTGACTTGTTTCTTATTGACATGCCAAAGAGAAAAACTAAGAATTCCATTGTTCCAAAGGCAAAGAAACCAAGGGTAACCATCAATCCTCCATTAGTGAATTCAACATGTTTAGTGAGGAAAACATATTATATGGTCCACCTATCCTTGAGTGTTTCATTTATGAACCAAGGATAGAAAATATTCCCACTATTCACCATCTATGGATAATGGTGAAAGATACTAACATCCTAATATAATAGGAATTGAAGGCATGCATCATTACTATACAACAAGAAGAGGCAAGGATATTGGATACTCCAAGCCAGTCAGCCCTATCACTAATTTGACCTATGAGAAAGGATAAAGACTTCATGAGGATCCAATATTTGAGGAAGATGTCCTTGAGCTAGCTCAATCAGAATTAGAATATTTACAAGTTGATATTAAAGGATTGAGGTAACAAAATAAGAATATGTAGGAGCAATCCATTTTGTCTATTCTAATAGATATGGTCAGTAAGTTTAAGTCCACTATTTATGATATATTCAGATATCTAAATTCAATAGGTTCAATAAAGATATGGTGAGCAAGGAAAGTGCTATGGATATGAACCAAATAAATCAATGGTAGACTTCATACAACAAGGGAAAGGAATTGGTCAATATATTGATAGAGGATCAGATTCTTGGATTTGAAATAGTCATCTTGGCACATTTAAATATGGCTATGATTATATTGATAGAGAAGATCAAGGGTTTTAAAAAATGGTCTAAAGTCATGGATTATCTTTTAAAGGATTTCAAATATTTAGAAAACTAGATGGTGCATATATTGGGTGTCTTGATCAAAGATCCAACTAGTATTAGTCCCATTGGCTTGATATTAGAAGAGAAGTTTACACACAAGGCTAATAAGTTCATACAAGAGGTGAGGAACAAAATCCAAGGAAAAATAGGTGTAGATAACAAAAGGATCTTATTCATGATCCTATCTATAGAAGAGAAGATTGGTAAGGCTAATCTAGGTGGACAAGTCTATCATAGGAGATGGGAAGTAATTTGAGAGAGATACAAAGAGTTTTGAGCATTGGCATTGAAATTTTGTGTATTATCGATGGAAAAATAATGGGTCCAGCCTATATATAGATATATAGATTTATAGGAATTGTGAACAAGAGTCATGTATTTGGTTGTAAGTCATATGTCTTAAGATATGTCAAGAATTAACATTGTCAAATACTTATGTCTATATTTAGTTATCTAAAATGTCATAATCTAGAGGAATGTTACTATTATTTTAAAACCTAACTTTGCAAATGAATAAATATTTTTGTAAGGGTTTGATCACATGTCATAAAAAATAGTGCATCAACAAATGGTGTGACATGAGTATTACTTCTAGAAGGTGTGATAGTATGTTGTGCTAGAATATTCATAGTATTTGGAGGAAACCCTTATCTTGACTCCATACATTGGATGGGCATCACATGTGTAATCAAAGGAGTAAACATAGGAATAGTAAAATTATTAGTATTTTGATAACTTATTGTAAAATTTGTATGATAAAAATATGTATTGGTATCAATAAATATTTCATGTTTTTGTTTCTTAGATGTGACAACCTTACCAACATGTATTATTTCATCATTGGTTACATGTGACATTGCATCATACAAGTCTGTATTAATAGAAGATATTTAGTTAATTTTTGTATTCGACTGTACCACTAGAATTTATTATGGATTACATTATGATTAAGAATTAATTAAGTATGAAGATTACAATTTGTCTAAAAAAGATAAATAAATACAAAAATATGAAACCTTAGGAAAATAGAAGGAAAACTTAAGGAATCTAGGGTTTTGTTATGCTAAAGACAAGGAATGGGTCACCAATATGTTTCATCTATTTTTGGGTTAAATTAAACCCTAATAGTATAAAAATATTGAAATGTTTGAGTACTTAATATTAAAAGGAACTAAACATATCTGAGTATAATAAGCTAGATATAGTATCTTTATATTTATATAAATCAGTAGAAGAAATAAATACTTATTTATTTATAGTATGTGTAACTCTATGATAGGGTACACTCATCAAGAATATTACAACCTTTAATGTCTAAGTGGTGATATTATATACCCTTAATGCATAGTGGGTAATTTAATAATTATTATTTATTATTTAGTAACACAAGTTAAAAACCATGGGTAAATAAATAATAAAACATATTTATTTATTATTTACCAATTGTGTAAAATATTCATGGGAAAGGTTGGATCCATTAGTTATAATGGTCACCTCCCATCATTATTATTATAAATAAGGTTTTACCCTTTGGTAAAATACATCGAGGAACATACCAATACATCTCAATAATATTTGTGTGTGGAAAATATTCTTGTGAATGGATTTTTAAGAAAATTTCAATATAGAGAAGAAGTATAGAGAAGAATAAGTAAGAACTTAGTAATTAATAAGTGACATTATAATTCACATTGTCTTTATTGATTAGCAAAATTTTATATTTGAATTATTTTACCTTTACAAAGTAAATTTAAGCAAACTCAAATTAATTTCATCCCTAAATATTTGTGGTATGTTTTTGAAGTATTTTGAAAAAAATATCCATTCATAGTTTTTTTTATTTGGCATGTTTAATCACCTAAAAGTGGTATTTAAATTATAAGAGTGTTACTTAAGACAACCTATTCTTAGCTTATCCCTATACATATCCTACAACCATTATCACAATTTTCTAGCCTTTATGTGGACCACAGATGTCCTTAGTCATAAATATCATAATCTTAGACCTTCATTCCTAGATCCTTATCCTTCATGCCTATCAACCAACTAGATATATACTAGTTCCACATTAAGGACATTAGATCCACATGGTGCTAGTGCCCCCAAAATGATGCTAGTGTCCCTTACCATAACTCTCTTGAATTTATATATTTTAAAATGTGTAACCCTCCTAAGGTTGGCCTAATTACATTTTATTATCTATATAAGCTATGAAAAAATATAAATACAATTATATTATAATTATATCCACTAGATGGGAAATAGATGTAAAAGGCTTATTGAAACAAGAAACAAGTTGAGAAAAATCAAGGTTAATAATCCCTAGTTTTACCTACTTTTACATACTACCATCTACAACTACCCTAAGCCTAGATTTAAAAGATTTTGAATCTCAAACACACTCAAGGAATTAAATAATTTTATCATTATATAATTCACTTTCACTTACACCAAGTACTAGGTGGGAGAACTTCATCAAGCTTGATCACTCCTTAAAATATTGGTATGTAGGCAACTCTCTTCACAATAGGGTATTGAGGATATCCAACATATTCTATTAATTAAAACACTTTTTTTTTAATCTCAAGCCATATTTATAAGGAGTATTAGGGTTTTCATCATAAATCATATATTATATGCACAATATAGAGTTTCATATTTCATACACGTAGGAACAAAACCAAGAAAAATAGGTATAAGTGTACCTAGAATTTAGATGTAGTCCTACAAAGAGGACATTGACACCATTTTTAGGAAATTAAAGCCATAAGATTCTAATGTCCAAGTGTGAAATTAATATATAGGGGAATATATAACTCAAATATGCTATTGATGACACTCATACCTATCCTTAACCTAATTTTCAAATCTTTTATGATAGGTGTTTTCTAGATAAGTCTCTATTTATACATATTTATTACTATTTTTAGAAAGTTAAATCAAGTCAAATTCTATAAAAAAATATTGGTTATTTATTGCATTTTATTTCACTAATTTAGATTCCTCATCCCTTTAATCTAATATAGGATTTACATAGTAAAAATTTACAAGGTTAAAACATTTGGTGAACCCTCATTCGCATTATCCAAAATTTTGTGCACTAAATTAGGGTTAAAATTTTCTATCTATTTGATTGTTCGGCATAACCTATCTCATTAAATACATCTTACATTAGGGTTTAATTTATTTAAATATAATATATATTTTTTGCAAATAAACCCTAAAAATTCAAAAAACCCTAACCCTATATGTTGTTAGTGTTTGTATCCTTCTTTTTTCTATTTTCATTAGGTACTTTAAATTTTTTAATTTCATATATTTTTTTTTAGCAACTCTTTTCCAATTTGTTTACTATATGCCATATAAAAAATATATCTCTTCCATTAGGAATAAGGGATAGGTTAGGTGGTAATCCTATAGAGCATATTCCATTTCCTACTATTCGATCATATAATATGGTTAAGAGACCTATCATAACTCCAGTTTTGCATTCTTCATATCCTGATTATGTGGATTTGAATGATAATACATCTGAAGATGAAAAATATAATCAAGAACAAGATGATATACACATTGAAAATAGGTGTAATCTCCCTCCACTTTATAATGATGACATAATTATCAATAAAGATAAGATATTATAGGTTTTAATCGATAGAATTTAGGAACAACCCCTTGATCATGCATAAATTTTACAATCCATATTGGAAATAAAAAATAAAAAAAATAATAGTTAGTATTAAACTTACACAATTAATAACATTATTATACCTATAGTGGGGCTAAATAAAATAAAAAAAACCTAAAATTTTAATTAAATAACCCTCAATGATAGTTAAACCTCTTGTTTCTAGTTCCTCCACTCCATATATATAATCCCTTATGCATGCGATTCATACTCTATAGTATAAGGTATTACATATTGAGAATAGAAACACTAAGCCATCACATGATTTATATTCTAATATTATCTTACTTACACCTTCAACACATAAAATAGTGGTAACTCCCTTTCCATCTAATTTTTTGGCACCTAAGATTACACTATGATCTAGAGCATCATCTCATAGCTTTTCATCTACCATGTTTGGACTACATGTCCAATGATTGGCTAATCATGAAGTTGTTTCCATGTAGTTTAAAGGATTATTCCCAATAATGGTTTTATGATTTACCAAATCAATTTATCACAACATTAAATCCTTTGGCCAACATGTTCTTAGTGCACTTCTCTATCAACATCGGTGATAAGATATCATGTGTACAAGTGGCACAGTTAAAATAAAAGTCAAATGAGCCTATCATATATTATGTATTATGATACAAGACTATATTAACCATATTGAATATCCCCATGGTAGACACACATCTTTAAGAGATATATAAACAAAGTCTCTTGCCAACATTGCACAAATCTATCTTGTTCAATAAGTTTACTATTTTTATAAATTTATGCCACATTATCAAAGAAAGACATGCTAATCTCCTATCAATGGGAAAACTTGAGTATACCAATGGATCAAAATCAACTATTAAGATTTCAAATTGTTAGCATAATTATGTGTTTACCTTGGGTTATTAACTAAGGTAATAGGTGTTTGGTTAGTTTCTTGAACCAATTAGGTTAAGAGGTTAGTTTGTTTTATCGGGCTTAGCTATTTCATGCTAGCTGATGTAGGTTATTTCACCCACCCTTTTCATGGTTCTCACATGGTTATTTTCTTTGCCTATTTAATAGGCCTTTATGTATGGTTTGGATAATGTGTGTTATGTAATACAATATAGTTCTATTTTCAATATCTATGTTCAATCTCATATGGTATAAAAGCCCATGGTTTGTAGAGCCTAAATTGAGGTCTATGGAAGTCAGAGAGATCATTATCTTTCTAGGGAGGAGCTTCATGTGCCTAGTGTAGAGTTGAAGTAGAGAGAACATTTTATAATATCAACCAAAAGATCAAAAAACTACATAAGAGGATCAAAATAATGAATAAGATTAAAATGAGGTCAGAGGGATTATTTCACACTATTTGAGGCCTCTATTTAATTTTTATGGGTTGGTCATATGATGTATGGTGCCATATAGTTTAGGGGAGAGGAGAAAATTCAAATCTCAATATTTATTAGTGAAATAAAAGTCTAAAATGTGAGTTAAATCCTAACTTAAAGATTAGTGTAGATGGTTTCTAATTTGGCTGAGTAATAGGCTCAAAATCTATTCCTAAAGTTTCACAGGTAGGCCAATTTTTTGATTGGTTGATTATTATCATTAAAATTTTAACCTAATATTTTATTATTTTAAATAAAATAAATAAAAACCTTAGCCAATAGGGGTTATTGGGGACCTACCACTAATTAATAATCATGGAAGAATCTAGGCAGTTAAAAATTTCACCATTTATAGGTTTTTTAATCTAGATGTGGACGGAGAGAATTTTTTAAATCAGAGTTGTAGGTTTCCTGATTTAATTATTTCATTAAAAGAAAATTTGAGATATCAAAAATGGTATTGATTTTATTGATGAAAAAAAGTAGAGTTTTTCAATGTCAATATAGAATCTATGTGTATAATGAATTTTTATAAAAGTCATTATAGTTTTTCTAATTTATTTGTTTGCATAAAAAACTAGGTCAAATTGCTAGAATTTAACACCTATTACTACCAAATTATCAAAAATTGATAGGTAATAACTTTAATTTATGGAGTCACAAGGTTTTGATGATATATAAATATCAAAACCTTGATCAAATAGTGCTTCATAAAAATTAAAGGTCTACCACTAGTTATGATGACTGTGATAAATGTCATCATGAGGCTCTTATATTGTTAAAACTATCAGTAACAAATAATCTAATCTCAAAATTTAGAAATGAAACCACTACATCAACTTTATGGACAAATCTTATAAATATTAAGCTTATAAATATGATAGGGTATTGTATTTGAATAATTTTTTGTTTTATACTAAGATGTAGGAAGGTGGCTCTATTTTTAAGTTTTTGTTATAGATCAAGGACATCAGTGATCAGTTAAAGGCTATACAAAATCCTGTTGATGAGTAAGATTTGATTTTTTTGGTTATGTATAATATTAGAACTTCATTTGAGTCATTTTTGGAGTCCCTACACGTGATTGTTGAGATAGGTACTTTGGACTTTGAAAAGTTGTCCACATTGTTATTGTAAAAAGAGAGATAGTAATAACATGCAGTGTTGTCTACATTTACTTCTATAGAGAGCGCATTCTTAATCAAAGTAAAGGGTAATCAGTTTGGTAAAAATAATAGTTCTCTAACATAAAATTCACAAATACGTGGTTATAATAAGATATCTAAGTGGAAATATTTTTACTTTAAGTAACCTGATCACCTTAAGAAAGATTACAAGAAAAGATAATAGGATATGACTAAACCTATAAAGAAATCTCATCATGTTAATGTAGCTAAAGGTGAAGGCAAGGAAACATCTCCTAATTTTACTTTTATGGATTCTAGTGGTAATTATATTGTGGATCAAGCTTGGTACCTTTATTCAGGGGCATCTTGACATTATATAGGCCATAAGGACTAGTATGTGAATTTTGTTGAAAATAATAGTAGTAATGAATCTATATATTTGGGAGATGGTAGAACTCATTTTGTTAAGGGATATGGTAATTTTAAAATAATTTTTAATGGTATAATATGATATACATTAAATAATGTTAGGTATGTGCTTGATATGAACAAAAATCTACTTTCAATTAGTGAGATCACTTCAAAATATAATTTTGTTGTAAAGTTTCAAGGACAATAATGTTTAGTCACTACCAGAGATAACAAGATTATTATTTTTGGGATTGGTGAGAAAGGCTTGTATAATCTTGTATATCCACATAGGGCAAAGAAAAGTGCAATTTCTATGGTTGATAACACAAGTTCACTATGGCATGAAAGGTATGGGCATTTGAATTTATAGTCTTCAACTACATTGAGCAAGACAAATATGGTTAAGGGGATTCCTTATATTTAGGATAGTCATCATGTATGTACTATATGTCAATTTGGAAAGTAATTTAGACATTTATTTGATGTTGGTAAAGATTTAAGAGCTAAGGTAATATTAGATTCAATACATACAGATTTACATGGTCCAATGTAGACACCTACCCCTTATGGAGCCCATTACTTTTTATTGTTGGTCAATTATTTCTCTAGGAAAAAGTGTGTATACTTTATAGTAAATAAATTTTATTATTTTTTTAACTTCCTTACTTGGAAAGCTATGGTTGAAAAATAAGAAAGATGATTAGTGAAATCTTTTAGAATGGATAATGGGGGTGAGTTCATCTCAAAAAACTTCAAGGAGTTTTGTGCCACTGAAGGCATACACAGACAATATACTACCCCTTACACTCCACAAAAAAATATAGTTTTGGAAAGGTAAAATAAGATGGTGATGGACATGGCTCACTATATGGTCCAACATAGAAATGTGCCATATAGATATTTGGAAGAAGCTATGAATATGGTGGTGTACATCCTCAATAGAAGTCCTGTAAAATCATTAGAGGATATGACTCCAAAGAAAGCTTGGTAATGTCAAATTCTAGATGTAATTGATTTTCAAATTTTTGGTTTTATAGCTTTTGCAGTTAGTCTTAGTCAAAATGGAAGTAACTTGGATGCTAAAATCAAAGCATACATGTTTGTTGGGTACAGTGAGTAGTCAAAGGAGTATAGATTACATGATGTTTCTACTAATAATTTTGTGGTAAATATAGATGTCATCATAAATGAATAGATGCCATACTTCACATCAATTGGTGTAATTTTAGATATTGAGTCGTTATTTTATTCTAATGATTTTATTATATATTATGATGTGAAATTTGAGCAGGATTCTAGTTCATTAGTGGAATCACATTATAGTGATGGAATTATTGTATATCATTATGAAGTTATAGCATAATAACCAAAGAATCCAAAGTGGTATTTTACCAAAATTGAAGCACTAAAGGAATGAGACTTGCCATAAGGTGTGGAAAGAAGATTGAAATTAGGAAAGCAGTTTGATAATAGAGGTGAGCATGACAATTTTTCTCTAAAACTTATTTTTTCATATGTATTTGAGCCTAATTAATTTTCAGAGGCCAAAGGGAATCATGAGTATGAATCAACCATGTACTTGGAATATGATTCCTTGATGAAAAATAAGACTTGGGAGCTCATGGATATACCACCAAGAAAGAAATCCATTGGTTGTAAATGGATAAACAAGGTAAAATGTAAAGCAGATGGTTCCTTGGACAAACACAAGGCCAAACTTATTTCAAAAGGTTTTCACAAGAGGAAGGGGTTGATTATGAGGATACTTTTTCTCTTACTATAAAGATGGTAAATATATTTTTGATTGTTTTTATTTTTGCTTAGTTTAGATGGTAGGTGTACCAAATGGATGTCAAGAGTGCTTTATTGAATGGAGATTTGGAGGAGGAAGTTTACATGGTTTAGCCATAGGTTTTTTAGGTTCTTGGTAGTGAATATCTTTTTTTTAGGTTGATCAAGTCCTTGTATGGTCTTAAGAATGCTCTTCAAGCTTGGTATATGTAAATAAATACATACTTTAGGGTGTCTTGTTTCAAAAGGTGTAACTTTGAACCAACTTACTATGTAAAGGTGTTTGGTGATGATATATTGATTCTCATTGTATATGTTGATGATATAGCCATCACTAGGAGTAGTGCTAGTCTTATTCAGTAGATGAAGGATGATATTTTTTTTACATTTGACATGAAAGACTTAAGACTACTAGAATACTATTTAGGTGTTGAGTTTTGGCAAGGTGATTGTGTTTTATTCATGTCATAGAAAAAGTATTCCAAATCATTGTTGGAAAGGTTTAGAATTATGGATTATAATCCAAATCAAAAAGATATGGAAGTTGGATCTAAAATTTCAATTGACATTGCTTCTTATTTGGTCAATGAAATAGTGTATAGGCAGCTAGTGGGCAGTCTCATTTACCTCACTACCTCTATATCATATATTTGTTTTACAATGGGTTTTAATTAGCTTCATGTCTAAACCTTAGGAAGTACATTATTTAGCTACATAATGGGTATTAAGTTATGTCAAAATTAATCTTGAATTTGGCATACTATATGAGAAGTTTGTAGATTTTGATCTTTTAGGATATTTTGACTTTGATAGGGGAGGATCAGTAGATTCAAGAAAATATACAACATGTTATGTATTCACTCTTAGTTCAAGAATTTTTTCATGATAGAGAAAATTGCAAACTATAGTGGAATTATCTTCAACAAAAGTAGAGTATAAATTTGTGGTCAGTACAGGTTGTGAAACTATGTGGATAAAGATAATCTTGGAAGATCTTTAGTTTGAGTCATTAAGGCCTACTGTGATTTTCTATGACAACCAAAGTGTTATAAATATGGTGAATAATATAGTATTCTATACCAAGACCAAACACATTGAGGTTAATCATCATTACATCTAATAGTTGGTTACAAATGAAGACATCAATCTCTTCTACTTCCCCACTATAGAGTAGCTAGTTGATATAATGACCAAACCACTTGGTGCAAACAAGTTCATAAAATTTAAAGATAAACTTGGTCCTATTTCTAGTTTTATTATTAAGGGATGGTGTTAGCATAAATATGTATTTACCTTAGGTTATTGACTAAGGTAATAGGTCTATGGTTAGTTTCCTTAAACACTTGGGTTAAGAGGTTAGTTTTTTAATTGGGCTTAGCTATTTCATGCTACCCAATGTAGGTTTTTTCACCCACCCTTTTCATGATTATTGGGTGGTTCTTTTCTTTGACTATTTAATAGGCCTTTATGTATGGTTTGGATAATGTGTGATGTGTAATACAATATGGTTCTATTTTCAATATTTTTATTTAACCTAATATAAATAAGTGTTCATACAATGAAGGGATACTGAGAATAAGAGTGATCAAAAGATCATAGTCAACACAACTTTCAAGCCATCTCCTAGATTATTTTTATCTATTCCTTAGTGTTGAATCTTCACCAACCTTTTAGAGTCACCATCACAAGTTTTATAGCAGCTCTTAAAATGTAATTCCATATCTCTACCTCTCATTAAATAGGTTGATATGATGTAACCTCTTCCAAATAAATATTATTATAACGCATTATGTAAGTACCATAAGATAGTAGGCCTTACAATAAATAGATGATTAAGACTCAAGCATAAGATATAAGATTTGATTGAGGATAACATTATTGATCTGGGAACACCCATAGAGGAACCAAAACCACCAAAAATAGAGGTTAAGGCATTAAATATATTCTCATATCCATTTCTAGAGAACACAATGAATATGGTAGGGGGCACATTAGGTGTTCACTACATATATCAGGTACATCCACCACCAACTTCATATCATACTATTATAGAAGAGGCTCATACATTGCATAAAATTATTATCATGTAAAATAATATAGTTACACATATACCACTCATCACATTCTAATAATAAGAGATTATTTCTAATGATACATATTTACATACACTCTTTGTATGAGCATACATATATCATCCTATCTAGAGTGCTATGATTTAAAATGAGTTAAGCATTAGAATGTTAACTATGACACTTTTACGTCTTTTTGGGTACTCAAAGTAGGATATATTACCCATAGATATAGTAATTAGTGGTTCTAGTAGTCATGTTCATAGATCCATAGGGAGATTATGCTTCCATTATAGGTTGGACTAGCAAATATAGAAACTTGGTTCCTTATAATACCTAGTGTAGGTGTATTCAATATGTTATTAGGTAGGACATGGTTATAAGATCGTTGATCCATCCCATCTATAATGAATATATGCTTGAATTACATACATTCAAATCATGTGTTCAAAGTTGAGGGTATCCTATATGAGTATCCTATACCCATCCCATAGGCATTTACAACACAATCACTAGTTATAGTTCCAACATTATTACAATATATTTCATATTTATCATTTGTAGCTCAAAGTATATTTCCTCTACATATATCCTAGAGTTTAGTAAAGACACTAGTGGAGGTGAGGTATACTCCTATGGTATTGACATATATACATAATCTCCTATGGAGACCATTACTAGAGAGACCCTTATGTTAGAGATATGTCATAAATTCTAGAGGACCTCCCTTTAATCAATTTATTCCAAGATCAGTATTATTAGGTATTTAGGGTTAGGGATCCTATGTCACCTATAGCTTATTTTACTAGATGGGTTCTTACAACCCCTATAGTTCATAGGTCATCACAGTTAGTGCCACAGATTCATAGAATCACTACATAGGGAAATGAAAACATAGATTACTCTAGACAACAGATCATGAGATCATATTTACTCTTTCACACACCACACATGATTATAGTTCTCTTATTTGGCATATTTCATTATGATAGTGAGTCTCCCATCAGACTCATTAGGTAGTATGGTTCCTACCCTCTTATACATTTATTCTTCTATCTTTCTTCTTGTACATAGTTTATTTTCATTTTATTGTACATAGTTTATATCTAGAAAATGAAAAAACAATATAACATTTCAAAGCACAAAAACATTCAAATATTACTCAAAAAAAAACTTTATAAATTATATGCATTGTTATGTATATTACATTTCTTATATTTTTTAGACACTACATATGCCAACTATCTTAGTATAGTAAATTTTATCATGCATAGATACTTCACTTATTATAGTCAAGTGATTGAAAATTACATATAGGAATCAAGTCCACCACATTAATCAAGACTTTTTGTCATTTACCCACTGGGGGCATATACACTGATTCATGTTTATTCATTTGATACATCTACCCACATGGGGGTATCTCATATGCAATTTTTATTGCCATTTTCTATTCTTACATTCTTTACATTCCATTTGTATCATTGTTATATCATGATGTTGATCATTATTACTTATATTCATATTTTTTATTGACTATCACTGGTTTAGATTTAACATGTGTACATTCTATAATTTACATATATTTGTACTACATTCGTAGGTACTTTCATTTCTAACTTTCCTAGTTTAGACTTTATTTTATTTCCTATGATTCCTATATTTAAGGGCATTTGAATATGCAATTATTATTTATCTCTATGTGAATTATATTTATGTATGCCTTAGACAGGTGCCCATGTCCATTATGTGTAATTTCTTGATTATGTATATGAGAATCTGAACATGTCCTTCTATGTGTCTCTAATAAAAATTAATTTTTACTTGTGTATGTGGGAATTTTAACATGTCCTTGTATGTCTTACATTTTCAGATTTAGTGACATGTGCCCATGTCCCTTGTATTGTGGCACCTTGGCCTATTTTGCATGCCTCATGTGTTTTATATGTATGATTTTTTATATGCATCATGACCATGATCCTTGTATTTACTTTTTACACACACAAATTTTTGATGTTGTGAGGCACCTCATACATCTCTCCTTCCTACTTTGGTGTCATGATGGATATCATGCCCCATCCCACTAAGTAGCTACTCATATTTGTTGTTATACACATTGATTATATTTATATTGACACCCTTGTAAAATGATGGATACAACATAAATATTAAAATAAATACTTATGATTAGATTCACTTAAATTTTGATGTTGTGTTTGCACATTGTATTGGATTATCATGCATTTATCATATATGCTCTAGCTAACACATTTTTTAGAGCTATTTATTTTGATGAAATATTTTTCATAGGTCAACAACTAACCTCAAAATAAAGGACATAGGTGTTTTTAACAGATATAGGGATCCTACATTGCATTCACATATCATTTTTAACACACAGGCTCAGTTTCAAGAAATTAGACACAGGTAAAACAAAAAAAAGGGACTCAAAAAGTAGTTTAATGACTTAGATTTCAGACTAGATAGACATTAGTGCCTAGATTAGGACACTAGCACCATATGGTGCTCATTTACAAAACATGGTGATACTATTAAGTAGCTATAATTTTAGGTCATTTTAGATTAGCTAGAATAATACACTAGGTATAACATAGGTTTGCATAGATGCAACTAAATATTTTATAATTATACACAGGTTTTACTCATAATCACACTAATTTACCTTAGATTCATATTAATTTCTTAGGTTGGGGGAGTAATGCATGGCATGATCATTCCCACATTTAGTTTAGATACTTAGATATAGTTATTACAACTTAGTCCAAAATCAGTATACTCAGATATCAGATTGGGGGCACGTGCATGGCACATAGTTTCCATATGCTCAGTTACACATAGGTTGATCATATGGAATGTAAAAATCCATGTCATTCTATACATTTTATATACTTTACATCATATTATAGGTTGTCACCAATTTCCTGATTTACTCCATTTGTAATGGTTGGCATTCTCGAGTGGCCCAGAGCTACCTAATGTACTTGAGTGGCTACAAAACTAGCATACATAGTTATATATACCTAATTAAATATTTATATAACATTTTAAAATTTATATTTAGACTCATTTATTACACATGGGTTGGAAATAATGGATTCTTTTACTACTTTAGTTCTTGAGCCACCCACATGAAAGGGTTAGACATACCTCTGGTCCAATCCAAGTCATTCATACATCATGATCCACTAAATAGGCATGGGTAATGATGGAATCAAAAATAGATTGAGTTATTAAGCCACCAATAGATGAGGATTGAGAAATTTATCACTTTGTTCAAGATATTCAACAATTTTATCACCATGTACGTGTACACACATGTTGTCACCAGGTTTATGTATTGCTTTGTGTACCCAACAAGGCATATCCATTCCTTTCCTCTTTCCTATCTCTTTACTCAACTTTACAGAGTTAATTTTTATTTAATATAGTATTTTAATTTTTATATATCTTAATTAAGGATTAATTTATGCATGTTTCATTGCATACCATGTTTTAGACCATGCTTCACATATCCAAACCCAACTTCATATACTCAGACTTAGCTACATGGGCTTACTTCCTAGCTAAGTCTAAGTACACTTATTATTATTCCTTTTTACTAGTCATTTCAATTAAATACATTTATAGAATAAAAGGAGGGAAAATATAATCACATAAAATTTATATTTGGATACTAAGAGTGTTATTTGAGACAACTTATTCCTAGCTTAGCCCTAGACCTACCCTAGAGCCTTTATCACACTTTTTCAACCTTTGTATAGACCACACATGTCCCTAATTAGCTAAAACATAGTCTCAAACATTCATTACCATATCATGATCCTTCATTCCCAAAATCTATCCAAATGGACATTAACACTACATTAAGGACACTAGATCCACATGGTGCTAGTGTCCCTTACCCTAACTCTCCTAAATGGATATATTTTCAAACATTTAACCCTCCTAAGGTCATCCTAAGCAAATTTTATTATCCACACAAGATATGAAACACCATAAAGTGCAATAACATTAGACTTATATACACTAGATGGAAAATAGATGCAAAAGGTCTATTTAAGCAAGAAATAAGTTGAGAAAAATCAAGGTTAGTAGTCCCTATTATACCCTACTTATACATACTACCATCTACATCTACCCTAAGCCTAGATTTAAAATATTTCCAATCTCAAGCACACTCAAGGAATTCAAGACCAGTATCATTCTATCATTCACTTACAATTACACCAAACACTAGTTGGGAGAACTACATCAGGCTTGATCCTTCCTCAGAGTATTGGTATGCAAGCAACTCTATTCATAGTGGGGTGTTGAGGATGTTCAGCCTATGCTACTAATGAACACACTTTTTTATCTCATTCCATAATTATAAGGAGGATTAGGGTTTGCATCACAAATTAGGTATTATGTATATAATATAAATTTATAAATTTTTTACACATAAGAATGAGACCTCAAAACACAGGTGTAAGTGCACCTAGAATTTAGGAATAGTCTTGTAAAGAGGACACCAGTATCATTTTTAAGACATTAGAGCCACACACCAGTAATTCCAAGATTGGTGATACTATCTATGGGAATATCTGACTTAGTCATCATGTTGATGATACTTATACTTGTCCATAACCCAATTTTAATCACTCAAATCTTCCATGATAGGTGTTTTCTAGATAAGTCTATATTTTCACATATTTATTACTATTTTTAGAAAGTCAAAGAAAGTTAAACTATGTAACAAATTAGTGGTTATTTTTTTAATATTATTTAACTAATATATATAACTTAACCCTTTAATCTAACATAATATTTACATATTAAAACCCTAAAAGGCTAAAACAACATCCTAGAGTAGTTTAAACAATTATAAGTCAAATTCAAGTAGTCTAAATCATGTTTCATGAAAATAAAATCTAACAAAACCTAATTTATCTCCTTTGAATGTTTTTATATCCTGATATAGTTTGTTAAGGCTAGAATTTAAAAAATCTATTTATATCTACATCCAATTTTTATCTTTTAAGAGGTGAAAGTTTAGGTTTTATGCTTCTAAAAGCATTTTGGAGAGCCTGTAGAAGGATTCAAACATTTTTTTGAATATTTATTCTTCCTAGGATTCATAGTATGGCCCATATATATCTTTACAGAATAAAATTTAACAAAAAATATTTTTTCTTGATCTATGTCATGTTCCTCTCTTCTAAGGTGGAGATCTTCAGTCATTTAGCCTCATAACTTTTAAGGAAAAAAATCAAGTTCTATAAACTTTCAAACTCTCCTAACCACCAATGGATAACCTATTATATAAACACCATCTCAAAATAAATTTTTGGCATTAAAATTCAATTTTAAGGTTGGATCAACTTGGTAGGGTCTATGAAGGAGTGCTTGCATAATCTCAAGCCCTGATATGACCTCTACCACCTTGTTGTTGTTGCTTGATCTCCTCCCCTACACCTTTTTTCTTCATGTAACACTTCATGAGGTTTCTATATAGTTTTTAAAACATATTTAATAAATATTTGATTTATTAAAAACTAAAATTCAAATAAAATCAATTTGGCCCTTACTATTAAGTATTTTTTAACCTTGAACAATTAAAAACTTTGAAAATTATTTTAAATTTAATTTTTACAGGCATGTTGTTATAATTCTTTAAATAAAAACAATTTATAAAAATTTTAATAGTAAATTTGTGCACATAAATTAATAATTAGTCTAGTAGAAAGGTGGGTAATTATTTTTTTGCTAATAGTTTCAAAAGGAAAGGTCAAGGATTCAAAACTCATTACCTCTAATTATTTTAGCCAAATTAATTTAGTCAATTTTTTTTTTCATTTTAATACTTATAAAACATTTTTTGGTTTATGTGTGGAGTAACTCATGTGAAAAACCCTAATGTAACTTTGACCTTTGTTTTTGACTTTTGACCAAGATAGTTTTTTATCAAGCATAATTATGTGACAAGTCCTTTCCTAGGTTTTCGTACATTCTGGATGAATTGGTGTGGTCCCTTTTTATATTTTGAAAATTTTTATTATACAAACTTTTGTCACTTTTTAATAACAATCTTTAGAGATGTGTTCCGTGTGTAGCACTTGCAACACTTAATTTAGTGTAATTTTTTACAAATTTTCATATTGTTTCACATAAATTTGAATAATTATTTATTTCTTACACTAAATTTTATATTTATTATAAAATAGATAAATAATTATCATTTAAAAAAAACATTTTTTATGTTTTTATTGTTGTAGTGTCTAGTTTAAAGGGAAGTTATGGCTTCACCTAATTTTTTTCTTTATAAATCTCAAATATTTAATGGGTCTAACTAAAAAATATGGAAAATATACATTAAAGTACACTTTATGCCCTGAAATCTATGGAACATTGTTGTTTGGATGGTAAAAACCTCATCAGGATGACATGTTACTCATGAGCTTATAAATGTGTTTCAATAGAAATCACAAGAAGCCATGTCAATTATTTTGAGGAGTGTTAAGGATGATTTACTACTCCATATAATCAATTAGGATTCTCTCAATGATGCTTGGAAGCTCCTTGAGTCTATGCACAAGGGCAGTCATTTCTGTAAGATTATTAAATTTATTCTTAAATTGCTTACTACACTTATGAAAGTTGATGAAAAGTTGTTAGTTTTATTTATAAAATTAAAAATATTAAATATCAGTTAGATCATTGTAACTTTAATATTATTCAAGATAATGTTTTATATTTAATTATTCACCTTAATATTCATGAAAAGTTTCATAATTTTATTTCCATTCTTAACTCAAAATACCAAACAAAGAAAGATATCCCTAACCTTACTACTCTATCTAAACTTCTAATTCAAGAAAAACAAGTGATTCCAAAATTTGATTCTAAAGAGAATGCCACTCATGAACTTCTCACTCTCAATCCTACTTTTTATAATAATAAGAACCAAACATTTAACCCTAATTCTATAAAAATAAAAAATTCAAGAAAGAAATATTGTCATAAGAATCACAAACCAAATTTTAATGAGAATTACAATATGTGTGGTAAATTTGGTAATAGATTAAAAAGTTGTTATAAAAACAAAGATAGAGTTAATCATAAAATCTATAAAAATAACAAAGTGAATAAATCTAATTAGAACCATTATAATAATCAAAACCATAACCAAGACCATAATACTAATGTTATTACTTTGTAAGCTACCTTATTTTATTCTAATTAAAATGAATGGTATTTAGATAGTGAGGCATCCCATCATATGACTTACTTATCTCATATTTTATATTACACTAGAAATATATTTGAAAATATTTATAAATTTGATAATTCATTTGTATAAGCTACTAAGCAAGGAAAAACAAAATTTGTAAATGTTGTAATTAAAGATATTTTCTATGTACCTAAACTTTAAAAAATATTTTATCCTATTCTAAAATTATGAATGATAATTTTAATGTAACTTTTATAAAGGATAATTGGTTTATTATAAATCAATCTAGTTATTTGATTGCTAAAGGTGTTCAACAAAATGGTGTATACATATTTTATTTTTCTTTTACATGTTATCTTTCATCACATAATAGAAATTAATCCCAATTATGGCATAAAATATTAGTACATGTTAGTTTCATAATTTTAAATCATATGTCTTATCATATTGTTGTTATTGGTCTTCCTTCTATCTCATCTCATCATGAAACTTGTGAAGGTTACTTATGTGGTAAGAAACATACTAGTTACTTTCACAAGAATCATGATGTGAATTCCTTACATCCTTTAAATTTTTAATAGTGATGTTATAAGATCCCTTAAAGTTACTTATCTTAATGGTTCTTTATATTATATTACTTTTATATATGATCATACTAAAAATATTTGGTCATATTTTATAAAGAAGAAATATGAATTATTATCTAAACTCAAAAAAGTTAAAGTTGTTTAAAATGTTTCTAATTTTTATATTAAGATATAATAATAGTGGTGAATATATTAGTAAATAATTTGATTCTATTTACATTAGTTGTGGTATCTAAATAGAATTAACAAATCCCTATTCCTCACAGACAATGGTATTGGTAAACAGAAATTCCACACCATTTTTGAAATGACTTGAACAAGGTTTCATTCTACAAATGTTCTTAAATTCTTATGGGCTAAATCCATGGATACCTCTATGGACATTCTATATAAATTACCTACTAAATGTTTGAATTTTTTCTACACCTAAATATATGTATGATCATGGCATATTACTTTCCATTATTATAGTTTTGTTGTTAATTTAAAGATAATAACTAAATAGATAATGTCTCACTTATAATAGTATTTGTTAGTAAAACTATTTAATATAATTCTTGAAAAATACTAATTATAATTATAATGTATCAGATATATTGGTCTCAGATAATAAAATAAAGAAAATATATAGATATTATATTATTTTTAAAATTATTACATTTATAGTTATTTTAAATTCATATGAGTTATTATTGAAATACATTATATACATAATATTATGCTTCATTTGCTAACATGATCAGGTTTAGTTATTGCATTTGGTAAGAAGATCATGTTCAGTAAGAGAGGATATTTTATATTTCAATTGTTAAGATGCTTTATTTTAATAAAGTGGGGAAAGTTCATGCTAACATGATTATATTCTTCATTAGATAATAAGTTATGTTATGAAATGCAAAGTGTAACTTAATTTTTAATTATTAATTACATTCTTATCATTTACTTTATTGAGTATTTTTTTCATACATGTCTGAAATAATTTATTTAGTATCATATATATTTGATTGTATGATTGTATTTCATGATAAAATTATCCATATCTAATGTATGAGAGGTGTAGACACTAGAAAATTCCACCAATAGGTTTTATATTTCATAAGCACACTTTTTCAACCCCTTTTTCCCCTTGGGTTAGAATATTTCTTAAGCCCCTTAAAACACCCATTTACACACATTTAGCTAAATTAATCATTAATTAATATAATAAATCCTATTTACACCTTACCCTAAACAAGCCCATGGATAACTTAGTGACACCTAGCCTTAAGACCATTTCCTAATTTAGCATTTAAATTCTTAACCTCCTAGACTATTTCTTACCGCATGACCTTGCCTCCTTAAATGAGCTCAAACCATTTATAATTATCTTAATTTCCAAAATCAAGTTTAAAACACTAATTTGTAAATTTAGACCATTTTCACCTTGATCGATGTCGGTCATCCCTTGACTAACACCAATTGATGAAGACTGACATCGGTTACTTAAAGATACTCTTTGACCCTTTCTTAAGGAGTTGAATCATTTGAGCAAGAACTAGACTCTTATGTGAATCAGAGCTTTCTAGTGAACTAGAGAACTGGTCTAGAGATTATTAAGTGCTTCATCACCTCAACATTGAGGACTCAAGTACAGTTACTCTACCCATTTTGTTCTAGGTTTACAAGTAGATCACACTCAACTTCAAGTCCTCTCCAGGCTATAAAATCCACAACAACTAAGTATCCTATACTTTTTATAAGTTTAGTTATTTATTTTTGATAGTTTATTTCTTTCACTTCCTTTCAACTTCTCCCCATACTCTCTTTTGTGTTAGAGTTATGCAACTTCAAACACCCCTATTTCCACCAAATCTCCACTAAAAATTCCCAACCATTTAAGTGTTAAAACACTATGTTTGATATCCCTAAATATCCATTCTACCTTTATGGCCATTAACCAACCTCCAAAAAACCCACCAACCCATCTACAACTAGCCCAAAGTCCCTTCTTGCCCAAATCCAAAATTATGAAAAGTCCATAGTGATCAACATCGATCATCCTTGACTGACATTAGTTATCCTTGACGAGTATTAGTTACCCAATGACCAACATCAATCTTTGTGTAATTATTTTTTCCAAAAATATAAATTTAAAATCACCTATCAACCCCAATTAGAAATCTTATTTCTTGACCCTTGTCACAACATAGAGTCAAAAGTAATTATTTGAATCAAATTTTAGCACTTTAGCATTTATTTTAAACAAGTTAATGTCATTTTGTTAAAATCAATCATTTATCTTGAAAAGCATTTTATTACATTGTGATTAAGCACATTTCATTCCTTTATACAATCATTTATTATCAACATTTTTTATAATTTGATGTGTTAAACAAGTGGACTGACAACCTTCTAGTAAAGTCTTGTACTTCTTGTATCTATCACTTGTTATGTAATTCACCCTCCGATCTACTAATCAATTTCATTTCTAGCCTTATTCTTATCATACATCATTCCTCCCAAGCCAAACATGAGTTATTCACATCATCTAGATCACAAAGTGTGCAACTAAATCTAGGTTTATCTATACCTTCTCCATTTATTTAATTTTTACTTGTTTTCAAAATCAAAAAGAAAATAATAAAAAAACATAGTGAAACATTGTATAATGCCTGGGGGGACCCTAAAATTTTCTTGCATTTGTAATTGTTTTAGGACATTCTAGTTGAGTTAGTGAATGAATCATTCATTGTACTTCTCTATTTTTGAAACTAAAACATTACTTTTATTCATTTCTAAATTCAAAATTGTAACTTTCAATTTATTCTTTTCAAAATCAAAAGCAAGTACTTTTTTTCTTTACTTTCTTAAAAAAGGCAAAATCATTTATTTTCCTTTATTTCTCAAATGTTAAAAGGCACTCATCCTAGGATAGGACTTGTATTCTCATTCTAAATTTATGTTCATTCAAGTTGTTTTTGTACTCATTAAAATAAATTAAAATTTAATTTTGGGTTTAAAATCAAACTTCATCCATTGATCGATTGCATGATTAAGTCACATAGATTAAATAATAAATAAATCAATCATATAAATCACTTCTTTCACACACTTACCAAACCAATCAGATAATTAATTCATCAAAAATTGACATAAGGAAACTGATTGGGAGTTCATCACCTAACGAAAACCTTCATCTTGACTATCCTACTTGGATTTCACCACCAAGGGAAAAACCAACTCAGTATACTCGCTGAGTATAAAATTTGGTAATTTAGTATATATTGGAAAATCACCTGAAACCCTTATTATTGTGGTGTGTGAAATAAGGGGGTGGGCCCTAATACCAAGCCACGTACCAATTATAGTACACATATATTTTGAGACTAAACAAACCCAAAACTATCTATAGACTTCTTACTCTAGTACCCATTTAAAAAACCAATTCAAGTCTCATAAACTTCTAAAATTAAGGAAAAAATCCTAAATTAAGATAAAAAGAAATCTAGGATATAACATACTCTTAGTGTGTGATGTCCATGACTTTTTATTCTTTGCTCTCTTTTTGGGTGTGTGAGTTAATTTCCACCAAACATCTAAAACTTCTGCCATTTATCACATGGTATTAACATGGAAAACATGCTAGAGATACAACTAATCAATACCAACCTCACCCTCAACCTTCATCCTCTTCCTCATATATGGAGCAAACTCTAGATGCATAAAGCTCCCCTAATCATTTTAGGAGTCTTGATATGCCTCAGTATTTTTCTTGAGGGGATATGTACTCACTAACCTCCTTGATAAAAACCCTATTGCCCTCCAACACTATCTTGTGATAATTTTTAACTATGCCCCTACTTCAATACCTTCTATTGAACACCTTATGGCATGCCCACTTACCTTATGGGTGAGACTTCTATTACCACCATCTCTACCACCCAATCCATGGTGACCTAAGTTTCTACTTCTATAAACAACCCTTCCACCACTATTTCCTAAAATGAAGCTTCTCTTCCACCACCAACCAATGCCTAATAAACTTTTACTTCCACCAACCCCATCACTAAGCCATAAAATGTAGGTATAAACCAACCCATGGAAACTATAGCACCACTTACCATTGGGATGTCTTTCACTAGTATTATTTTCTTACCTCTTATTACTCATAACCCAACATCATCTACCCCCTTTCAAAACTTAGTGGTTTCCATATTTTCCACTCTCCCACCCATAAGTACCAAGGTGACTTCACATATTAAACCAACCAACCCAATCATGCCCACATCTCAAAAATTACCTACTACACCTAATTTATGCTATATCCCAAATCCACAAGGATATATGCCTCCTCTATCTTTACAACATTTTATGGCTAGTTACCAATATGTGGCCTCCACCCAACCTTCTATCATGTAATATATTGCATCATCACAAACCCAAAAACACATACCCTATAATTAAGGGGGTGCACCACAAACTAACCTCATTAAAATGTTGATGGATACAGTGATAACTCTAGAGACATCTATTTATGGATCCCATAATTTTTTGTCCTATGATCAGATTTGTAATGATCCCATTCACCCTTTCATACCAATCTATCCTTACCCCATTCAATGGGAACTTCCCAAATTCACCAAATTCCAAAATAAGGAGGATCCCCAATAAAACGTAAGATCATTTAGAGATGAATGTTATCTCATTGCTTATGATGATTTTCTTCTACTCCAAACCTTCCCCATGTCCTTAACAAGACCCTTGTTGGACTAATATAGTGCCATAATTAGGAACTCACTCTTTTCCTTTACCCAACATGATTAAAATTTATTAGACCACTTCCCCATAAACATCTCCAATAAATTATCCATAATTGACGTTTATTATTTTTGCTAATTTGAGGATGAATCCATTGCCAATTTTGTTACTTGGTGGAGAGGGTTAATCAACCAAATTTCCTTCTCCTTACCCCAACCCAAATTAATTGAACTTTTATCTTGAGAATATGTTAAACACACCTCATCCACCCTATAGGTTCAAATAGTTTGGATGTTTGATGATACATTTACCATGTCTAGGAAATTAGAAATCTAAGTAATTGATGAAGGCAAACTTAAGCTTAGGAATAAGAATTCTAGTTTAAAATCTACCAAAGCTTCCTTTAAACCTTAAAACCATGCCAAATATATGGTACAACTAATGAAATTATCCTTAAAATTGATCCTCCTTTGATGGTCAACCAATCCAACCCATCCACCTCTTTCAACCAAAATCTAAAGACCCAAAACCATTTTGTACAAAAGCAATATACTCCACTAGCAGAGTCATATACATCAGTTTAGGAGAAATTATTTAAAGCATCCATAATCAAAGATTATTTGATCAAACCCCCTAAAAAATTTTATTCATTATGTCCTATATCAATTCAGTATACATAGAATGAGATGTGTAACTACCATCACATTATTGGGCATACTGTTGATAGATACAAAACATCTAAAAAAAAAGTCCAAGACTTGATTTATAAGGGTGAGCTTGTAATGGACAACCAAAATTAACCTCCAAATTAAGATATTTACATATTTTATTAAACCTTTCCAAACCATCCACCATTCATAAATAATAAGCATATAAATGAGGAAACATCCCATAAACATGATTTATAAACGATAAATGTTGTTCTTAATGAGCTCAAAATTGACAAAATTGTGTCCCAAACCACTACTCCTCAACTCACTTATGTAGTGAAATTACCCATCCTTATTTTATAAAGAATAACAAAGGAAGAAACCACCACTCCTACTCCACTCACTTCAATAGTGGAATTACCCATCCTTCCTTTAGAAAGCATAACGAAATAAAAAACCACCACTCCTACTCCACTCATTTCCTTAGTGGAATCAACCATATTTCCTTTGAAAATCATAATGAGAAGGAATAAAACATCACTCCTAGGCCATTTTATTTCATATTAGTGTTGTAAATATTGTCATTTATGTCAAAGGTCTAGCATTTTTTGTGATAAAGGCCCCAAAGCATTTAATGATGTTTTTAATGTTCATATCTTGACTAATGTGTGTTAATATTTATGTAATATTAAAAAATATATTTTTGGTTGTATAAATTCAAAATAGGGCCCAAGGAGAATTCAAATAGTCATGAGGTAAAGACAAAAGAGGAATGGGGTGAATTTCCCCATGAAGATTCATCTTGAGGAATTCCAAGAGTCACCAAGTGAAGACAAAAGAGGGTATGTCACATTTTTCCATGAAGAGTCATCTTAAGGAATTTGATTTGTCACCAAGATAAATACAAAAGGGGAAAGGATGAATTTTCTCATGAAGTGTCACCATGTGACTTTTCAAATTAAAGGATATGAAGGGTCATACAATTTTGGCACCATTTTCCATGAAGATTGAAGGGACACAAAGGGTGAACACCAAAGGTCATTTGGAAAGCTATAAATAAAGGCTTGAGAAGCAATTTGTAATATGAAAGAGTGTGCATAGTTTTTATTTTTATAAGAAGAGCAAGAGGAGAGAATAAAAAAGAGAATAGAAAAGAAAGAGATATTATAGAGTTCTATCATTTGTTGAGAAAACAACATTGAGAGATAGTTGTGTTATCTACATAGAGGGGTTAGTGCTCTTGTGGGTTGGTGCTCACAAATCATTGTTGTGTTGGTGATCAAAAAAGGTGTTGGTGCTCCTAAAATTTGGTGCTTATGAACATTTTAATTTGATTTAGTGTTCATTTACATACTTGAGATAGTTTTTTGTGGTTTTTTACACTTTGGGTTTCCACGTAAAAATCTAATGTCTCTCTCTTTTTTGTGGTGCATGTTATTGCTTCAATTTTATGACATATCTTGAATTAATTTTTAATCAAATTAAGGAATTAAATTAAGTAAGAGATTTATTAAGATACATGATAAACTAATTTACACCCCCCCCTCTTAGTATATCCCATGCTTTAAAATTGGTATCAAAGCAAGTTCCTTTTGAAATGTTTTTGCAGCTTGAAGGTAGATCAGGGAAAGCATGAGGGATAGATCACATGAATGTTTTTATACAAATAAGGCACCTTTGTTTTATGGGAAAAATTATGTTTTTTGGAGCATAAGGATGAGGACTTATTTGATGTCTCTTGGATTTGATATTAGGCAAGCAGTTGTGCAGGAATATGAAGAGCCACAGACACTTATGACCACTACGATAGAAAAGAAGGAAAGTGAAAATCATGCTAAATATTTAAATGTTATTTTATGTGGTTTATGTGAATCAAAATTTGTTAAATTTATGCAATGAAAATTTTCTCATGAGACTTGGGTAAATCTTGAAAATATTTATAAAGGTGATGGAAAGGTTCAGCAACCTAAACTCAAATTTAAGAAGATAGTTTAAGAGTTTGAAAATGGAAGAGAGAAAATATAGTGAGTTATCTTTATTGGGTTGATCAAATAGTTAATCATATTCTAGGCCTTAGAGAAAATATATAGGAATCAGTGATGGTGCAAAATTTTTTGAGATCCCTACCAATGAGATATGATGCAAAGGTTTCAAAAATTGAGGAGATGAAAGATCTAGCCTAGCTAAATATGGATGAACTACATGGTATTCTCACAACATATGAGATACGAAATGAACAAGAGAAACCCTCAAAAAGGGAAGTTACTTTCAAGACATCAAATAAAGATAAGGTTAAGATTAAAGAATAATTTGACAACTCCAGTGATGATGAAGATGAAAATGGAGCTCTTTTCATTAATAAGATGAAAAAGGACACAAGTATATATCAAGGAAAATTGCTTTTCAAATATTTTAATTGTGGAAAGATTGGAAATTTTATAGCTAAGTGCCCAGATAAGGGTAATAACGACAATGAAGAAGGAAACTCTACATAAAATATTAATTTCAAAGAAAAATTCAAGAAGGGATTCAAGAAGAAGAGTTTATATTCTAAAGACCCTAGCTCAGCTTAAGATAGTAGAATTAATGATTCAAAAGAAAAGATTATATTCATGGCCATACATAAAGATACCTCTACAATTAAAAGTACAAATGATCAAGAAGTATAACATGATGAAGCTAAAGTGAATCTAGAAGGATAACTAATTTGTGCCTTAGAAGAGTTAAAATCTCTTGATAAGAATAATCAAAGATTGAAGCTTCAAATCGATAAAAATGAAAAGGAGTCGAAGGAAACAATTCAAGATCTACAAGCATGATTTGAAGAAGCCAAAATGAATGAAAAATATCTAATAACACAATTTAAAAAATTAAGTGAAGAATGTAAAAGGTATGTTACTAAAATTGCTTCTTTAAAAGTAGATCTTGAGAAAACAATTAAAGTAATCAATGATATAGTAGCCAATGATTCAAAATTTGAGAATAACACTAATATGTTGAATAAGATATTAGAAATTTAAAAATCAATATCAGATAAGATAGGTATCAAATTTAAAAATGAGAACATGGTGGCCACTACTTTCACAGACAAAGTTAACACAAAAAAAGGAAAGAGCTATGTTGAAGTTCTTACAAAAGAGGAAATAAAAAAGGAAGAATTTAAAAATATAGAGGACATCTCAAAAAAAGAAGGCTAGAAGGAATAGAGCTACAAAAGGTAATCAGGTCAGAGATACATAAATAGGTTCTATTTATATGGTTACTATTTTTATTCTAATGGATATGGCCATAAGAAAATAGAATGTTAGAAACGGGATAACAATTTTAGAAACAAAGAGAAGGAGACTCATGCAGAGTCAAGCAAAAGCCACAACTCTTTTTCTCCTCTATCAGGGTTTAATGAATAATGCATAATATGTTACAAGTGAAATAAATTTAGACACATAGCCTGGTATTGTAGAATCATGTTTAATTCAATAAAGAAGGACCAATTTAAAATCTCCATTCATCAAAAAGAAAATTTAGAGAGGTTCATGGCAAAAGAAAGAACCTGAAAAGTCTATGTTGGTCCAAATAGATTTGCATGCAAGAAATGAAGGAAAGGCATGGTTCAAAGATAGTGAATGTTTGAGGCACATGACATGAGACAATATCAATTTCATAACCCTAAAGAAGATCAATGGTGGCATAGTGAAATTTAGAGATAATACTACTTCCAAAATTGCCAAAAAAGGCTATGTTTGGATAATGATAGTACTAAAACTAAAAATATTTTATATGTAGGTCTTAAGAATAATATTTTGAGTGTAAATAAAATGTGTGATTAGGGACACATACTAAAGTTCTATGCAAAAGGTTGTGATATTAGAAGAAAATATTCAGATATGTTGGTTGTCAATGCTTAGAGAACAAGAAATAATATATATATATATATATGTTATCAAATATCAAAGGTCAAAGATGTTGTTTGAGTCAGTTTGTAAAAAGTTGGCTATGGCATAGGAAAATGGGACACATAAATTTTGATAATCTTGTCAATGTAATCAAGAATCAAGTAGTTAGAAATCTTCTAAATATTAAAAGGCCCTCTAACACGCTTTGTGAACCATGTCAACATGAGAAGCAGGTCAGAAGATGGTTCAAGACAAAAGAATACTCGACCACTCAGATGTTAGAACTTGTTTACACTAATTTTTGTAGACCTATGAGAACTAAAACTACTAAAGGTGATAAATATTTCATGTTTCTCATTAATTATTTTCCATGCATGACTTAGGTAATGTTTTTGAAGAAAAAATTAGAAGCTTTTAGACACTTCAAGGCATTCAAAGATTTAGTTGAGAATGAAACTAAATTAAATATTAAGTTCCTGAGATCATATCAAGGAGGAGAATTCATGTTAGATGAATTTATTGAGTATTGTGAAGACCATGGGATAAAGAGACATTATTCAACAACCATAACTCCTCAGCAAAAAGGAGTAGTAGAGTATAAAAATATAATAGTTCAAGAGATGGTGAGGATAATGCTAAATGAATCTAATATACCAGATAGATATTAGAAAGAAGGTAGTTCATACAATAATACATATTCAAAACAAATAATTATTTATAGTTAATAATGACAAGACTCCCTATGAGCTATGCAAATACAAACCAGTTATATTGTATTATTTTAGAGTTTTTGGTAGTAGATGCTTCATAAAGAGAACCAATGAAGAATTGGGTAAATTTGAATCTACAGTAGATGAAGGTATATTTATTGTTTATTCTTGAAAAAATAAATGTTATAACAAAAGAAAAAAGAAAATAGTTAAAAGTGTAAGTGTTATGATAGAAGAAGATGGAGCACAAAGAGACAGTGATCCAATAGACATTCCTAAAATCATTGAAGAAGAAGATTTTGAAGAGTTAGATGAAGATGAAAAGAAGGAACAAAAGGACACCAATACCCCATAAAAATATGTTTATATAAATCATAATAATATTGACATCATCAAGAACATAAATGAAGGAGTTCACACTAGAAGGATGATGGTAAGTGAATTTGAGCAAGTAAATTTTTCTTTGTTATCCAAAATTCATCCTAAATTTTTTTCAGAAGCTAGACATGATGAGCATTGGGTTAAGGCAATGGATGAATAATTAAATTAAATTGTAAATAATGATACTTGGTAATTAGTGCCTAGACCAAATAATCAAAATGTGATAGGAACAAAGTGGGTATATAGAAATAAGATGAAATAAGATGGTGAAGTTACCAGGAATAAAGCCAAGTTGGTATGTAAAGTATATGATTATATTGAGGGTATAGATTTTGAAGAAAAATTTTCACCAGTAGCAAGGCTAGAGGCTATTAGAATGTTTCTTACATATGCAGTATTTAAAAATTTCAAAGTATTTTAGATGGATGTCAAATCTACCTTCGTAAATGGGAATCTAGAAGAAGAGGTCTACATTGAGCAGTCTGAGGGATTTATTCTCTCAAATGATAGTAGCCATGAATGTAGATTGAATAAATCACTATATGGATTGAAATAAGCTCCCAAATCTTGGTATGTAAGACTTGATAAATTTCTGTAGAATCAAGGTTTCAAGAGAGGATTTGTTGATAGTAATCTCTACATCAAAATAGAAGGTGAGCATCAATTGATTGTTGTGGTATATGTTGATGACATCATTTTTAGAGGAAACATTGAAAATGTGACAAGAATTTTTTGATAATATGGAAAAGGAATTTGAGATGTCTATGCTTGAAGAATTGTCATTTTTCTTAGGGTAGAAAATATTTTAGTTATATAAAGGAATTTTCATATCTCAAAGTAAATATGCCAAGGAAATGTTTAATAAATCTAGTTTTGAGGATTGTGCATTAGTTGGCACACTAATGAATACAAGAAATAAGGTGAATAAGTATGAAGATTCACTTATTATAGATTAATCTTTGTATAGATTTATGATTGGTAATCTTTTATATTTGATAGCATCAAGGCCAGACATCATGCATGTAGAAGGTATGGATACAAGTTATCAATCAACTCCAAAATATAGTCATCTTTAGTTGGTAAAAGTAATATTCAGATATGTTAAGGAGACATTGGTTTATGGATTATGGTATCCCACAAGCAGATATTTCACTTTGGTTGCTTATATAGATTCAGATTTTGTAGGTTGTTTGAATGACAAAAAGAGTACAAGTGGAAGAGATTTCTTTCTTGGTAATAGCTTAGTATCTTGGGTAAGCAAGAAGCATAACTCATTATCACTTTCTACAATTGAAGCAAAATATATTGTAGCTATGTTGTGTTTTAGTCAAGTGCTTTGGATGAAGAAAACTTTAGAAGACATCAAGGTAAAATATGACGAACCATTTCTATTTTTTTTTAAAACACAAGTGCTATTAATATTTCAAAGAATTCAATGATGCATTCAAGAGCAAAACATATTCCCATCAGATATCACTTCTTGAGAGAGCATGTTGCAGATCAACATGTTAAGATGGAATATATTATTACTAAAGAATAGATTGAAGATATTTTCATCAAGGCATAGCCAAAAGACACATTTGAGTATCTTCAAGAGAAGTTGGGAGTAATTTATTTTACTTCCTACCATTAAGGATCAACATTAGTTAAGGGGGAACTAATTTTTATCTTTAAGATAGGCCCTTTTCCATTAATGTCAAAAGGGGAAAAGAATAGGTACAGGTATATTTCCATAAATAGGTATAGGTTGTTATAGTAAGGGGGAGTTACTATATGTTTTTTAGATGGTAGTATGTGTAGTTTAGGTTTTAGGATATGATAGTTTTAGTTTGAGGTTGACATGAATGACAAATCAGGATATTGTTGGAAATATTGTCTTTGATGTCAAAGGTCTAGTATTTTTAGTGATAAAGGCCCCATAGAATTTAATGGTGTTTTTAATCTTCATATCTTGGCTAATGTGTGTTAATATTTATTTAATATTAACAAATATATTTTTGGTTGCATAAAGTCAAAATAAGGCCCAATGAGAAGTCAAAGAGTCATGGGGTAAAGACAAAAGAGGAATGGGATGCATTTTCCTATGAAGAGTCATCTTGATGAACTCCAAGAGTCATCAAGTGAATACAAAAGAAGGTATGGTGCATTTTTCAATGAAGATTCATCTTAAGCAATTCAAAAGGTCACCAAGACAAAGACAAAAGGGGAAAGGATGAATTTGATCATGAAGGGTCACCATGTGACTTTTCAAATGAATGTATATAAAGGGTTATACAAGTTTGGCACCATTTTCCATGAGGATTGAAAGGACATAAAGGGTGAATTCCAAAGGCCATTTGGAAAGCTATAAATAAAGGATTGAGAAGCCATTTGTAATATGCAAGAGTGTGCATGGTTTGTATTTCACTAAGAAGAGAAAGAAGAGAGAAGATAAAAGAGAATAGAAAAGAAAGAGATATTGTAGAGTTCTATCATTTGTTGAGAAAGCAACATTGAGAGATAGTTGTGTTATCTACATAGAGGGGTTGGTTCTCCTATGGGTTCATGCTCACAAATAATTGTTGTGTTGGTGCTCAGGAAAGGGGTTGGTGCTCAGGAAAGGGGTTGGTGCTCCTACAAGTTGGTGCTTGTGAAAATTGTAATTTGAGTTGGTGCTCATTTGTATACTTGAGATATTTCTCCATGGTTTTTCCCAATTTGGGTTTCCACGTAAAAATATGGTGTCTCTCTCTTTTTTTTATGGTGCATGTTATTGATTCAATTTTATTGCATATCTTGAATGAATGTTTAAGTAGATTAAGGAATTAAATTAAGTAAAAGATATAATAAGATATATGATATATTGATTCACCCCCTTCTCTTAGTATATCCCATGATTAATAATTATAACTATCTATCCTTTGTTAAAAAATCATAACTATGGAAAATATCATCTCACTGAATCCTTCTATAGTGGAATCACCTACGATTTCCTTAGAGCCCTTATCAAGATAAAAGGAAAATGTGACAATCCCACTTCTACAACCACTAGTCTATCCTTATAAACAACCACTAAGGAAGCCAAGTCTACCTATAAATCATTTTCAAGTTTGGTCCAAAATATAATTTTTTTATCACAACCAAACCTTGATCTAGCTACATTTTAGCACTGTCTTGGACTTCTATACCCTAATAAGGAGTCAATAAAACCACCATCCACCCAACCCTTATACCTCTACATCTCTACCACAAACCATTCCTTAGGAGCCATGCTTTCAAATCATGATGACCAATATAAGGAATAGGTAGTATACTATATAAGTCAAACACTTGTAGAGTATGAGACTTTTCATACCCATACTCAGAAATTATGCCTCACTTTGGTCTTCATGGCTTCCAAACTACATTATTACCTCCTCAATCACAAAACCTTTATCATCATAAAAATTGACCCCCTCAAGTACATGCATTCTAAGCCATATCAAAATCAAAGTATGTCTATATGGATCATCCTTTTATATTATCTCAAAATTTATTTATTTCAACAAAATTTAGTCAAGGATTAAATCATTATTAATCAATTGGATAAATCCCCATTAACCAACCACCAACATTCTAACCTTGAGTTTCTTGATGAGTCCATTGTAACTCTCTCTCTCAGGAAGACATTGCTTATCAAATTACCATGTTATTTTAGGGATCAAGATGTCAATGTGGTGGGGGTGATAGAATCATCTATATACCCCTTAAAGGTGAGACTTTTCCCTTGTCCTTGAAACTTGACTATGATTGTACCAATAACATGGCTGAGTATGAGGCCCTAGTTTTAGGTCTCCAATAGCTTTGTTCTTAGGAATAAAATTGATCAAAATTTTCAATAAATCCTAACTTGTATTCAACCATATAAATGGTTCCTATGAATTGAAAAATGATGTCCTCTATAAATACAAACAACTATTAGATATACTATTAACATCATTTGATTACTACCTTATCAAGCTACTCTGCGTTTGATAAATAAAATTGTCAATTCTATGGATTATCTTACTTCTCAAATCCCCTATGAACCTTTTGAATCTAAAATATTTGTCACCATCCAAAAACTTAACCAACTCTCTTATACTAAGGTGGACCTCCCTTCCATCTACAATGTAGAGGAAACCCAACTTTATATTTAGTATAAACAACTCTTTGACTATATTACCTTAGCCATCATCCATTATAACCTATCTAGGAATGGTAGATGAGATTTTATACATAGTACTTCTCACTATATGATACTAGGGGGAATTATTTACAAGTGAGTCTTTTATGGTCTCCTTTTTAGATGCCTTCATAACTAAGAAATCCCTCATGAAATCAAAGAAATGTATTATGGGATTTGTGGAGGATAATTCAATGGTTTATCTATCATTAAATTCATCCTTTTCCTTGGATAATATTATCCTACCTTTAACCAAGACTGTTTTGACTATGTCAAGAAGTGTGTCAAGTATCAACAACATACCAACTTGCATCATATTCCTAGTCATTGCCTTCAAGTTTCTATAGATTTTTTTCCCTTCTCTTAGTGGGTATTAGATATCATTGGTGGAATCAACCCTCATTATTTATATAGACATCAATCTATCATCATCTTAATAGAATACTTCATAAAATGGGTGGAGGCTAGTCCCTTCATTTTAACCAAAGTTGATAAAATTATTGACTTCATTAATTATCACATCATCTGTCACTTTGGTGTTTCTCAAAAAATCATCACTAATAATGGAAAATAATTTAAAAATAATAAAGTAAGAAATATTTGGGATAACTTTGGAATTAATTTAATATTTTCATCTTCATACTACCCACAACCTAATGGATAAGTTGAAGCTTTTAACAAAATGCTTAATAAAATTCTAACCAAATTGGTCAATGAATTTGGTAGGGATTGGCACTTGTAATTTCCTTTCACCTTATGGGATAATCAAACTATCATTAAAACCCCTATGGATGCCACCCCTTTCTCACATGTCTATGGTGCAGAGGTTGTCTTACCTCTTGAAGTGAAAATTACCTCCCTTGATATATCCTTATAGTATATATTCTTAGAAGGAGACTATAATCAAGAACATCTATCCCAAAATGAGCTACTTGATGATCATCATTTAGCCACACTAAACCATCTTCATATCTATCAAGAGTGAATCAAATGTGCATATATCAAACACCTAAGGGAGTGAGAATTCAATATCGGTGACCTCATATTAAATTAAAATCAACATGTAACTAACATGGAAAGAAGAAAGTGGAGAAATTTTCCTCCCAAATTGGTTGGACCATTTACCATCGTGCATAAGTATGGGTTGAGATCTTACCAATTATCATCTTTTGAGGGAAAATTAGAACTTGAGCCCCTCAATTCTTTGCATCTGCATCCATTATTTTGTTAAAACAAGTTCTAAATCACCTTATGTCTAACTTAATATTGTCCCTTATTTTATAAATTTATCACCTTCATCTCTTTACTTTAAGTAAAAATGAATGTGATTATTCATCATAATTTTACCCTAATTCCTAAACATGGGTACCATAGCTCTACCCACCCCATGAATTTCATGGCTACCTTTTTTCCCTTATAAGATGGATCCCCATGATTGATGTCTCTTAAAACCCTCTATCACCCATCATTTAACCTTATGGTGCTGTAGTTTTTCCCTCATAAAGGATCACCTTAGGCCTATATAAGTAATTCCATGTCTAAAAAAAACAAAAAAATGAAAATAAAATATATTATGGGTCATATCTAACACTTGTAAATTGCTCCCTTGAAGGATAGATGTCAAAACAATTTAGAATCAATTAAAAAGATAAAATGTTCCCTTTAAGGATATCTATCAAAATCAAACAAATCCAAAGGATAGACCATTCTATTAAAGGATGGCTAAGTTAACAATTTGTCAAACAAGCAAACACATGGAAGCTTCCCGTATTGATCAGCTTCCCCAACCTATCAACCACAAAACCATTAAAAAGATACATAATCAAAATTCAAAAAGGCAAAAATATATAGTTATCCCAAAGAAAACTTCAAGCAGCTCTCATATAAATAATAGTAGACTTCTTGCATCGATCATTCCATACTAAAATAAGATATGTACTCATTTATAATGGTTCCTAGGTCATCTACAAAAGGGGAAATTTGTCCCCACAATAAGGTTCCACTATCATCCATCTCCATTTTTATCCTAAAAAAATCAAAGGATTTTGAGCTTACTCGACACTACATGATCATGATACTTCTTAAACAAATGAACAAGCACTGATGCAAAGCATGAAAGGGTCTTATGTTCATAACCAATCCCTTTTTCTATTTTTGTCCTTTCCAATGAAATAGAAACATGTATCCTTATTATTCATGCCTACTTGTTGAAATATCCATTAAGGCATTTACTTTATGATTGATTAAAAAATATTCTCATTTTTTCCTTACTTTTACATATAGCATTTTTACCCAAATTAATCTATATTTTAAAGTGATTTTTAAATTTTTTTTAGCCATCTATCATTCCATCTATCATTCAAATAAAATCACAATTCACTTACATGTGTTAATATACATTTTATTTTACCAGTATAAATAAATCAATTATTCTATTAAACTTATATGTTTTATTATGTCAATTTTATCCACATCATTTATTTAGGTGTTTTTACTATCATTAAAACATTCTATTTACCACACCATATGCCATTATCATTAGCATAACTAAACTACATGAATTATCTCATTAATATTCCTAAGTCAAACTACATTATCCATCACATAAATATTATCATTATCATTTATGGTGCATAAATCAAACCAATATCTCAAGTAATTTTATAACATCACATCTACATAAGTGATTAATCAATCTTGCTTATCATCAGCAAAACTCAAATTCATTTATCACATAAAAATACTAAAAAAAAAATTCATGTATATGCCAAACCACATTTTATTTTATTTTATAAAAATAAGTCAATAAACTATGTTATCCAAATCACATATGCATCTAAATATGGGATCACATGGATTCATTAACTCATGTCATAAATATCAACATTTGATAACTTAAATTATGCATATAAGTACCAATAAGTAAAATTCCAAACCGTAACCATAACCCAAATATGTCATCATATACATGAATTATCACATAATCATAACATAAGGAATTGAGAATAACATCACACATCATCATAAATAACATCATAACTTCAACAAAGTGCTGAATATATATATATATATATATATATATATATATATATATGTATGTATATATATATATATATGTATGTATATATATATATATATATGTATGTATATATATATATATATATGTATATATATATATATGTATATATATATATATATATATATATGTATATATATATATATATATGTATATATATATATATATGTGTATATATATATATATGTATATATATGTATGTATATATATATATGTATATATATGTATGTATATATATATATATGTATATATATATATATATATATGTATATATATATATATATATATGTATATATATATATATGTATATATATATATATATATATATATATATATATATATATATATATATATATATATATTCATGCCACTCTCAAAATGATATTTACATATTTCTACAACATCTCATAGGATGAAATCAAAATCATAATGTCATCATAGTAGCTAGTAATGTCTATGGTGTAAGGGCACTACTATCCCCTAGACCTTGTTCATATCTATAACCTATTTTTGCACTTGTGGATGATATGCCACCACTAGGTACAATACTTCTAGGGATCCTTGACATAACCCAGTCTACTAGATACTCTATGTACTAGTGCACTTTTGTAATTATACTGATCACATGTCCCTCATAGTATCTCATCTTCTCCACTATCACTATATATCTCATCAATGGAATGGTCTAAAGTGCTCCCATGATAACTTTAGTCCCACTTAGATAAGGTCCACTCTATGATGGTCATCTTCCTTCATTACTAAGAACATCCCTCTTAGTTATAACAAAGGTCAACCATGCTTGTATACCATCCCTCTCCTAATTCATCATCATCAAATGTCCCTATGTATAATCTATCTCTTGAGTAATGGTAGATAGTTGTACCTTAAAAGTATCCCTCTCCTGGGTCCTCATCACTAGCTATCCCCATGTTGTGTCTCTCTCTTATGTCATGGAAGTAAGTAATTCTTATACTAAATATTGTGCTACTCTCACTTTATCCCTCTCTTCAATAACTATCTATAAATTTGATGTATCCTCCTCCATTTTTGTATCCTTACCCTCATACTCACCTTCCTCCTCACCCTACTCCTCACTGAGATCCTCACCTTATCCATCATCTCCTCCAACATCAAGACCCTATCCTCTATCTCTACTTGTAGTTTTAGGGTGCCATCTCTTCCACCAATAAATATATTATAGAATCACCTTAGCATCATCCACTACTATTAGCACTACTGGATCCTCATATAGTAAATCATCCTCTGATGGTTATGGCAGAGGTAGTGGTGCCTTTGTGTCCTTTCATCAATGTCTCATTAATACTCTTATATCACCCTAAACTAATCCATACTACCACATCACACAATCAAAATGTATCAACTCCATCTCATGTTCCCTCCTCTTATATATCCATCTAATACTCTAAAGAAAAAAGGTCTATACACACAACCCCCTCCATGATAGGAAACCCACATATAGTCTCCAAATGACCTCACCATCTACCAAAATATCAAGTCACTGCCTGAACCATGATATATCTTGAACCACCGCATCTACTCATGGTAGATCCATGTTTGACTTCCACCTCATAAACCCAACTCTAAATTATGGCTAGTGTCATATCATCCATGATAGTATAATTGGTCACAAAATAGTGATATGTTCATAATCCTAACAATGAATTAAGAATCATACACTCATCCCACACCATTTATGCACTTGGTATCCCCATGTACCAAAAGTATTAGTACCCATGCATACATTGTCTAATCTTCATACATATCCATTAAAACACCAGTAATATCCAAAGGATACCTCCCACTACTAGAATATGTTAGTTCATAACAAGTGATTACTATCATCAACATAGTCATAAGTCTCCTCCTCTCTACATTCAATAAATAAACATCCTCAACGTAGAATCCCCCACTATGGTACTAGGCTTCTACTACATCCTCAACATATAGTAGATACATCTGAGCATCTAGTTCATCACCTCTAATTGGCTCCACCAATTGATCCTATATAGGTAGCCTCAAGATCCTATGCATATACTCTAATATAATGGTTATCTCTCTTATCAATATCTATAATTTTTTGGTGGTTGGATCCCATCTCTTGATAAGGGCCAAAAACATCCCTATGTCTCAAGGCATGTACTAATAATGTCACATACTACTTAGACCCACCACCATCATGTGGTCCCACTCATCACCAATCATATCTCTGTATAACTCCTTGAGTAGTAGTGGCACATGAGCTCACATCATAAATAAAGACCTTTATTATAAGGTTAAAAATTCAACATAATTTAATCTACACCTTAAACACCCAACACATATTTCACCTAATCTACCATAGTTTACTACTTCCAACACTTACCCATACCAAAAACCATATTTGACTACCCTACACTCTTTTTTATTACCAAAACACCTTTATAAGTATTTTCATCTATATCTACTCCTAGTCATCCTAAAAATTGTATTATTTATAGCTTAGCCTAACCCCTTACTTAGACAAGCATACCCAACCTACTACTACTTATCTTTCAAAATCATTCCCAATCATTCAAAAAAGGTTAAAACATTATAAATTATTCCCCATTAATATTAACCCTTAGAATAATGTTGACCACAATTTTACCAACACTAGTTCCCTATTGAATGAAACTAGTTCCCTATTGACCAACATTGGTGGACATCAACTAGCATTGATCACTATGTTTTTAGGGTTGAACCATAAACCTTATATTTTCCCCCAAACCAAGTACTTGATCATCCATATCTATTCTACCCTCCCTTCTAGCCTATGTACTAGATAATTTTAATAAGACATTACATTACCCTCCCTTCTATCTAAACACTTTAAACTACACAAAAAATTTAAAAAATAGAAACACATAAAATCACCTACCTCATCTTGCATCCATCTCCATCGTGGAACCTACCTCAAAATTGTAGTTTTACCTTTATCAAGTGTGTTATTCATATTTCCTACGTGGTCAATCCTCTTCATTCACACTAGTCCCATAATGTACCCCACCTATCACCCTATCAAAAACTCTATCAATCATTTCTCTTGAAAAGTATTTTATTACATTGTGATTAAATACTTTTCATTCCTTCATTCAAGTATTTCTTATCAAAAAAATTTAGAGCTTTATTTTTTAAACAAGTGGATCAAAAACATTATACTAAAGTCTTGTACTTCTTAGATCCAGTAATAACTAGGAAATCTACCCTTAAATCTTACTAATCAATCCCATTTCTAGTATTATTCTTATAGCAAGTCATTCCTCCTACGCCAAAGATGAGTTCTTCACATCATCTAGATCTTAGAGTGTGTAACTACATCTAGGTTTATCTATACCTTCTCCATTTCTTTAAGTTTTTTTTTTTCAAAATCTAAAATAAAATAATACAAAAACATGGTGAAACAAGAGGTTACATACCTCTATGTTCAATTAGATCTAATTCTAGATCATTGTAAAATGGTAAAAATCCTATTAAGCTTGCAAAGTTTTTAAAGATATTTAATGTTTGCCTAACTTTAACTATTGCATGTGTATAACATGAAAGTTTTGAATTCCCATGTTAAAACTAGATAGTTCTAGTAATGAATTGCATACAATTATTTATGTGTGTCACTATCTTAGTTATCAAATTAGTAAACTAGTTTATTTAAAACATGTCTTGATTGTTTAAAATGTGTTTTATCATATATAAACATATGGATTCATTTATCTTTATGTATTTGGTTATTGTGATGATAACCATACTATGATATTATAAATCTACTTATAGATATGTATTTAATTTTGGTATAGGTGTTATGTCTTGGAGCAACAAAAATTAACCTTATGTTTTCTATCTCTTCTATAGAAGTAGAGTGTATAAGTGTTACTTAATATGATAAAGAATCCATTTGGCTAAGAAGGTTTTTAGAATTACTTAATTTATATTTTTCTCATCGTATCACCCTTTTATGTGATAACCAAAGTTGTATATCTCTAGTGAAATATCTAGTGCAACACTGATGAACTAAGAATATAGAAGTTCATGTGCATTTTATTTGATAAAAAGTTATCAATGGTGATATTTATCTATATTTATATCTTATGGATGAACAAGTGGAATATATATTCAAAAAACCACTTGGTCCTACCAAGTTTTTCTAGTTTCATGCAATGTTAGGTCTCTCAAAGTTTCCATTGAGGAGTGTGCATGATACTATCAATTCCTAATGTCTATGTGTTTCCTTCTTCTCTATACTTACTCTAATTGTAAAGCATTGTAATATATCACATTATGTGATTTTAGTAAACTTAATGTGGAATTTTTACTTTTATACCCAATAAATAAAATCATACTTTGTAATGGAGGTCCTTATGTTTTAAAAGGATCCAAATATTCTTGGTTGATTATTCATGAGAAACTATGATATGTAGTCTCATGATTATGCTATCCTAAACTTACTTTGAATATTTTATGGATTATAATTCCTTTTGATTTAAAAGGTGACTTTGGCATGATGAAGGTTTTTAAATCCTTCAAATTTATATTTAGTATAATTATCTTATTAAGGTTATTATGGCATTTATCCCCACTTAGCATTAGTGGGGAGTGTTAGAACATTTAATGTCTAAGTGGTGTTATTATAAACCCATAGTACATATTGGGTAATTAAATAATAATGACTTGTTATTTATTAATAGGGGTTGAAAACATCAAGTAAAAAAATAACAAAACATATTTATTTATTTTTTATCGATTGGGTAAAATGTTCATAAAAAAGTTTGGATTCATTGGTTACAATTTTAACCTCCGTCATTCCTATTATAAATAGGGTTTTACCCTTTTTCTAAAATACATCGAGGAACATATCAATACATGAAAATAATATTTATGTGTGGAAAATATTCTTCTAAAGGGCTTTGTGAAGAACATTGATACAAATATGAAATGAGAAGGATTTGTGTTGGGTACAAATTTTCTCATATTTAAATAATCACTATGGATTTTTACCTCATTTTGAGGTTTTCCCACCTATATCCATGCTATGTTATTAATCTGGTATTTTGATAATTTGTTTCATTTCTATGTCTCTCTCTCTCTCTCTCTCTCTCTCTATATATATATATATATATATATATATATATATATATAGAGAGAGAGAGAGAGAGAATATATATATATATATATATCCTCTCTATATATATATGTATGAATATATATATATATATAGAGAGAGAGAGAGGATATATATATATATATATATATATATATATATATATATATATATATATATATATCTGTGTGTGTGTGTGTGTGTGTGTGTATTCAACATATTACATGTTTTAATAAATAGTATCTTTTAATGGGCACGTAAATGCTCAAATATATAATAAGAGTGCTTATGTAATCCTAGACAATTCTACACTTCTTGGATGCATACATAGTGTGACATTGTCCACTACATAATTTTTCTATTATTTTATGAAAATATGTAACAAAATTTAAATATTTAACATTTGTCTAATAAGGGTTCTTATGCATGTATATCTCTTTTATCCCATGTGAATAGTTTTTTTAGCCTTATCTTTACTTAAAACCCTAGTTTTTCACTATAAGACAAATGTAAAATAGGGACAACATGTGAAATACACATGTTTAGTTGACCTCATCCACTCTTTATGGTTAATAATTACATACTTAATAAATACTTTGAATAGGGAAGTTAAATAAAACATAGTCTAGTCGAGTATGTGCAATCATGTGTATATATTTTAACACTTGAGAACATGAGATTTAAACTTGTATATTTATTTATCCTTAAATTAGGGTTTTATCCTTTAATTAGTTTAATATTTTGAAACTCTAGGATAATTCCTCTCAATGTGTAGGGTGATTTTTAGTGATATATAAATAATTATTAGATGTAAATAGGCTTACAATTTATATGTTTATATCACTAAATATTTTGTTAATTTCCTTTTAAATAACATTTTAAATTTATTAATAACCCATAAGAATAACTTGAATATGATAAATTATCCATTAGAGTGTTTGAAAATAAGTGGATAGTTTTGCAGTAGCAACAGTACTTAAGGGAAAAAATATTTAGAAAATTACAACAATGATTTGAGATTAACAAACATTATGAGAATTTTGTTAATCTATTTAGGCAGAGACTATGGAAATCCTATATAAAATTAATAATAATTTAAGATGGTTGAACCCATATATGGATGAATGGCCAGGGAATAATGTGAGCAAGATTCATGTATGCATGCATAAGTCAAGTGTATTAAATGTTGGTCAAATTTGACATTTTAAAGTGTCTAATACCAAATATGGGAGTAAAAAATCCAATATAAAATCACTCAATGTCAAATAAGGCAAGAAGTACACACAACAGACAATAAAATTTCACACAAAGTAAGATCCACACATAATGGAGAATTAAATGTCATGTGAGGCAATATCCACACAAAGAAAAAGTCATAAAATGATATAGTTATCCAAGTATAAATTCACAGAATAAGGAAATATCCATAGAAATAAAGAGTGTTATAATAATTTAATCAATCAAGTGAATGTCAAAAAATAAGAATGCAAGTCCCAAAGAAAGAGGAATATAATGATACACTCAATTAATAAAAAAACATACACTGTGGAAAGAGCTAAAAAAATAATAATCAATGAATAGCCTACATAAAATGAAATAAAAACAATGAATCATAAAAGAAGTCAAAGTATTATACACCATTAGTTCATTTTAAGTCACATCATAATAAAATAACATATCCATAGCATGTATCACTATAAATAATATAATTAAGAACAAGGCTTATGTAATCAATCAATGTGGCTATAAAACATGATAAATGGAATATATATATATATATATATATATATATATATATATATATATATATATATATATATATATATATATATATATAACCTATAACAATGTAACATATGTATTGATATGACCCCAACATTTGTATGGCCCCCAGGTATAGGAATGCCTTGCATCTGTGCATCTATGTATCATATAAAACTTGTATATCACGTGTCACACTCAAATATACCATGAAATGTATCTATATATTAAAAAGGATATGTAATGTACCAAAGTGTGCTAAATAACATAGATTAATGTAGTAACTAGCAAAACATTTTATGTTTAGGTTTCATTATTTGGATTTTTATAATATTTTAATTTTTTTTTTAATTTTTTAATATTTTAAACACATGTATAAAATAAAATAAGGCCAAGTTTTAAGAATCAAAAATATAATAATGGCAGGTATTTAAATAATCCATATCATATATCAAGGCATAATGTGCATCAAGTGTAATAACATGGAAATTTGGAGGTAATGAAAGCAAACACCATGCCCTCACTATTTATGTGAATCACAACATCATAGCTCAAGAGATCATGTGGGAGGTGGATAATGATGATGATCAATTAGTGTATATGGTCATAAAATATGTATACATAAATGTATTTAATCGTGTAAGCTCAATGTAATCCATAACATGTAATATAGTTAATATGTATGAGTGATAAAGTAATATGCTTCATATAATGTGGATTAAGATAAGGCTGACATAAAATATGAATAATTTATTATATATGTCACAAATGTTTGGATTAGGGTAATCAATCAAAAGGAGAGGTCCAAATTAAAAAAATCTAGGGTTAGAATAATTATCAATGTAAAAAATATGTATGTAAGTATATGATGGTATAAGAAGAAAGTGAATAAACAATCAAGAAAAAATTGAAAAATAATGGATTATATTCGAGCTAACCAATGATATCATCAATAGTATATAGTGTATAGTTTTAGTATCAATCACTATGTAATCCATGAATTACGGATGAGTATTAATATCACTATCAATGTTTGATTGAGACAAATGATCAAGCATTCTATCATATCCATATTCACTATTATAGTCACTTTTATCATATATATGCAGTGTATCATTACTAGATAAAATGATCTCTAGACTCTATTGTGTGTTAGCATGATTAACCCAAATATCATGGCCATACATTAGATCATGTATCTTGTGTCTTAAATAAAATCATCTATTCATATAATTCCACTTTTATATTTGATAATCATAAAATGCATTAATTTCATATCTATTAGGTGGAAGCTTACTCATATCAAACTCTTTGTTGGAAGGAATAAATTATGATCAAGTAAAATCTAAAATATATTTTGAGGATATTTTTGTAGTCTCTTAAAATTCCTCCTCTTTATAATTATATTAACCTTGTGCATGGCATGGTTTTTAGGTGACTGGCTTACTATAATCATGTCTTTCTCTTTAAGCTTTTAAATTCACTTTTATAATTCTTGAAAATTATTGATTTTATGCCCAATTATTCTATGATTAGAAAAATATGGTCTACCCACTTGAAAATTATGTTAAATTATATATCGATTTGAAATTAGATCAATAAAATTATTATGAAGTAACTTTGGCAATCTAATACTTGAATTATGTTGAATTTTCATTACTTTCAATGCTATATAAGGCTTTGTATCCATAAACTTCATATCATTTAATAAATGTTTCTCTAAAATTTTGATATACTATGTAATGTTAAGTTCCTCATGTGTGTGAGTAATGCTTGATTTTATAATGGAATTACTTAATGGTGAACTTAACATATAAGGTTGTTATTGTGAGTTAATATTACAATAATGATTGCCAACATTATGAATGTATTGAAGAGTTTTATTTCCTCTTTAAAATATATATTTCTCTTGAGGATAAACTCTATTTGTATATGAATTTTATTAATACTCTATTCGAATAATATGTGCAAACATATTATGATATAACTTCTCATTTATATTAAATATTGTCATATTTATTTCAGCCAAATGATCATTTGTATTTCCTTTAATGTCATCATCATAATCATTTACATTATCATATTATGTGTATATGAAATTTGGATATTCTAAATTGACCAATAAGGGAATATCTTGTATTATTTATTTAGGTCATTAAACATGATTTTTTTATTCCTTTATTTGTTATTCATATGTATACAAAAAGCATTATACATGAACTTCACATACCTTTATAGTTTAGATGGTATTTTTTCCATAGCATGTATCCAAGGTTGACCCAAGATAAAGTTGTGGTGTAGATGATTAGGCATGATTTTAAATAAGGTAGATAATTTATTTGGTCCTACTATCACATCCAATGATATTTTACTACACCCTTAACCTATGGCACATCTAGGGGTATTTGTGGCCAAATTGTGGCTTACATACCTCTTATATCATCTTGGAAAATCTATCTATGTTCTTATTAAGGTCAAATTATAGAATAAACATGGATAAGTAGAGGTTTTATATGATCTAGTGGTTACTAATTTATTACCATATGGAAATTTTTTCTCTTATTACATTATTGTGGAGGTTTCCCCCTTAAAGTGGCTTAGCTATATTTATCAAGAATTTTGCTCTTCTATCAATTATTTTTGTGGATATACATATTATAAGATTATTTATGTAATATAATATTATATTGTGTGAAAATTTAATTGATTTGATTATAATTGGTATCATAGCTTTGATTTTAGAAATTTTCTATGGTGTTATTTTTTTTGATCTGGTGTTGTGGGTCTCCTGTGAGTAGAATGATAAAAAACATAACTTGCAATCATAGATTAATTTATCTTTTACATCATTATCATATTATTTGAATTTATTATTTTTTAAAATAGTAAAAAATGTCTAAAAAAATTCACTCTTGTGCAAATTATTAGTCATAAGATTCATCTCAATAAGACTATCACAATGGTATAATCTATCGATACACTTTTTTAGGCCAAAAATCACCTTTATGCACATTTATAGTCATTAGATTCATCTCAATGAGATTATCACAATGGTATAATATTATAGTACACATTTTGGGCTAAAAAAAATCACCCTTGTGCACATTATAAGTTTTTAAATTCATCTCAATGAGATGATCATAATAATATAATCTCTTGATACACTATTTTGGGGGGTGAAACCATCCATACTAGGGTTTTTACATGGCTAGTCTAACCACTCATGGATGTAGGAAAGGGAAAAAACTCAAAAAATGCATCACAAAGATGACACGGATTTTGTTTATTCTATTCCATTTTTTCTGAGGCTATTCACTAAATTTAATTAGATTTATAAATCATGGTGTAAAACTATTATCTCAATGTAGTCAAAAGGGAAATCATTAGGGATAGAGGGGACATAAATGTTATGAAGGGTTACTTTAAACATATAAATGGGTAATTTTCCAGTTATACAACTCATCCTTCACAAAATATTTCTCCACCACTCTAGTTTAGTTACCCCCATTTAAACAACCACACATCTAATCTTGGTTTGAAGCAATTATTTCTAAGAGTGTAATTACACAAGTTTGATGTAAGGATCCACTCACTTGGATCAATCAAATGAAAAATCATTTTATCTACATTAGATTACATGTGCACAAAAGGTGGTCATGGCCTATCTATATATGATGTGAACTAGGAATTTGACATACAGGGGAGGTTAGTCTTGTATTAGACTCATAAAAAAAATGAAATGAACAAAATAAGATCCTAAAACCTCTATCCTAAACACTAGGGAGAGATTAGGTAACAAAAACTAAATGAAAGCATAATAAAAACATAAAAAAACATAACATTTTTATCTTGATTTGGCACTTCAAATGGATTTTTTGAATGGATTCCTCAATTTATGCATCAATAAGTCTTTGGCAATAGATTTTTATTAACTCCTTCTCTCCTTAGAACCTTGGATTATGATTTATTGGATTAAGAATTTGGCATGGTGACCTTAATTCAAAATTTTATCTCTCCAAATTAGCATTACAACTCTAGCTTATGAGAGCTTAGAAATGATTAGGCATGGCCTTGTATTTATAGCCTTAGGAATTAACTCTCACCTAAGGTGAGTTAAGGTTGAGTTTAATATTTTAATGGGTTAAAACTAAACATTGGTGAGTTAACACTAACTTCAATAGAGTTAACAGTTATCAAGTAATTATGATTTACAATTATTAGGCATGACTCTCAAATTAGATATTTTAGGATATTTTCAAAGAGCTTGACAACTCATAAAGGCAATGATGAAAGGCTTTGATATTTTTGTTTTTGTAACTTCCATTTTTAGATATTCATTAAAATCAAATGGATAATTCTACTAGGATTTTAATCCTATTTAATTTTTTAATTTATTTAGATTAGCCTTTTATCTCTTTCAAGATTTAATCAAGTGAGTAATTTCCTCACTTAATAGGTCTATAGGATAAATCGATAGTTTTGATGTCACAAAATGATTATGGATGAATATATGAGAGGTTATTATTGCATATGATATAATAACCCAATTATGGATGTATAAAAATGATTATGATATTTTATGAATGATGCACAATTAAATTTGTGATGTTCAATGATTCTTAGGCTTAGTTTATAATGGTTGGTAGGAATCAGTATAAAGTCAAATCAAAAGCCAGTTGTGGCTAGTTTTAGGTGTCTATAATTTGCCCATATTTGGAAAGATGTTGAAATCTATAGGCACAATAATCTATTCCTAAATAATGAAAATTTATGATAAGAATTAATGAATGTAATGATGAAATAAGAATCTCCAAAAAATGTTTGGGAAGCCTATAATGATGCCCCCTTGAGGGAGTGGCTGGCATATATAATTAATGGATGATCTCTCAAAAATAAGTAAGAACAAGAATAAAATTAATGCATGGCTAAGATTAATCTAATCAAGATAACGATTTCATGCATTTTATTTAAAAATTATTTATTTTACCAAAGGAGGTTATAATAAATAACAAAGGTTGAGACACTAATTTTCCCAAAGGTAGTTATAATCAGTGGCATAGGCACATGACCCAATAGGGTGGATGATTTGAGATAGTTATGTTCCCATAGGTGGTTATAATCATTAAGATGACCTGGATTGAATAATTATTTTTTATTATGCCCTAGTAGGGTAGATTAACAAGCATAACTCAAGGATATAACCTATCATATAGATTAAATATGAGTGGACACAAACAAAGATGTGACTATCTAATGAATGTAGATTCTACAAATAACCAAGCACATGAGGATGTATAAAGTGATGAAAGAAACTATTGGAAGAATAAAGAATTGATAAATGTTAATGATTTGGTTTACCTACCATTGTAGAGATGTTCATATGTATTAGCATTGATACAACCAAAATGGTCAAGGGGTTAATTTGATCATGGATGGTGGGAATATTTTCTAAGGTTACCAAGGAGAAGTTTTTATGGATCGATTGCTTGTAATATTTCTCGAGCTAATTTTTACTATAACACATGATGGTATGCATCATGATATAAAACACCATTATGACTTAGCCAAAATATTTATAAGGACTGACTCCTAATCTAATAAACAATTAATAATAATGCACCAATGATACAAACTTTGATGATAATGTTTATGTATGAATATGGATAGACTCAAGAATAATGCACAAGGAATAACCCAATAAACACACACACACACACACACATATATTTTATATATATATATATATATATATATATATATATATATATATATATATATATATATATATATATATATATATATATATATATATATATATATATATATATTGAGTCAAGGCACAACAAAGAAAGAAAACAAATAGGAAAATAAACAAACAATAAATAATTAAGTAAACAAACACAAAGAAAGAGTGAAAATAAAAGCCAACATAAACCATTCTATCATTAACCAAGCCAATACCAGTGTGTGAAGGCTCCATGGAATGACAAATAGGTGGTTCCCCCAAGAAAGGATATATGCAAAGGGAAGGTCACACCCCTAATGAGAATGGAATGGACCAAAACTAATAATGGATTTTCCCTAGTAAGTTATATCAAGGTTGACTAATAATGTTTAAATAGGACACATGTTTTTGGATTTTGGAGGCTTAATATCTCTCAAGGAGATGGGAATCTAGTTTAAGAATTTTTTTTGGAATTTTCAAACCATCTCAAACTAATTGGGAATTATAAGATACTAAATGGTCCAACTCACAAAATGATAAGAGTGTGGCTTATGTTGTTCATAAAATGATGAGAGTGTATAGAAAAGGTGGACTAAGCTGACCTCAATGTGAATCAAGTAACACCTACATAGTCCCATTATGACCTCAAGTTATAGTAGTTTCACCCACATAAAAGGTGGTGAGATCAAACCAAGTCACAACAATTTCTATAATTTAGGTAAATGGAAAGGCAAACGATAATAGTAATGGTAAGATGATGTGATAATACATGATAAAGATGTCATTTATAATTTTCCCATAGGTGGTTATAATTAGGAAACAATGACATAGGTTAGTGATACTAATTTGACCATAGGCAGTTATAATTAGTAACAAAAGGTGGATCACTAATTTTCCCAAAGGTGGTTATAATAAGTGGCACTAGTTAAGCATAAATTAAATATATAATTTATGGATAAATTTCATACTACTTTCATATACTATCATTTAAACACAAAATTATAAAACTATTGAAACTAGATTAGAATCCCCTCACAAAAGGTGTTGAAAGAACCAACAAAACTAAGGTCAAAATGGGTAGGTGGGGTAGGTTAAAAATATGGTCTAATAGTGATAGGTATGGTGGAATGGCATATGGTATGGAATTTTTCAAGGATGGTAATGTTATGATAATTGGATATAATGATAATAGGGTTTCCCCCAAGTGATAAGGTGAGGTGAATGGTAGGGTATGAAACAATGATAAGATGGATGGAAAATGAAATTGTCAAGGTAAATTATTCTTGTTGTTCTTGATGATGTGGAGATATACGCCCTAATCAGCATATGATACAAAAATAATCAATCATAGAAATTTCTATCCCACACCTCTTCTAAATATTTTATCTATCAATAATTTGCTACAGATTTGGAATCCAATAATGTTTTTGTGTTCTTCATTGGTCATTTATTTTATTTCCTTTAAATGTTGAGACAATATGTCTTCATAACTTATTCAAAGGAAAGTAAAACCGGGGATGATAAATATGGATAAATAGTGGATGATAGGTTTCATTTGGAAATGTAAAGGTGGATGATAATGGAATGTATAATGGTTAACCAAAACATAAGGATTTGGATTTTTAGGCATACACAATGTTTTTTATTCTTGATTTGAAATAACTTTGGTTGTGGTAGGGTTAAAGAATTTTGAATATGCTCTTGATAGGACCACTATATTTCTATGTTATTTGGGTTTGAGAATAGCTACCATCTAATCATGATGTAGATTGGAAGGTGTATTGATTTCATATTTGATAATGTCTTCCTTTTGTAGTAAAGATTTATTATGCTCAATTATTGGTGCCTTAAAGATGTTTTCACCAATAAATTTGTCTTGATTATCCCATAGTGCATATGAAAAGGTTTCACTAAGGAATATTTAATTTCTAATTTGATTATCTTATAACACATCTAATTAGGTTTCACTATAAGATGTTGAGTTTGGACTTTGATTTTTCCCTAGCACCTCCAAAAATATTTCACTAGGATATTTTTCTTCTTCTACATGAGTGTGTTCTTGGTCCCCCTAATATTATTCAACTAATATGTCACCATGGATGCAGTTCAACAATGTAAGATTCTATTGGTCTTAATTGACACTTATGGGAGGTGAAAGGTCAATATAATGGCTAGGTTTGATGGTGTTAATGGCATGTGGAACAATAATGGAATGAGAAGAGATAACATAACCCATATAGAAGATACTCAGAGAACTTGTGTTGAAGCTAAAGTAATCATCCTAAAAAACTATAGAAGGATCACAATTTTTTTTCAAATTGATCTATGAGGCCTATGTAACTAATGTTTTAATAGCCACAAATGTATTTTGATTATGAATCTGAGTCTCACTCAAAGGGATTTAAATCTAATGTTGATATTTATGTTGATTCTACTTATGATGCTAAATCTAATGTTGATTTAAGTATAGAACCTAACTGAAACGTTTCTTTTTCATCTAGTGTGGGTGTTGCTATAATGATGACTTATTTAATGTTTGGTATTTGATAAGTAATGACCTGTGATAGCATAATGGGCTCCACAAATAGTTATTTATCAAATTGAGACTCCTTAATGAGGGAAAAAAATTTAAGAGACAACTCCATAGAGACTAGTTTGTCAAAGGGAGTCTCTTTAAAAATAGAACAATGATTGAGATAATGAGTTTCCCAAAGGTGGTTATAATCATTAAGAAGTGACTCAATAAAGACTAACTTGTTAGAGTGAAACTCCTTGATAATATGGATAAGATAAAAAGGTGATTCATCATAGGTTGACTCATCACAAATATGTGATTTAACAAAAACGTCATAGATCAGTTGGTTCTCTTGGCCTTGGTTTATAAGTAGTTGTAAAATAATAGTTTTAAACATATCTTGGTCTTCGAATGATGCCTCTTGAAGAGGTACTGATTAGCTCTATTGCATATAAATGATTGGCATGGATTTTATAAAGTGGGGGAAGGTTGTTAATGGATTAAGTATGATTGGTGGTTGGGTAATGATATTCTTATCTATGATGGACTTAACAAAGGTTGGTTTTCAGCCTAGGACAATAACTATGACCTGTCTAGTTGTGATTGCATAACTTTTTTAGGATAATGAGATACCATACTTAAAAGGGCCTAGAATGGTAATGGTAGGGATTACAAATATTGGCTTATATTATGATCCAAAGGATGAGTTCCTATAATGGTAATGATAGGGCATTGTGAAGCTTTGTTTCTAACATGAGCCAAAAGATGAGGTCTTGGAATGGTAATGCTAGGACATTGCAAATCTTGGTTTCTATCACAAGACAAATGATGAGTTACTAGTATATTAATGGTATGGTGTTTTGAATATTAGTTTCTATCATAAGCTAAAGGATGAGGTCCTAGAAAGTTAATCCTTAGACATTGCAGAGCTTAGTTACTCACATAATCTAAAGGAGGGTTAATTTTATAGTCAGGATCTTAAATATCTTGGATTCATTCCCTAGATTGAGTATTGTAAAGAGGATAAGGATCCATCTCACAAACCACCTCTTCACCATAAAGGTCTTGATCAAAGTCAATTTGTGTGACCATGTTAGCATAACTTGGATTATACATGGATTTACTATGAATATAATGAGATATATCTAAATCAATGGTGAAAATTTTGAAAAAAGGCCTAGAGTTTTGCAAACTCTTGAAAACAAGGTCTTAAGGAAAATGGTCCAAACATAGCCTATTTTGGATTAAAAAGTGGAGCAATATTTCCAAAATGGTTTGTGTTAAAACTTGGTCTAAAATAATCTAACATTAAATGTCTTACACAAATAGTCAAGTGGATGAAAAAAAATTGGAATTCCAAACTCTAGGTATAAAGTGTTTTAAATAAGTCTAATCTAAAGAAAATAAAAGTTGCTAGGTATTTTGGAGAAGTAAACAAAACTAATCTTAAAACATGCATGAACTAGGTCTTTTGTAAAATTCACAAAAGATAGACTTTAAAAAAAATAAGGTATGAAATTTAAGCTAAAAAATATGAAACACTTTATCATAAAGATGCATTTATATTTAAGCATGAACTTGGTCAATTGTCACAATGCATGAAACTCTAGGCATGTAGAAGATATACTATTTCTCCCAAATCTAGGCACAAACAATAGTTGTCAAATTGAATAAAGAATTAACTTGAGTTACACAACCCAGATTAAAAATATTGATGTCTAAGCCAAAATTACACAAGGCATAAGCATAAATTAATCAATGTTTTGATTTTAACTTGACAAGGTTAATTTCAAACTCAATTAGCAAAATTAAGCTTCTTTAAACAAATAAGATAGATAAGAACGAAGAATATAACAGCACTAGGTAAAGATCCCAAGGGATTTGGTTTCAAAATTAGAATTTAGACACAAATAAATAAGTATTTGAAATTATTATGATTATTGTAATGATGTTATCAATGTTATGTCCTTAACCTATATTATGTCTAGGGATATGTGTGGTTGAATTGTGGCTTATGCATATTCATAATAACTTGTTGCATTTATTGGTGCTCTTAGTATGGTTAACATATATAATAACCATGGATAATTATAGTATATTGTTAAGCATGGAATAAACTGAGAGGGGGGGTGAATTAGTATATTATATATCTTATAAAACTTTCCCTTTAACTAAATTCCACTTAATCAAACATTCAAGATATGTAATAAAAAATCAAATAATAAACATCACACAAGATAGAGAGAGACACCAAATATAACGTGGAAATCCAATGTGGGAAAAACCATAGAGAATCAATCTCATATATATTCATGATAACAACCCCACATGAGCACCATACCCCTTTGCCAAGTACAAACCTTAGCTTCAATTCGTGAGCACCACCCCATAGGAGCTTCAAACCCCTTTGTCAAGCACCAACCTAGCTGTCATTCATGAACACCAACCCACAAGAGCACCAACCCCTTTGCCGAGCACCAACCCATGAGAGCACCAACCCCTTTGCCAAGCACCAACTTAGCAACAATTCATGAGAACCAACCCACAGGAGCACCAATCCCTTTGTGTATACCACACACCTATCTCTCAATGTTGATATCTCGACAAATGATAGATCAATACAACATCACCTTCCTCTCTCTCACTTTTGCTCTTCTAAGCTAGATATAACAAATAAAAATCATCTCTCATAATTGCTCTTCTAAGCTAGATATTACAATATCAAATCAACCTTTCACTACCACATTACAAATGGCTACTCAAGCCTTTATTTATAGCTTTCCAAATGACCTTTGGCCTTCCCCCTTTGTGACCTTTCATTCCTCATGGAAAATGGCACCCTTCTTTGATGACCCTTAATATCCAAGCATTTGAAAAGTCATGTGGTGACCCTTCATGACCAAAAACGTCCTTCCCACTTTTGTCTTTATCTCTGGTGACTTTTCATATTCCTTTAAGTGTCCCTTCATGAGAAATTCGCCCTTTACTCTTTTGTCTTCACTTGGTGACTCTTGGTATTCCCCATAATGACTCTTCATGGGAAAATGCATCCCATCCTTCTTTTGTCTTTATCCCATGACTCTTTGACTTCTCCATGGGCCCTTATTTTGTCTCATATGCAACCAAAAATATATTCATTAATATTAAATAAATATTAACTCATATTAGCCAAGATAAATAACATTAAATGCAATGGGGCCATTATCACCAATAATACTAAACCTTTGACATCAATGACAATTTTTCCAACAATCTCCGCCTTTTTCATTGATGGCAACCTCAATCCTAAAACTGCCACATCCTATCACCTACACATCCTATCATCTAAAAACATATAGTAACTCCCCCTTACTATAGCTACCTGTACTTATTTCTTGTACCTATTTTCTACACCTGTACCTATACCTATTATTCTCCCCCTTTGACATCAATGGCAAAGGGCCTACCTAGAGCTAACACTTAGCTCCCCCTCACTTGATGCTAAACATCAATGGCAGGAAGTAATAGAAATTACTCCCAACTCCTCTCGCTGATCTTTGAATGTATCTTTTGATCATGCCTTTGAGAAGATATCTGACAATACATACACATTTTTCCCTGTCCTTTGAGCATCTGCAATCAACTCATTTGAATCTTTTCTTCTAATCTCACAACCCTCTTTATGAAACTTTAATGTATATCCTTGATCACATATTTGACTAACACTCAACAAATTATGCTTAAGACCTTTTACATATAAAACATTCTTAGTCTTAGTTCTACCATAATCCAAACTCAAAGTACCTTTTCCGGCTATCCTAGTAATGGTTTTATCTCCATACCTCACTGTACCACCATTAATCTTCTTTAGAGGAATGGAATTACTTTTATCTCTTGTCATATGCCTCAAACATATGCTATTAATTAACCATGGCTGATCTTTACGTCCCATATGCACAGCTGTCTGCACCATCATAAAATCTTCATGTTGTTTCTTCTGCCATGAACATGTCTGAACCTTCTCCCTGATGAATGGATCTTTGAAACTCTGATTCTTCTTCTTGATGAATGGAGATTCGGACCTCTAATCCTTCTTGACTGACTCAAACACGCTTCTGCAATATCGAGTTATGTGTCCGTAGTTGTTGCACTTGTAGCATACTATGGTCTCTTCATCAAAGCTTGATAGAGGAGCAAAAGAGTTGTGGCTTCTACTTGAATCTACTTGACTTTCCTTCTCCTTATTTCTAAAATTGTTAGCTCTTTTTCTACATTCTAATTTCTTGTGACCATATCCATTACAATAAAAACAATAGCCATAACAATAAGACCTGTCTGTATATCTCTGACCTGATTACCTTTTGTAGCTTTGTTCTCTCCATCCTTCTCTGTTTAGAATGTCCTTTATATTCTTCACTTCTCCCCTTTTTGTTTCCTCTTGTGTAAGAGATTTAACATAGCTCTTTTTCTTTTCAAATCTGATCCCTATCTTATCTAAATTTTCTTTTTGACTTTCCAATATCTTATTCAGCATGTTAGTGCTATCCTCAAATCTTGAATCACTCACTACTTTATCATTGATTACTTTTTGAATATCTTCTTTTAAGGAGGCAATTTCAATAACATACCTTTGACATTATTGTCTTGCTATTTCCAACTGTGCTGTGAGATCTTCTTCATTCTTCTTGGCTTCTTCAGAGTGTGCTTGTAGATCTTCAAACATTTCCTTTGACTCTTGTTTATTTTTCTCGATCTGGCACTTTAACCTTCGATTCTTCTTCTAAACAGCTTCTAACTCTTCTAGGGCACAATTGAGTTCTCCTTCCATTTCTACCTTAGCTTCTTCCTCTTCTTCTTCTTGATCATCATCATGTATGGCCATCAATAGATTCTCTTCATGTTCTAAATCACTAACTCCACTAACTTCAACTGAGATAGGTTCCTTAGAATACAGGCTCTTCTTCTCGAATCCCTTCTTGGATTTGCCTTTGAAATTCTTCTTGTATGTAGGCTTTTCTTCTTCATCATCTTTAACCTTATACGGGCATCTAGCTAAAAAATGTCCAATATTTCCACAATTAAAACATTTAAAAGGTAATTTTCCTTGATATTTACCTGCTCCTCTTTTTGGCCTGCGAATGAAAAGTGCTTCATTGTCATCTTCATCATCACTGGAACTATGACTTGATTCTTGAATTTTAGCTTTCTCCTTCTTTGATGTCTTGAAATCCACTTCTCTCTTTGAGGGTTTATCTTGTTTTATCAGCATCTCATATGCCGTGAGAATACCATGAAGCTCATCCATCTTCAACTTGGCTAAATTCTTCATCTCCTCGATTGCCAAAACCTCTGCATCATATCTTATTGGTGGAGATATCAAAACCTTTTGCACCACCATTGACTCTTCCAATGTTTCTCCAACACCTTGAATCTAATTTACTATTTTATCAACTCACAAAAGATAACTTGTTATATCTTCTTCTTCTTCCATCTTCAAACTTTCAAATTGACTTCTAAAAGTCTGCAATTTAGCTTGTTGTACCTTTCCATCACCTTTGTTAATATTCTCAAGTTTTACCCAAGTTTCATGATTAGATTTACATTGCATAACTTTAACAAATTCAGATTCACATAAACCACATAAAATAGCATTTAAAGCTTTAGCATTACATTCACTTGCCTTCTTTTTTGCTAGAGTAACTGTAGATGTTTGTGGCTCTTCATATTCCTCCACCACTGATTTCCATATGTTGAATCCAAGGGCCATCAAATAAACCTTCATTCTCATGCTCCAAAAAGCATAATTAGTCCCATCAAACAAAGGTGCCTTATTTGTAGAAAATCCTTCCTATGACCTAGCCATCGTGTTTTCCCGATCTACCTTCAAGCTATAGAACTTTTCAAAAAGGAACCTGCTCTGATACTAATTGTTAAGAATGAAATATACTAAGAGGGGGGGTGAATCCGTATATTAAATATCTTATAAAACTTTCCCTTTAACTAAATTCCACTTAATCAAACATTCAAGATATGCAATAAAACTCAAATAATAAACATCACACAAGATAGAGAGAGACACTAGATATAACGTGGAAACCCAATGTGGGAAAAACCATGGAGAATCAATCTCAAATATATTCGTGAGAACAACCCCATAGGAGCACCATACCCCTTTGCCAAGTACAAACCTCAGCTTTAATTCATGAGCACCACCCCACAGGAGCTTAAAACCCCTTTGCTTAGGACCAACCCAGCTGTCATTCGTGAGCACCAACCCACAAGAGCACCAACCCCTTTGCTGAGCACCAACCCAACAACAATTCATAAGCACCAACCCACAGGAGCACCAACCCCTTTTCCAAGCACCAACTCAACAACAATTCGTGAGCACCAACCCACATGAGCACTAACCCCTTTGTGTATACCACACACCTATCTCTCAATGTTGTTATCTCAAAAAATGATAGATCAATACAACATCACCTTCCTCTCTCTCACTTTTTCTCTTCTAAGCTAGATATAAAAAATAAAAATCATCTCTCATAATTTCTCTTCTAAGCTAGATATTACAATATCAAATCAACCTCTCACTACCACATTACAAATGGCTACTCAAGCCTTTATTTATAGCTTTCCAAATGACCTTTGGCCTTCCCCCTTTGTGACCTTTCATTCCTCATGGAAAATGGCACCAATATTGGATGATCCTTCATATCCAAGCATTTGAAAAGTCATGTGGTGACCCTTCATGACCAAAAACGTCCTTCCCACTTTTGTCTTTATCTTTGGTAACTTTTCATATTCCTTTAAGTGTCCCTTCATGATAAATTTGCCCTTTACTCTTTTGTCTTCCCTTGGTGACTGTTGGTATTCTCCAAAATGACTCTTCATGGGAGAATGCATCCCATCCTTCTTTTGTCTTTATCCTATGACTCTTCAACTTCTCCATGGGCCCTTATTTTGTCTCATATGCAACCAAAAATATATTCGTTAATATTAAATAAATATTAACTCATATTAGCCAAGATAAATAACATTAAATGCAATGGGGCCTTTATCACCAATATTATTAAACCTTTGACATTAATTAAAATATTTCCAACATATATATAACATGTAGTGGTTATTATTTTATGATCATATTGTGAATTCTATTCATATTGCATTATTGTGGAGGTTACCCCCTTGAAATGGCTCAGTCATAATATTTAATTATTTTGCTCTTTTGCCAATTATTATTGTGGATTTTCTCATTCTAATCTAAATTATATCATATACAAGTCTTATATTTTGAATAATATAAGTAATTTCCTTAAAATTGGTATCAAAGCATAAATTTGGGTAAGTTTCTATGGTGCATTTTTTTAGATCTGGTGTCTTGAGCACCAAAAGCCCAAAAAAACATAACTTGTGATCTATGAAGAATTTTTATTTTCATCACTGTAGTTTTGTTCATGAGGTTTTTTTATAAAAGAAGAAAAAAACATTTTTTTAAGGTAAAAAAATAACTTTAGAATTTTTTTACCTTGTGCAAATTAGTAGTCATTAGATTCATCTTTGGAAGATATCTACAATGGTATATACTACTAGTACACATTTTTGGGTAGAAAATTTTCACCCTTGTTTATAATATAAGTAGTTGGATTCATCTCAATGAGATGAATGCAACCATATATTCCAATAGTACATTTTTTTAGGGCTAAAACCCTCCTAGGGTTTGTGCATGGTTAGGCTGAACACTCATGGATGCAATAAAGGGCAAGAAACTCCAAAAACTCCTCACAAGAATGACATTAAATTTTAAAATTTTGATCCATATATTTCAAAGGTATTTCAACAACTTAAGTCAAAGTTATAAGGCATGTTGAAAAAAGATGATTTTGATATGATTCAAGGGGGAATTAAAGGTTTGAGAGGGGACTTGGATAGTGTGAAGGATCAATTATGAAAAATATCTAGGCAATTTTCCAACTTATCATCGTAGCCACTAAAAAATAATTCTCTACCACTTCATTTTGGTTCTTTTACTCTAAATAATATCAATACCAATTTTGGCCCTAAGCTGATATTACCAAAATTGGACCTCTATCACAAAGATAAATATGTTTTGGTTGATAATTTTTGGTGGTTTGGATAAGGAGGTATACATGGTGCACTGATATGAATTTAACCTATAGTGAATCTAGGGGTATGTGTGGCCAACTTGTGGCTTACACATATTCATATTAGCTTGTTGCATTTCTTGATGTTCTTAATATGGTCAGCCTATGAAATAACCATGGTAAAGTAGAGCATATATAGGAGGTACTAGTTATTATTTTATCATCATATTTTGAATTCTCTTCTTATTTAATTTTTATGTAGGTTACCCCCTATAAGTGGCTTAGTCATAATATTCAAGTATTTTGATCTTTCACCATTTGTTTTTATGGATTTACTTATTCTTCTCTTGATTATGCCATTTATAATTCTACTATTACAAATCATCTAAGTAATTTCCTTATAATCATCATCTAAAGATATGATAAATGATTAGTTTCAAAACTTAAAGGCACAAGATTTGAAATGAATTATGTGGTATAATGACACCCTTTTTAATCAAGTGACACACAAACATAAAGGTTGATAGAAAGACTAATGCACATGTATGATGTCAAATGGGTGGCATAATTCCTCCTCAAACAAAGGAATAATGTATAAAAAAGACACATTTTAATGTGTTAAGATAAGAAAAAAATAAATATTTTGATTCAAGACCATGTAAGAAAGGATAAAAATGGCATAAACACCTAAGTGCATTGTCATAAATCCTATAATTTATAGGTTTCATATCACTATCAAATTCTATCGATATACTCACTCTTAAGAGGATTTTGATTATTAATACAAAAAGTAAAAGTGCATAAAAATTAGGATTTTTTCACCCCCTCTTCTCTCAAGATTTTCTAATATGACATGGAACTTTGAGCTACTCACCCTACATAAATAGTATGTCCACGATAGGTGGGTTTATTCTAAACTATTAATTTTTCCTCATTTTTAGATGGTCCCAAATGTGGCTAACACTAAAAATGCTCACGTTAATTGGATCCATGCCAACTAAAATATTGTGAAAAGTTATTATCCTTTTCATAACCATTACATTTATCACTTACTCAATGTAGTTTGATGTTTTAGTTGATCTTACATTCTAAAGGCAATAGTCACTAAGGGAGGTAACATTAACCACTCAAACTATAATCCCAATGATTCATGAGCTCAATTTATATACCCCACCATGGAGTGAGTTTGAAATGATGCTATGAGATAAAATATTTATTCAATTCTTCCCTACAGAACCCATGAGGAGGTGATGAACTCTCACTCACAAGATAAAATGCATGAAAAATAAAGACAATTGAAAAGACTTTAAGATCATTTTTAGGTCACCCAACCATGTATATTTGGGGAGGGACTTAATGAATTTATTTTCATTCTTTTAGACTAAAGTTAAAAAGGAAAATAATGATTGTTTTTTGTCACCCAAGCCCCTAAAGGGGATGGGGGGAGATCATACATGCATCGCTCATTTTTCTCCAACAAATAATTTTCAAAAAACAAGCATAAAATAAATAACTCTTAGGAGTATGTAACTAAATGTGAAAGTTAATTTTAATCATTAAAATGAATTATTTTATGAAATTTTATCCCCTTGGTATTTTTTGTTTAATAAACTTTACCAAAATTTAAAAACAAATAAGGCATGCAATAAACTAGGTTCAATTTAAACACCAAAGATTAAATGTGTAAGATTTAACCATGTTTAAATATTAATTTTTATACCTCGAGACTTGTAATTTATTAGAGTGTTTGCCTAATTAGAAGCCAAAGGTCAAATGAGAAAACAATATTTAGGGTTTAACTCTTAGGTTTCCTAATTTTTATCTTAGAGATGGATCAAAGTTGATCTATAGAGATCAAAATCATTCCACAAAGGAATAAATGTCGATCTATACAAAGACTGATGTGAATCCACAAAGATCGATGTTGATCGATAAGATTGATGACCATGGTCAGTTCTAGTAATTGATGTCATTTTGGGATAATCGATATCGATCACTATCAATGGTAAAATAAACTAGCATCGATCCCTATAACCTATAAGTTTCTAAAAATAGAAATATGTGAAAAACAAAGTTAAAAATTGATTTTTGAAGATTTTTAAGTATTTATTAGAAAAAATAAAAGTAGGATATGAATCTCCTTGATTTTATGGGATCATTGAGGTCTCACCAGATGTTCCAACATATGAACTAGGAATTTGACATAGATGAGAGGTTAGTCTTGTGTTAGTCTCATAAAATAAATGAAATGAACAAACTAAGATCCTAACACCTCTATCTTAGACACTCGAGAGATCTTAGGTAACAAAAACTAAATAAAAGCATACAAAAATATAAAATACATAACTCTTTTACCTTCTTTGGGAACTCAAAATGGGGTTTTTTAATGGCTTGCTTGTATTTTGCATCAAGAAGTCTTTGACAATGGAGGTTGTTTGGCTCATTTTCTCCTTGGCACCTTGACTTGTGATCATTTGGCTTAATAATTTGGCATGGTAACCTTAATTGTAAACGTTTTATCTCTCCAAATTAGCATTAGAACTCTAGTTTATAAGGGCTTATAAATGAATAGGCATGACCTTGTATTTATATCCCTAGAAATTAACTCTCACCCAAGGTGAGTAAAGGTTGATTTTAGGCTTAGAAATGGTTCAAATTAACCCTTGGTGAGTTAAAACTAACTCCATTAGAGTTAATAGTTTTCAAGTAATAATAAAATGCTTTGATATTTTGATATTTTAAATTTCCATTTTTTGATATTTATTAAATTCAAATGGATAATTCAACTAGGCATTTAATCATATTTAAGTTAATTGATTTATATTATCCTTTTATCTCTTTCAATATTTTATCAAGTGAATAAGTTCCCTAATTAATAGGTCCATAGGCAAAATTAATAGTTGTGTTGTTGCAAAGTGACTAGGAATGAATCTATGAGAGGTTATTATTACATATAATACAGTACCCCAATTAGGGACGTCTCAACATGATTATGAGATATAAAAAATCAAAATTGGGATGTTTAGTGATTCATAGGGTTAATTTATAATTTTTGGTAGGAATCAGTCAAAAGTTTGATTGAAAGCCAGTTGTGGCTAGTTTTAGGTGTCTACATTTGACACTTGAGAAATTCAATTGGTATATAAGGTTGTGTACTCAAAATAAAAATAAGGGCCTTCAAATTTCATGGCATGTATTTTTTGATGAGCTACAGATCCACTATCACAACAATGTCTTATAAAATGATTTAAATTAGCTAGCCAAACTATGTTATATAGGGACTATGAAGGATTATATTCATTAATTCCATAATCTCTCCTTACATGTGGATGGGATAACTGAGGAAAATTTTACTGGAATAATCTTAAGTGGCCTCAAGATAGCATATAAATGGAGATTAACATGTTTAGTCTTGGTTCATTATATAAATCCATACCAATGGTATGCATGGTAAAATAAAATGATTTGGTAAAATGAAGACTTTTCACTAATGTCCAAGAAAATAATTTTGGAGTAAAGTTTATAAGATTGATTCAAGAGTTGTTTTTTTATTATTTGAGATGCTATTATATTTTTTGCATTTTTTTTTTTGGTGCATAATAATAATAGAAACTCTTAGTTTATAGGTTGTTCATGTAACAATAATTTATTTCACGAAACAACCTACATTGCCTATTTAATATGCACTCCCATGTACCTTTTGGACTTGGTCAGTTATGGAGATCCACTCAGAGATTATGAATATATTTTGAGAGACTATTGTGCAAATTCTTTATTATTTATTCTTTGTAATGTCTCAAATGTTATGGTAATGGTTTATAGGAGAGATCTTGTTGGTTATAAGTTTCCTCTAAACTTCAACATGGTATCAAAGATGATTCCCTCAGCCATTGTCCAACTATTATTTGGCACCTTGAAGATTTGATCTAAGATTTTTTAATTATGCCATACAAGACCATACAAATGTGTGAAGGATTTTTTTGTAGGTCCTATACCAATCATACATTGAGGATTTAACTAGGCATCTTTTACTTTGTTTCTTGATTTCCTCAAACTTAGATCTCTAATTTTTATAGGGGTTTGGCTGAGTAATATCTATAAATAACACAATCATATGAATTATTGGCTTAATAAAAATGTTCACATTGCCTTTCTTGTCTTGATTTGGCTTTGACCATGATGGCTTATTGCTTCAGATCTACCTTGGCTAGGTACCATGGCATTTTTTATTTTAAGGTGGTTGTAAAAATTATTTGAACTTTTTTCAGGGGTTAGATCACATCTAAAACTTGATAAGTATTTGTTAATCCCAATTGGTGACCCCCTCATTACCTTGTTTGGCACAAGACCAGATCTATTTTTACCAAATCAAAATTTTCCTCCCCAGGCTACATAGCTTGGCTTCACAAGATCTTTAGCATCATGCATTAACTCAAAGAAATCTCCTTAACTATTATATTTCTCCATCTAATACTACCAAATTAATTTTGATCCTATTTTTTTGGCTCTAACATTAACTATTTTTCTTATTGAATATATAGATGTTATTGGCCTCTTGGCTTTATTGTGGTATTTTTTTAATGAAGCAAAGAGTAAATGAGAAGTTTTTTAATTATGGTCTTGGCCTCCTTGTTAGATGATGTGGACATGAATAGTTAGTGAGAGAAGTTAAGATGAGGTAATTAGGTTTAGATGTGACCCTGTATGTGATAAAGAATGGAGCATCACATGCAGAATGCACCCATAAGGAATTACCTTAACTATGTTCTTCTTTATAACTGCTTGAATCTTGATCTACATATAAGCTTATACAACAAGAAAATAGGACCTCTACTATATGATTTAGATGGAAAACCCACCAAATTATTATTACAATAAACTCTTGTTCTTCTATTGAAGTTATTGATGCTTGTGTCATTTCTTTTTCACAAAGTTAAGGCACTTTGTTTTAAAGAATGATCAAAACTAGTTGTGACCTAATTATTTTTTATTAGAACAAGGATCATGCCATATATTGTCATTCTACCACCACCAAAAAATTCTCAATTATTATATTCCATCCTCATTATGCAAAATTTTGAATACCAATTCAGTAGCATTTATATTTATTTTTCATTCATGGTGTGTATGTATCCAAGCCTACAATTTATCGACATCAACTTGACCTTTATCAAACTTGGTGCTTGATATCTAGGTCAATTTTTTAATAACATCAACATTATTATTTTTTTTAAAAACAATAGTCTACCTCTCACCACATTAAATGGAATCTATAACTTGGCATCGAAATCCTCTATGGGTTCCTTCATAACTTCCACCTAACTCACACGACTGCTCATCAAGATAGGCATGTTAAAGACCTAAATTGGAGGTGAAGGTTATTAAAACATTATTTGATTCTTATATAAATAAAATTAGCCACCTATGTATTCTTTTGGTCCTCCACATAAACCACCCACTCCCTTTATTGACTTGACTACTCAAAAAAGTTTGAGTTTTGATATTTTTTAATTAAAAATTCAAAGTCATAAAGCTAAATATAATTTTTGGTATTACCTTGTATAAATTATAAATAGCTTGACTAGTTATTAAAATCTAATTAAAAACTTTAAATTAAAGAATCAAGGGTTTGACCCCTCCCACACACCTTTTTGGTTCAAAATTTACCTTTCATAAACATAAAGGAGATAATTTTGAATAGTTGGTGGTATGGTTGAAAAGGGAGACATTTTTTTATGGTGTTACACATCATTTTTTTTTTGGGTTTTTAATCCTCATAGGGGGGCTTGTAACCTTGTTTGGTGTCAGACATTTTCTTTCATGATGGTGCCTTTTATTCTAGTGGGGAACATAATAGTGAGGGATTTTTAATATAATTTGGAGAATTCTTTTTAAAATGGGACAAATTGTAAAGTGGAGGAAATAAATGTAAAGGTGCCTAAAATTTTAAGGGGCATTTTTGTATGAGGGAGGAATTATTTATCATGCTTAGTACACAATTTTTTTGTCATAATTCTCACTCCTATTATCACTCTCATCTGTTGAAGATAGAGGTTGAGGTACAATCTAGCAATAGGTTAGACCCCTTCATAGATTAAAAAACTTGTTTTTGCTCTTTCTTACCTTCATTTTGAGAGGTCATTATTATTGCACTTGTACCATCTTGGCCCACATTATTGTCCTTGTCATCATTTTTTATACTCATCAATGCATTTTTGGTAGAGACTAACATCATACATATTTTAGTATGGTTTTGTGTCACACATTACTCCCTTATTGTAGGAGAAATTCTCTTGTTCTTGATGGCATATTATATATATTGATAGCATTCTAGTTTTATGCATCATCTAGTTTTTTTATTATATGGGACCTTTATTTTTAGTCACACTGAGAGTCATGGTGTTTTTTCTTTATCTTTGTATATTCGATATTGAGCACATCACTCAGTTTTTTAATATCCCATCACCACTAAGGCCATTTTCTTGAGAGATATTTATTATGCATCTTTAACTTATTTTTGATAGTTGATAATATCATTTAGATTTGTTATGGAGATTGATCTCCTTCTGAAGTGTAGCTATTACGATGAATATAGTGTCAGTGTGTTAGTGTTTGAGTAGTGGATTTAGTCCACTCATATAGACTTTTTTGTATCACTCCACCTAGTCAAATAACTAGGGGTATGGTTCAGATCCTACTTCTTCAATTTTCATGTTCTTGGTTAACCTTTGGCACATCAAATATTCTAGCAGTAGATCAGATTTAGCTGGTGAAGTTTTTTTTAATTATAGACACCTCTGATAGTCTATTTTCATAAGATCTATTCTAGTCAATTCTAGTGTTAGTTGTTTTTTATGATCAAGTAATGGATCTAGACTACTCATGCGGTTTGGAGTTCTATTGAGATTTTTAAGTCCAACAAATGAATTTTTATTTTATGGCCTTCATTTCATCCATTGCACCTTTTTAAAATTTATGTTTAAGTATTGAGCCATTTTCTTTCTTGGGACACCTTGCAACATGTTTTTTTTCTCTCTTAACTTTAGCTGTTGTTAGTAGTTTTTGAATATCTTATAGAGATACATTTCATCCTGAGTGACTCTTTTTCCTAGTGTTTTGAGATTTTTTTTTATAAAGTTAGCTTTGTATATAGTACTAGTTCCTATTTGACTTGATGGTTACAATTATTCATCATTCATGTAGTTTGGTAAAATGGATTGATTACCATAGGGACAATTTATATTTCACTATGATTTACACATGGGTACCTTTTTTAGGACCTATTTAGTCTCTTTTCATTTTATTTTTCACTCCCTATTATCTACTTAATAGAAGGTATTGTACTAAAGCATATAATCTTGATTTAGGAGTTGTTTGTTTATTTTTGGAGATGCTATTATATTTTATGCATGTATTTGTTGGTGCATAATAATAATAATAATAATAATAATAATAATAATATTATTATTATTATTATTTTATATGTTGTTCATGAAATAATAATTTGTTTCATGAAATAACCTACCTTGCCTATTTAATAGGCACTCCCATGTACCTTTTGGATTTGGTCAGTTATGGAGACCCATATGGAGATTGTGAATATACATTAATAGACTATTATGAAAATTATTTATTATTTATAATGTCTCAAATGTTTTTGTAATGGTTTTTAGAAGAGATCCTATTGGTTAGAAGTTCATTATGAACTTTGACACATAATTTTTTATCCCCATAATTTCCCTAGCCTATAAGATTAACCCCTTGGTAAATTTAAGAGAAGTATGCAAAAGGGTTATTTTTTGGATATGATATAAAATGGAGCAAAGGACATAGATGTGCTAAAAATGTGTTATTTTACATTGAAGTCATGAATGAGGATGAATAATATGATGAGATATCAGGGGTAGGTTTGGAAAAACCTGAGGACAAATCTAAAGATTTTCAACCTACTATTTCCTTTCATTCACTTTCAAGCATTATTATTCCTCAAAATCTTAAGGTAGTGTGTTTACTCAAGAAACATAAGGTGATTGTGTGGATTGAACCTAAGAGTAAATACAACTTCATCAATAGTAAGTTGTCTACTCATTTGAACTATTTCATTTACTCAACTCTAGGATTTTAGGTCATGATTGGAGATGGTGGTATAGTCAACTATTATGGCAAATGACATAGTATTAATATTACTATAATGGTGATTTTTTAAGACATAAATTTTTGCTTGCCAAACCTTTAAAAAAAATTGACATCAAAGAGGTGAAGTACTTGGGTCATATTGTTTTACACAAAGGCATGAAAGTTTATCTAAAAAAGATCCAAATGATGATGGAGTGGAAAGTGCCCAAGACCCTCAATAACCTTTAGGGTTTATGGGGATAATAATTTACTATCACATATTTATGAAAAATTATTTTTTGAAGAAATAATCTTAGCCTCACTCACATATTTGTTGAATAAATATTCTTTCTAGTGGACATAAATAGCTACCAATGCATTTAAATAGCTTAAAATGGCTATATGGACTACTCCAATTTTGGCTACCCCTAATTTTTCTAAAACTTTTATTATTAGATATGATGCATTAGAATACAACATGGGGTTTGTAATCATTAAATAAGGTATACCACTTACATTTGATATTTTTCAAATGAATGGAAAAAATAGGTTCAATCCAATCTATAAAAAAAAGATGATGGATATTATGCATGCAATCAAAAAATGGAGACCCTATCTAATGGGTCGACATATTAAAGTAAAGAATAATCATGATAACATCAAATGGATTTTTAAATAATTATTTTCATCATAAGAATAATATAAATGGGTGACTAAAATGTTAGGATTTTATTCTTAAATAATATATAAGAAAGGAAAAGAGAATTTTGTAATAGATGCACTATCCAAGTGTGATGAATTAGTTGAGGTATTTTTATGTGTAATGAAAATTTGACAAGTATATTGGATAGAGTAAACAATATAAAAATGGGAGAATGATAGGGATACCAAGGATTTGATTTAGAATATTCAACTTAATTCGAGGGCTTAGAAAAATTTACATGGAATGGGAATGCATTATGGTATATAGATTTATTATACCTATATAAGCATTCTCTCCTAAAACATAAAATCCTTCAGAAACTTAATGCATATTCAATAGGAGGTCATTAAATATTTTAAAAAACATATCATAGAATCAAACAAGATTTCTTTTTTGAAGGACTTAAGGGGGATGTCTAGAAATATGTGGCTGAATGCATGGTATGTCAATATAACAAATGTGAAACCATTAATACCCTTAATATTTTTTAGATTTTATCCATCCCTTTCTATAGTTTTGAATTTATTTTCATGGATTTAATTACTATATTATTATATCCTTAGGGTAAAAATTTTATAATAGTAATTATGGATCAAGTCACCAACTATGTTCATATTTGTTCCTTATCACAACCATTTATCACCAATACAATATATTTTAGTTTTCTTAATATAGTTCATAAATTTCATGGTACTCTAAAGATAATTTTAGGTGATCTATATCTACTATTTACAATTAATTTTTTGACTAAATTATTTGCATATTTGGGCACTAGTTGGATCATAACTCATCCTATCATCCTCAATCTAATGGAAAAGAATAGTAGTTAAAAAATGTCTATAAGGGTATCTTCATTTTTTTGTTTTTTTATAAAAAATGACAATAGGTTCATTGAATTCCAATTATAAAATGGTCGTATAACAATAATTTTCAAAATTCTTCTAAAATGTCTCCCTTTGTGGAATTATATGGGTGTCATACCCCGTCCATCACTTTAGCCTTGAAATTACATACCAAGGTTTGAGTTTTTAAGAACATATTCATCATCAATAGGAGGTAATCACCAGTTTTTAGGAAAATTTAGTAATGGAAAAAAATATAATGAATTAGTAAGTAGATCAACACCATCGTTATCATGATTTTGACATTGATTGGGTCTTTGTGTATTTTAAAACATAGAATTAGATGTATTTGAAGCAATAAAAAAATGACAAATAAATGTCCCCTAAGTATTATGAACGTTATTATATCTTGAATAAAATTATTATTGTAGCCTAAAAACTATAATTTCCCCTATCTAATCACATACATATGGTATTGCGTGTCTCTTACCTAAATAAGGTAATTAGACAATGAGTTTCTACTCATTTTGAATAACCTAAATTAGATGAAGAAGATTGAGTCATTATAGAGCTTGAATAGATCCTTCATGTGTTCAATAAGCACCTATGGAATAGAGTGATGAAGGAATATTTTATCAAATGGTCTAATCTACATTCTGAACATGTAAAATGGAAGGATGAAGGATGAAGTGTTCCTATAACATCTTGATTTGATTTAACATTGAGGATAATGTTTTTTTGAAGAGGAGGGTCATTTTATGCCCTTAACCTATGGCATGTCTATGGATATGTGTGGCATACTTATGGTTTACATACCTCTTATATTATACTATCACATCTCTCTATGTTCTTATTAAGGTCAACCTATGAAATAACCATGGATAAGTATAATATATTTAAGAGGTGGTGGTTAGTAATTGATTATCATATGGTAAATTATATTCTTTTTTAATTTTTATGGAGGTTTACCCCTCAAAGTGGCTCAAATATATTTATCAATAATTATTCTCTAATGTTAATTATTGTTTCATAAGTACATATTCTACTCTAATTTCTATAATATAATATTCTATTGTGCAAACATTTAAGTAATTTCATTGCATATTGATCCATGTACCTAACGTGAAATATTAACAAATCCTTTTATACTTTTATATATTTTTTTAATATTATCCATATTGACACCCCATTTTTATAATAAATTTATTTTTTAGATATCCATTCCTAATCCGTTATCTATAAATGTGCATTTAACTCATGTATTTTTAATTTGACCTTGAATGAACAATGGGAGATTTTTCTCCATTTTTTGTTTGGTGGGAAGGGATTGCTTTTAAAATGAAATATATTATTAAATATTATTTAATTCATTAATAATGGATACAAATTATGCAAATTATTTTATCATTTCGAAAACTTGTCTCACATAATGCCTCAAGGATGTCATTGTAAATAGTTGATCTCTTTAGTAATTTAAAGATGGAAATATTAGCTTTGGTTATTTTCATTTCATCAATGATATTATACCATTTAATTTGATTATTTGGATTCAATTTAGGATAATAAATATGTTGACTATCTCTATTCTAACATGGATAGTAGGTCACTTGACCTGTTCATATTGTGACAACATGGACTGTGGTATCCAATATAAGCCTATGGAAAATAATTATGGTGGGATGATAACTAGCAAAACCTTGAGGTTTTTGGGGAGGAGGAACAAAATTATTCATTAATTAATTTTTATGCCTAATAGTGACAATAATGAATTAATATTAGATATTTCAACAATATGAATTAAGAAAGGCTTAATATTTTTCATTGTTTATTATTGTTTACAATTTTCCAAGTGTTAATGGCTAGATTAAATTTTCATTCATTAAAAATAATCATTTCACACATACACCTAATAAGTAAAAATATTTTTGGCTTTACTTCCCTCTTTAAATTTTTATATATGTAGGTAGCACTTAGCCATTCATTAGGGAGTGCTTGAGGTCATCTCAATACACCTTTTTCCCATTTTCTATGCCTAAAACTAATGCTAAAAATGGATCTATTGTTTAAAAGATAAGGATATAATTTTATAGATAGTATTCACACATTGAGCCCATAAATAAAACACATAGATACACATTAAAAGTTTTCATGGTAGCCTATACTAAAATATATAAATGTATTATTCACAAATTAATATATAAACATACATATGCTATCATTTTTCATATGCATATATAAACCTATGTTTTCCTCATGGGGGTTATAGACACTTAGTTCTTGATGTAATATATACATCCTAATTTCAACATTTTTATCACCTACACATTATCTTAGTCTTTCATAGAATAGTAACACACCAAGTATATTAACCCCTTAGTACTTTCCATAACTAGAAAGTGAAATTTTGGACTCAAATTCTAACTTTACATCCAAATTCATGTATTATTTATATTCTAAAAATAATATGAAAATTCATAAGTTTTATATTATTTAGTATCAATAATAAAAATAAAGCAAAACATATTGGTGAACATGTATTTTTCTAAAACATGGCAAAACCCTAGGTTTTGCCTCAAAGTTCCATCCTTATTTAAAAGGTTTCATGTTTATAATTTTTATACCTAATTTATAATTTCCCCATGAAATGAACCAATAAATATTTTTCACCTTGCCTATAGTATTTTTCTTATTTTCATGATTTTAGTCTATGCCATTTAGGAAGGATAGTTCCATTGTCCCAATAAGGCTATGTGATAGATTAAACAATGTAAATATTGAGCATAATCACATTACTTTGGTCTCATATAAAATGGATAAATAAATGAGATGAATATTTATTCTTATTATTCTTATTTTGATGCAAATATAATTAAAAAATACATATAAACACAATATCATATTATTAATAATGAAATACCTAATACAGATAATGTTAATTAAGATATCATGAGTACCAATATAAAATACATATTGATTATTTTAGTGGGGTAGATATTTTAAAATTTAATCCATTATCTAATATTTTAAATTGAATATTTTAATAACCTCTTGAATTGGATAAGGTTTTAAAGTTAATCCTAGAATATAAAAATTCACACAAAGCTAATATTGTCACTTTTTAGGAACAAAAACATTGATTGTTCATTCCTACTAATATAACTTGTGGAGATACTAATTCCACCATAGGTTTTCATAATAATACTATTGAAAATATTCATATGTCTACACCTCTAAATATATACAAGTGATAAAATCAAAGCGTGGGGGAAATATATGGATTTCCTTAGATTAATCTATCTATTCTTACACAACCAACCTATGCTCATCTTAAAATTTCTACTCGTGTGACATTGTCATTTATACCTACAACACAATCCCTCATATAGATTGTTATAGATCTGTAAGTTAAGGTGTTTCATTAAAAGTAAGGTGATTTTACAACAATTCATTCAATTGATTCACATGCTTTTCTTCAAAATCCATTATCCCTAGATGGTTTACCTTATCCTTTACCTATAGGTTTTGTAACCCCTAATATTAAATTATATGATTCTTAAGATCCTTTAATGTAACATGCCTGGAAAATACCTCCAATGACATATTATTTACTAAGTTATTTCAAATAAGTCTTAAGGACTGTGATTTACATTAGTTCTATGAGATCCCATTATAGGTTATTATAAAATTTAATGCTTTGGTCAATTAGTTTCTAGCACATTTTTTTTATCAATAATAGAGATAAATTATCATATGCTCAAATTGAAAAACTTAAGCAAGGATTCAGTAAACCAATGAATGATTATTTGTTTTAGTATAAGACCATGATTTCTAACATGAAAAAACCTATGGTTGAAAATTAGTTAAAAATATATAAAAGTAAATTTTGCTTGCCCCTCTCCATGAATTTATTATGTTTAGGAGATTCAAATCATTTGATGAGCTATGCCATGTAGTTAAAGATTGAGAAGACAAGATTATTGATTTGAATAATCTAAAATATATGGATAATTATATTTTATTTTTCATCAGTAAGAAAGGATGATAAATCCTCTCACTCTTTTCATTAATCTAAGAATATTTACAATAATAACTAGTATACAAAAATAATCTAGAATAAGGTTTAGTAAAATTATCATAAATATAATAGTTAAATCATATCAAAGTTACTCAATAACTTACAAACTTGTAAATAAACCTATGTAATGATAAAATCCTTTATAATTTACACATTAGTATTTATAGAAGTAAACATTCATCAATAATAAAACATATATCTTTCACAATATAGAACAAAAGTGCCAAATGATAAGGGTGAAGTATCTTTCATATATCATCCACATAACAAACCAAGGAAAACCATGACTATCCAGACCAAAACTAGATCTTATAGAATTTTTGAAAAATATAAAGAATATTTCATAGATAATGTTACAAAATATAAAAATCCACTAGATGAAAAAAGATACAAAATAAGAAAGAATGATTTTTGACTCAAAGAATATCTATCACAACATGCAATATTTTAAAGATATCTAGTTCCCACAAACACAAATTCAAAACAACCTCTACCATGGAAAAAACCATAATGGAATTTTCTTTCTCAACTACCTCAACATGCCAGCATCAAAATTCAAAATTACCCAAACAACCATATCTCTTTTATAGCTAAGGAACACTTATAGCCATATTGTATGAAAGAAACAAGTAAGAGGTATGTGTAAAATAAAAAAACCACTTTACTTATTTTAATTTAACTAATTAATTCAATATCCATATTTTAGAAATAATTATTAACCTTGAACCTAGAATGCCATGGTTAAACAGAGCCAAACTATTAAATTCCCCTCCACAATCTTAGAAAAATTAGTAGCATATTGTGAATGGTCATCTATATTAAAGAAAGGAACATTAGAAAATAACACTTTTGGAATCATTAAGTGCATAAATACTTTATAAATTAATTAAATAAGAAGTAACCCATGTATTAAATCATCCACATTGGAAAATAATGTAACTATGCATCCATATTGATCATTACCCATACATGAAATTTTTCATAGCTAAAAATATACCTTATTATCCATATACCTCTTATTATTAACATCAAACTTTAAAATCACCTGAAAACCCAACTAGTTAATAGAATCATGGTTTTTAATGTCTATAAAAATCTACTTGATATATCCCACATTTCAAACATAACATGGGATATCTACTTAGTGTGGGACTAGTCCTTATAAATAACCTCCAGAGATAACTAGTTTTCTTTCTTATCCTAATGTTAATCTACATATCCTAATTGCATATAATGGAAAATTGAATGGGGAAATATCTATACCAATACATGAAAAAATATGATACACTAAAATAGAGAATGAGATGATATCCTACCTATGTGAACACAAAGCTAAAAATGCATATGAAGGGAGATGAAATCAACTAAATTAAATTAATGTAAATCATAATAATTAACACAAAGTTATTACATCAAGATAAAAACAAAGGTAAAATGAAAGGATCCACACAATGTTTTCACTTATAGAATTTATACAAAATAGCATTACATTTCAAAAAGAGGTATCAATATATTCATACATAACCAAAATATAAGGGTTCATATCTAAATCCTAAAATTTAGTAAGTTTAGAAAGCTCAATAATTCATATCCTTTATCAAAATAATGAATTTCAATATATAAAAAAAGATAAGGGAGGAAAACATTAAGATTTTAACCATTAAGTACAAGGGTAGTAGATAATTTTTTTATTTCAAGTATCATCGATTTCCTTTTCAATTATCACCTATAGACATGATGGCCTCCCTGTTTTTAACTCTACGTAGATATTCCTATTAATACCAATCATGGGTTGACCCTTTTGAGAGTAGACCTACCTGCATACTTGATTAAGATGATTATATTTGACATACCACTTTGCATATTTTTAATTGAAATATAGTACTACATTCCCATTTATTATTTCTAAATTTTTTTACATAGTGATTTCAATAACCATATCTGTGAATGTGAATGTAATTAAACATAGTATTTATAGAATGACTAATATGCGCAGGATTACCCACCTATGTTGAATTTTAATTGTAAACCTCTTGGTATTAGGTAAGTGAATGGTTCAAGATTGATTCAAGGGATGATGGGTTGATGACATGTGGCCATGTATATTATTTTGACATTATTTATAATATAATAATATCAAGCCATTTTATGAAATCAATAATGATGGTTTGAGCTGATTTTTACAAATCTAGTGGGATCTAGGTGCATTCCTTTGAATAATAAACTAAAATTTAATAGGGAGGATCAAATGATCAGAGATCCTTGATATAATCAAATAGATAGAGACTTATATCAAGAACTCTGACTATATGTCACTACCACATGTTTTGAATTTTCAAAGGTCATAAGGCCTTCATGTAATGACATGATATCTTCACCATCATGAATCAAATGGTATGAGAGGAAATTTTAAGGATGACATCACCATGATTACCTAAAATCACTCATGCCATCAGATTTCAAAATATCTTATGGATGGAGATATTTTTGAAGAATCAAGAATGCTTACACCATAGGATTGAAGTTGATATCATGATCTAGAATGATACATGGATTTTCTATAGTTAACCGTATTTTGAGATCTCTTTTGTATGAAATCAAGGTAAAGATTAAGATTTGAATAATTTTTCCATGATATAAAAAAATTCATTAAGTAAATTCAATGCAAGCATGTGTATTTGAAGAGGTAAATAATTGAAAACCTAAAATAATATACTATGATTAATTAGTTGAGAATGTGAAATCATTGTCATTTCACCTTCTATATTTTATGAAATATTTTTCCACTTCCTGGAATAAAACTTCTCAAATGTAGTATTTTGATTCTAAATTTTTGAGAAAAATTTAGGGGTCATGTATGTAAGAAACTATTTAAAAATATAATCCATTAGGATACATAGTTAAAAATAAGTAATTAAAATTTTTGAGCCCCAAAATACTTTATATTATGAGATTTATGAGAATTTAATAGGAAGTTCTTGAAAAAATCACCATTAATTATAATGTTCTCATTTCTGACCTCTTCAAAATTATGACAACAAGTTGATCTTGATTTTAATAAATTTATTTTATAATGATTTATTATTATTTTTAAATATTTTATAATTTCATCCCTTATATTAAGATAAAATTTCTCGTGTCACTTCAAAATTGAGTGCATTAAATAAATAGGCTTAGCTTTAAATCCATAATTTCTAACTAGACACCAAAATTATTGTGTGACGTGATTCTCACTAATTCACAACCATTTTCATATTTTGTTAACTCATCACCAATTCTAATTCTTATAAATTTTGATCTATCAATTTTATCCTACATGTGCCAACTTATTTTATAAATTGGAGAGATTTTGATGTCATTTTCATTTCAAAGTGTCTTCACTAATTTTGTGTCACTACATCTTGAGTTTATGATTTTAGCATGGCCTCCTCTAATTTGTATTATATACTTATTCAATTAATCTTAAAACTTGAATGAATTGATAAATAATTATTTAATTAAGTATTGATGAGTGTTGTCATGTAAATCTTTATAATTAGTGAGCAGAGTCCCAAAGTTGTCAACAAATAAATATGCATGTGTCTGGTTATGATGAACTTTTTATTTATTACCTTCCAACTTGTAGTGTGTCATTTATTACTTGCCCATGATTTACCTTCCAGGGAGAATTTAAGAATTTTTTTCTCCTACACTTCCCTTTCCTTATGCTTTATGGCCTTCTCATGGACATCCCTTTTCTTCATTATAATGTTTTGGAAGCCAATGTCTTAGGCCTTCGAGCTAATTATTCTTTTGACTATTGTTCTTACACTAGTCTTTCCCTCTATTTTAAATAATTCAATTGTGAAAAATAATAGGTCATCCACTAATCTCCACCTTTAACAGTACTCTAAATTAAATACTTATCATGGCTCTCTCAAAATAAAATAAAAGATATACTAGGTGTATTGTCTTTATAATGTATAATTTTTCATCAAGACTATACATTTGGTAAATTTGTGCAATATTTAAAGGGTGAGGGCCCATATAGATACCATCTCTATTTTATATATATGAATTTGTTTTAAATACTAATTTATTACATTTATTAACTTTTTAAAAAGTAATTTTTATCAAAATGGGAATAACTAATCTAATAATAATAAGAGCATACACAATCACGAGTGCACTTGTGCAGAGTAATGCAATAGTATATTATAATGTAAAAAGTATAAAATTATATAATATCTACAAAGATAACCTAAATAATACCATTTATAGGTTTAGAAACATATATTCCAATTCTTATTATTCTCAGCCACTATGCTAGTTTCAAAGTCTTCTAAAAGAATGATAAATGCTAAAAAAGAGAAAGGAGAAAATAAATTTTGTTTCCTCACTTAAGCCTTTGTAATTTTTATACCTCAGTGAATATGTAAGTATAAGGTCTATGTTTTTATGCTTTTGATTATGATTTCTTAATCCCTCTTCTATTTGTCTTCTTCCTCTTTAGCATTATCTTGTAAGTTGAGAAAAGTTTCCATATTATACCGTAAATATTTTACCTTAATTCAAATATCTAATATTTTGATTACCTGACCCTTTTTTAATGAGACAATTCCCTTCTTTTTATTGTAGTTTATATTAATTAGGATTAAATTCACTTAGTTTCCCTCATAAGGAAATAAAATAATTGAATAATTATTCTTGATCACAGAGCCCTTGAACATGCTAAAGAATGAGTCCATTTCACATTTCATTCCTAAATCTTCTCTTCCTTGGTGTCTATAAATGTTGACTTGATGGCACCTAAATTTTAAACATAGCATGGTATCTCTACTCAATGTGGGATTGATCCTTGTAGAGTACATCCAGAGATAGCTATTTTTATTTCTTATCCTAATGTTAATATGCATACTCTAATTTAATCAAAGGGAAACTTAGAGGGGGATAGAGTAAGAAGAATGAATGTGAATAAAATGGTGATGAGCCAAATTATAAAATTGTAAGATATATGACTTATACAAACATAGTGCTACTAGTATATATAAATGGAAATGAGTAAAACTAAATAAAATGAATGAAAATGGTAAGAATTTATACAAGGTTACCACATCAAGATAAAAACCAATGGTAGACAAAAGGGATCCACAAAAAAATTTCACTTGAAAAAATTATATGCACCAATAATACATTTCAAAAAAAGAGCTTAGTATACTCATACACAGTAAAATAGTATGAGTTTGAATCTAAATTTTAAAATTTACTTATCTTTAAAATCCTAGGAAATCATCTCCATGCTCGAAATGATAGAATACAATATACATCATAAAATAAGAGATAAAAATATTAAGAATTCCATCATTAAATACAAGGGTAAGTGATAATTGTTTGCTTGGATGTCTTATCTATTTCATTTTCAATTATCCACTACAAACTTGATGGATTCTTTCTTCTTAACTTTGTATAGATGTCCTTATTATTAATAACTAGCATAGTTTCACCCTTTTGATAGTATACCTATTTTCATACTTGATTAGGATGAGCATATGTGTCATATTATTATACATATTTTTAATTAAAATTTAGGACTACACTCCCACATATTATCTCTAAACTTTTGTTACATAATAATTTTAACCACCATATTTGCAAAAGGTAATGTAGCTTAACATAGGATTTATGGAAGGAATAATCTATGTAGTTGAAACCATTTTTGTCCATCTAAATTTGAATTATAATTGTTAACTTCATGTTCTTAGGATGATGAAAAGTTTAATATTCATTCAAGGGATGTTAATCTATTGGCATAAGGACTTTTACTAATTTTATGTACTTATTTGTAATAGAATAATCTCAATCCATTGAATGAAATTTAATATGATGGATTTATCTCATTGTGATAAGGTTAATTGGACCCAAGTGCATGAATTTGAATAATAAATATAATAAAATGAGGATCTGTTAATATGATATTGTTAGGATAATAAGATAGTGTGAGATTGATATCAAGAGATCTGACCATTTATCGATGCCATGTGTTTTGATATTTAAAAGGTAATAAGGACTTGATCTAAGAGCATAATATACTCACCATAAATTAATTAATTTAATTGTATGAGAGTAAATTTTAAGTATGACATCACCATGTTTATTTAAAAACACTCTTTCCATGATATTTCAAAGGACTTAATGGTTGGATATTTTTTGTAGGAAATGATAATGATCACACCATTAGGTTGAATTTGATCACATAGCCCAAAATTCTACATGAATTTTAAATACTTAACCAAATATTGAGATATTATTGAAAATTAGTTCAGGTAGAGATTAATCTTTGAAACCTTTTCCATAGTATAATAGACTTAATTATGGCAAAGCTACATAAGCCTATGGATTTGGAGATGTAAATAATTGAAAACCTAAAATAATATAGTATGTTTAATTAGATAATAAAAATAAATCATTCTCATTTCACCTTATATATTTTATGAAATATGTTTTTGCTTCCTAAAATAAAACATATTGAATGTAGTATTTTTATTCTACAATTGTTATAAACCAAAGAAAATGGATTATGATAAACTCTTGCATTTCCTTGAAATTGTTTCACTTGATTAGCCTCCCAAAACAAATTTTGAAAATTTAATTAAGATAAATATAATTATAAATCACTAACACCATATAAATTATGATTCAATTTCCAATTAGGTTTCTTACCTTTTAAAATAGCATGGATAATGAATATTGAATATCCTTCCACAATGACTTGTTAAAAATATTTATCCTTGGCTAGTTTGATCCCTTAAAATATTTTAATGGACTTTATTTATATTATTATAATTTAATATTAAAAATTAAACCACCACAAAAATATACCTTGATGACATTGAAATAGAACACCCACCCTAGAAACCTCAAAATTTTCATAAGATGTACCATCAAAATTGAGTTTAACAATCCTAAGTCATGTTGGAACTCATGTCGCATCTAAAATATATTTCATACCATTTATATATTGGTGAGTATTGGAGAACACAATATTATTATAATTTCCTAAGTTTTTCAATTTTTTTAGTCCTAACATATTCTTATTGATCTTGGTTGAAATAGAAACATTTTCTAAAATTGCTAGCTCAATATTTTCCTAGACCCTTTCCCATTCAATTCCTTTATCTTCAAAAAAATATTGTTTTATTCCTTCCAAACTTTCTAAATGACATTTGTATGAGCAGCCAACTAAAAAATAGAAAGGTGTGTCAAACCATCAAGGCAAGAGAAAAAAGTATCTTTAACTAATTTTAGGCAAACCCAGGGATGATTTAGTTACAAGGCTAAATCAAATGATGTTAATAATGAATTATAAATAATAGTTAATGTAGTGTCATATCCTACTAATTGGCTTCTCTTATCAAATAAACTAAGGTGTATATTTTCAAGATTACCTGAAGCTCTTCATATTCATTTGAAAAAATTAATTGAGTGCAATCTTATATCTCCATCCACCAAAGGTGGTTGATATGATTAATCTTATACCTAAGTTACAAGACAATAATGCAACATTATAAAATTAGATGATTTATTATTCAACCTACAAATGATTCAAAACCATAAAGCATTAATAAAAATCATAATAAATTATTCAACCTACTTTGATTCATTCTACATAGTTAGTTACTCCACCTATTCAAGTTAATTATACATAGTTAGTTACCCCATATATTAATATTCATTATAAAATGAAATTATAGACGAAGGTAATTTAATTTCCTATAAAACTAGTGTTTTAGTTTTCATTATATTAGATAGTTATTTAGGACTCTTGAAAGACATTACCTACTCCATCATGTCCTAATATTTTGTTACAAATAGTTTGTCATGTTCTGTAGTGAACACAAACACATGTTTCTCCTATCATAAAAAATATTCCACATGATACTATGCTCCCTATATTTACCCATCGTACACAAGATATTATGAGTCATGATGATTGTTACATTACATCATGATATCATTCCTCTTATTCACATATAACTACATATGATACTACTATCTTATTATAGGCAATCATTCCTATGTTTGATATAATACCTTCACATGAACATACCCTTGATGGGATTATTAGGTAACATTATACATAATCAAAATATTTTAAAGATATTAAATAATTAAATAAATCTAAAATCTAAAATTTGGACATAAGTACAACATGTTTGATATTTAAACATTTCATTTATTTTATTTATCACATTTTTTATATGTTATATATCAATTTTAATTTGCACATGAATTTCATGGTGTATATGAGTTAGATGTAGGACATATATGTTTTACACTATACATGGATGCATAGATGTAGGAAATTCCTATACCCAAGGGCCATGCCAATGTTGGGGGCATATTATTTCATAGGTTACATTATTATAAGTTATATATTTTTATGACCTTTCCAATTATCATGTTGATCTACATCCATTAATTACATGTGTCTTTATCTTTATCATATCCTTTACAATGCTACAACTCATGGATATGCTACTTTGTTATCTTTTGATAATGACATAGATTGATGGTGTGTAATAGTTTAACTTATTATGTGTTTCATTATTGTTATTTAATTTATTATAGCCTAATAATTGATTATATTTTTTTAACACTTTCTTTAGTATATGACATCATTTGATTGAGTGTATCATTGTATGCCTTTTTCTCTAGGGCACTGCCTTCTCCTATTGCCTTTGTTAAATTTACTTTACATTATATAATTATATCTATATCCCCCCTCTTATATTATTTTTCTATCATTTGAATTAGTGTATCATTTTATTCCTCTTTATTTGTGATCTTAATTTATCTTCTTTTTTTTTTTTTTTTTAAATTGATTTTTCATAGCATGACTCTTTGTTTAGGCATTTGTGTGACATTTATATGCCCATTGTGTTTAATGTTTGTCTTACGTGACATTGAGTGATATTGTGTGTGATTTTATTATTTTCATAATGCCCATAACTTTATGTGATTATGAGTTGATAAAACTAATATTTTTTTTGTGTTTTTTTATTTCATGGTGTCTTGATCCATAACATTCACCTCCATATTTGTATGTGGTGCCATGATCCATATCATTCACATTTATTGTGTAGTTCACTATTATGTCCCTTGATTATTATATTTATCTCAACATGATACATTTATTCCATATATTACATGCTTCATATATTATTTTATTATCTATTGATTTATTCTACATATGTTATCTCATTATTCTAAATGATTAGATCTTTCTATATAGCATGATGTTAACTTTTTTATTTTTAGATGAGTAATTTTTAGGCTACATTCATCACCTCAAAAGGGGATAATATTAATGGTCTTTAAAAATATATTTAAGCCTCAATTTATAAATAAAAATCTATTTTGGAATAGATTACATGATTAAACAAATTTTATATTCGTTTATATTATCAATTTGGTTCATATTATGGGACAAATATTTTCAAATTAGAATAATTGTTTGAGGCATATGTAATACATATGCGTAAATTTTATAGGAAAATATGTTAAAATTTTTAATTCTTTTAATATTTATGATAAAACAAGATATATATTCATATCATTATATATCATGTTGGCATAAATTAGATAATGATTATTGGGCATGAACATTCTTCACACACATACACTTACAATTTTCTATTTAAGATCATGGCATTGATGGTCTTAAAGGTTACCTTTGAATATATAATTTAATATAAAATGGTTGATTCATATTAAATGAGCTTAAAATAGGCTCATTATTTATATTAAGGTTCAATATTAGTTAAATGATTAGTGTGATTGAGGTTTAGATTAATAACCAAGTACTGCTATAGAGGGTTGAGGCATTTATTCTCTCAACCCATTGCCCTTGCCTTATTTTACTTCTCCATTAGGTAATGCAAACCTCAAATTATATAAATTATTAAATAATATTCCCAATTATACAATTCTTCAATAATAAAATTAGTCTCCAATGCTTCAATAGGAAGCATCTTATCTAATAGCATCACAAGGCAACATGGTTCACCCACTTATAGGTTTATTCCTTCCTTGTTTATGTTTAAAAAAATTTAATTAATTTTAGATTTAATTTAACATATGGACATTGATTTTTTCATGTTCATTAAAATTTATCATGGAACAAGATACACACTTTTAACCTTCTCCCAAAATAAAAGTGTGTTTACACACTAACATACATCTCCTTATCCTTTTACTCTAACATAATATTTAATTTAAATACTCAAACAAAATAGGGACATTTTTAGACACTAAAAATTAGTATTATACACATGGAAATGTCAGTCTTGACCTACCTTCACCTTATATTACTTGTGAATATACATATATCTCTTAAACACCCTTTTATTCTATTCACATGCTTTTTATGGGTATGACCTTTCCTAATTTTCTATCAGTCATCTATTGTAATTTCCTAGTATTTACCTAACTTATTAAACATAATACCTAGAGTGTCTCCAGATCATCAAATCAATATTCCTATAATTTAGACAAGTCCAAGAAACTCAAACACCTATAGATTTTTCATAATTCTCCAACTCTAATAGATTCATCATCATGCTAAGAATTAGTCATTTTTTTAAATTTAATTCATCTGTATGGGTTACCCCATACATTTTTCATGTCTATGGAATGATAAAGTACCAAAAGAGTCCCATATAAATATATAGTAGGTATAAGCCTATTGTACTATCTAGAATCATCTAACACTCCTCAAAGAAACATTTATACACTTCTACACGTTTAAAGAAACTAACCTAAACTTCCCAATTGAGAAATAAATCACAATGATTAAAAATTAAAATTTTAAAGCACCTAATCTAAGCCAAACTTTACATTTCCCAAGTGTAAAAAGATATATTATAGGTTTCATTCATCAAAATAACACCACTACACGCATACACCTAACAAGCAGAACTATGTGTGGTTTGACATCCTTCTTCATACTATTCGATAGGTAAGTAGTGCTTAGCCATTAATTATGGATTGGCTATGACCTCAACCCACATTATTCCTCTTTTTTTAATCATAAACCTAATGTTAAAATTTTACCAAGGGTTTTAAAGATAAGCTACAAGTTTCTTGATAAAGTGCACACACATAACCCCTAAAAATTATATACATAGATGGATTACAAGCAAGTATAATGACATATCCAAAAATATATAGATATATCCTTCCAAATTAATCCAACATAAGGCATGCACTATCATCTACCATAAGTTACTAAAAATTTAAAAACACGTCTAGGAAATTATAGACACCCATTTCCTAATCTACGTAACTCATAGTCTATTTCTAGACTTTTTACCACCTACACATTTTCTCAATATTGCATATAATAGTAACACACTAAGTTTATATATTAACCTAAATCTAGTCATGAATAATTTATAATGTTATTTTTGTACCTTTTCCACTTTAATTAAATTATAAGCTTAATTAATACATGTTGTTACACCTCACCCTATCCTAACCACTAGTAAATACCTATTTATGTCAAACCATTATTTGTCACTTAAAAACAATTTCTAAAAATTCCCTTAAGCATATATATGTAAAACCCCATATCCAAATATTAGTATTTATCCCTAGGGAATAGAAATGTCCAATAGGGACAATAATGGGAGGAATTCTTGTCCCTATGGGACATTGTTTTCCTTAACCCTCCAATAATCACTTTTTGAAATTAAACCCTCCCTTAGCTTGTATTCCATGTTTTTAGGTTTCCTATTGTTATAAAGGCACATTTAAGTCACTTATTATTTAATTTTTCCATTTCATTATAGATGCTCATTTACATTTTTGCACATTGAGAAAAAGTTACCTATTCTTCCTAATTTAGATTCTAATAATTTTAAATAGTCCTTATCTAAGTCACAATCTTGTTTTATTCAGACCTAAAAAATTCATGACCAATTATTAAATTCAACTATAGATGCATTCATATATTCAAAGGAACACAATTGAAAAATTAACTCTATGTGGGATAATTACATGGGCCCGATTTACCTAGTTGGAGTATTAGATATGTAGGTGACATTCAATCAATATGGAGTTTGATAGGGTTAAAATTAACCCATCTACACTACACCTTTTTCTATTTTTAGGTGTTTCAATCATTTCAATCCATATTAGGGTTTCAAAATTCAAAATCTAATTGTGTCTTCTACACACCTCCAAAGACCAAATCAAGGCATATAGATCTAAATTTAATTCTCATAAGTGATCATTCCCTAATTCATAGCTTTATAAAAAAATACATAATCACCCAATAGGGACAATAGTGTGAGTTGATAATGTCCCTCTCTATCAATGCTATCCTCCTATAGTTATAGATCTAATTTTTGGGAATTTGTAGATATAATCATTTTTTTCCCATTTCCATTCTTTGTTAGTTAATTTAGTTATCTTTTTAATCTAGAATAGTATTTTATTTCAATAATAAAATAAAATAAGGTCATTTTTAGACACTAAAATCTAGTATTATACACTTGGAAGTGTCAATATTTACCTAACTATAACTTATGTGACTTGTGAACATACATATTACTCTAGCATACCCTTATCTTCTATCCACACACTTTTTGTGGGTCTAAATTTTCATGATTTTTTATTAATCATATAAAGGAATTCCATATTATTTACTTGACCTCTAAATAATACTTAGAGTATATTGAGATCATCATATAAGTTTTCCTATCTTTTAGACAAGTTTGGAAAACCCATATACCTACAAACATTCATATTTTTCCAACTCTAATAAACTCATCATCATTCTAAAAAATAGTCATTTTTAAAACTCAAACCATATTTATGGGTCACCCCATACATTTCACATGTATATACAATGATAAAGTACCAAAAGAGACTGATATAATTATACATTAAGTATAATCCTATTAGACTATCTATCATCATTTATCACTCATCAAGTAAATATTTATACAATTCTACACATTCAAATAAACTACCCTAAATTTCAAAATTTAGTAATAAATCAAAATGATCAGACCTATCTAATTAAAAATCACCTAAGATAATCCATGTTTTACATTTCCCACATTTTAAAATCTATATTGTAGGTTGTATTTACTAGAGGACTACCACTACACACATACACCTAAGAAGGATAACTACATGTGGTTTGAATTCCCACATTATATTATTGGATAAGTAGTCAAAACTTAGTCATTCATTAAGGAGTGGTTGAGGTCATATCAACCCACATTATTCCCCTTTTTTGTCCTATACCTAATTTTAAAAATGGACCAATATTTTTAAATAAAAAGATACATGTTTATATATATATATATATATATATATAGCTAGTGCACACATGTAACCATTAAATATCACACACATAGATGGATTACAAGTAGGCATAGTGGCTTATGCCAAAATATAAATACATAGTCTTCTAGATGAATCTAATAAAATATATGTTATCATAAATCACATATGTATAAAAAATTATGGACTTGTCTAGGTAGACACCAATTCCTAATCTACATGGCTTACATTCTACTTCCAACCTTTTGTCACCTACACATTATCTCAGTCTTGCATAGAATAGTAACACACAATGTATCTATAGTAACCTAAATTTTGTCATAAATACTTGATTATGTTATTTTTGTCCCTTGTCCACTTTAGTTAAATTATGCACTCAATTATTATCTATATTTCCATCTCACCCTATCCTAAGCACTGTGAGGACCTATTTTTATGCAAAATCGTTCTCTCACTTACAAAAATCAATTGATTACTAAAATTTCCATTAAGAATATATATGAATAAAACCATATCCAAATACTATCACTTATACATATGGGACATAAAAATCCAATAGGAATAATAGTGGGAGGCATCATGTCACTATGGGACATTTTTCCTGTTTAACCCTCTAATAGTCCCTTTTTAAAATTAAACCCTCCCTTAACTTATATTACATGTTTTTAGGCTTATTATCATATGGTTTATCCCTTTGGATTTTTAAAAAGGCACATTTAAGTCACTTATTATTCCACTTGTAAATTTCATTAGAGAGGTCCATTTACTTTTTTGCACACTGAACAAAAGTTCCATATTCTTCTAATTAAAATTCTAATCATTTCAAATAATCCTCAACCAAGTCATAAGATTATTTTATTTAGCCCTAAATAAATCATGATCAAGTATTCAATTAAATTATATATTAATTAATATAGTCAAAGGAGCATAATTAAAAAAATAACTCTAGGTGAGAAAACCATACAGATTTGATTTCCCTCCTTTCAGTGTTAGATACATAGGTAATGTTAAATCATCATGGGGGTGATTAGGGTTAGCTCAATCTAGTTATGATACACCTTTTTTTATTTTAAGGTCTCTCAATAATTTTAATCCCTATTATATATTCAACCTTTTAAATTTTATTTATATTTCTTTTGTACATCTTCAAAGGTGAAATCAATGCATACAAACTTAAATTCAACTTCCATAAGTGATCATGCCTTGATTTCTATTTTTATACAAAATGGTAAATTTTCCTAATAGGTATAACAATGGGAGTCTATAATTTCCCTCTTTCTCACTCATGTCCTCCTACCATCTCAGATCTAATTTCTAGGAATTTGCAAATACAGTCATTATTTCTGTGTTTCCACTATTTGCCAACCAATACAATTATCGTTTTACTGTAATATAGTATTTCATTTAATACTCAAATAAAAGGGGGAATTTTTAGACATTAAAATATAGTATTATACAATTTTAATTGTTATTATTGGCATACCTTCACCTTATGCTAATTATTCATACACATATTTATATAACACACCCTTCTCTTCAATCCACATGTTTTGTATGGTTATGATATTTCCCATTTTTTTGTAAATTGTCTATAGTAATTTTCTAATAATTACCTAACCTATTCAATATAATAATTAGAGTGTCTCTAGATAATCATATTGGTATTCATATCTTGTAGACATGTCTAAAAAATTTAGACACCTACAATTATTTTTAGTGTTTCAACTTTGATAGGCTCATCATCATGCCAAGAAACAACCATTTTTAAAATTTAAATCATTTTTATGGGTCACTCCATATATTTATCATGTCAATGGCATGAGAAAGTAACAAAAAATTATGATATAAATATACAGTAGGTATATTCTTATTCGACTATCTATAATCATCTATCACTCTTTAAAAAATATTTATACACTTCTACACATTTAAAAAAACTACCCTAAACTTCCAAATTTAGAAATCAATCACAATTATCAAACTTATATAATTATAAATAACCTAATACAAGACAAAATTTCTATTTCCCAAGTGTAAAAAGTTAGATTATATGATTCATTTATTAAAGGAGCACCACTATGCACACACACCTAACAAGGAGAACTACTTTTAGTTTGAATTCACTCTTCGTATTAGTGGATATATAAGCAGCACTTAAACATTAATTAGGGAGTTGTTTAGATCTGGTAACCCCACCTTTTTCCCTTTTTTGTTCTAAACCTATTCTTAAAATTAGAACAAGGGTTTCAAAGATAATGACATAGGTTTTTGGATATAATAAACATAGGTAATCCCTAAGTATTACACACAGAGATAGATTTTAAGTAAGAATAATTTCCTATGGTAGAATAGAGAGACATAGTCTTCCATACGAATCCTAAAAAATAATATGATATCATCTAGCATAGGTGTCTATAAACTAACAAACTTGTACAGGTAATTCTTGATACCCAGATCCTAATTTAAGCACCTCATAGTCTATTTCCACCCCTTTTGTCACCTACACATTATCTTAGTCCTGCATAGAATAGTAACACACTAAGTATTTATAATAACCTAAATATGGTCATGAATAATTTATTATTTTAATATTGTCCCTTTACCACTTTAATTAAATTATTCACATAATTAGTTCCTTTTTTCCATTTTACCCTATCCTAATCACTAGTGAAGACCTAATTTTATGCCAGCCTATTATTTTTCAATTACACAAGTGATTTAATTGTTAAAAATGTCCTTAATCATATATATGGACAACCCCAAAGCCAAATATTATCACTTACCTAAAGAGGACAAAAACATCTAATATGGATAATAGTGGGAGGCATTCTTATCCCTATGGGGCATTCTTGTCCCTATGGGCCATTCTTGTCCTTAACCCTCTAATGGTCATTTAAAAAAAAACTTAAACCCTCCATTATCTTATTTTATATGTTCTTAGGATTTTTATCGTGTGTTTTACCCTTTTGGATTGATATAAGGGCACATTCAAGTCACTTGTTGTTCTACTTAGAATTTTTAATATAGTAGTTCATTTACTTAATTGCACACTAAGAAAAACTTTCTTATTCTTCAAAATTCATATTTTAAGCATTTCAAATACTCCTCATGCAAATAAAATCCTATTTTATTTATCCCTAAAAAAATCATGATCAAGTATTCAAGTTTATTATACATGTATTCATATATTTAAATAGCACAATTGATAAAATCACTCTATGTGGGAGAACTATGTGGGCTTGATTTCCCTCCCTCCTTTGAGTTAAGAAAAATTAAATAATTGTGGGGGTAATTGGGGTCAACTTAGCTTAGTTACACTACACCTTTTTCTATTTTTATATATTTCAATAATTTCAATCCATATTAGGTTTTTAACATTTTAAAATTTATTTGTAGGTCTTTTGCGCACCTCTAAAGGTCAAATCAACACATAAATACCTAAATCCAACTATCAAAAGTGATCGTGCCCTAATTTATAGTTTTATATAAAAATATATAATTTACCAATAAGTGAAATAGTGGTATTAAATCATGCCCCTCTATGTAATTCATGTCCTCCTATAGTGTCAAATCTAATTTCTAAAAATTTAGAGATATAGTCATTATTTTCCTATTTTCACTCTTTGTCAATCAACACAATTGTCATTTTAATATAGCATAGTATTTAATTTCAATAATAAAGTAAAAGGGGAAAATTTTTAGACATTAAAATCTAGTATTATACACTTTTAAATGTTTGTATTGACTAAATTTACCTTATATGACATGTGTGTATACATATTACCCTAGCACACCCTTCTCTTCTATCCACATACTTTCTATAGGTCCAACCTTTACCTATTTTATATCATTCTATTACAATTACATAGTATTTATTTAACCTATTTTATATCACACTTAGAGTTTCCTCATATCATGGACTCAATATTCCTATATTTTAAACAAGTCTAGAAAACTCAAACACCTACAGATTTTAATAGTTTTTGAACTTTGATAGACTCATCATGGTACTAAGAAATAACAACTTTAATAATTAAAATCATATTTATGGTTTGCCCCATAAATTTTTTATGTATATGGTGTGAGAAAGTACAAAATTATTCCCATATAAATATATAGTAGGTCTAAGCTTATTAGACTATCTAGCATCATCTAACACTCCTTAAGAATATATATATATATATATATATATATATATATATATATATATATATATATATATACTATTGCACATTCAAAGAAACTAATTTAAACATAAAAATTTATCAATCAATAAAAATAATAAAACTTATCCAATTATAAATTAGAAAATCCAAGCTAATTTTTCCTTTTATAAATTGTCAAAACTAGAGTATAGGTTATATTTATTAAAGGATCATCATTGTGCACATACACCTAACAAGGAGAACTACATATAATTTGACTTCCCTCTTCATATTATTGGATAGGTTGTAGATGATATTTATATATTATATATCACCTCATTCTTATACACTTTGAAAAATCTGACCTTGGTTATTCCTCTTAGTCTTAGACCTTTTCTTAGTTCTACAAGCCTTGTATCTACTCTATCTTAAGCCCCTTGGCCTATCTCTTAGTCCAATCAGTCTTATGTTGATGACCTAGTTCTTCTATCTTGTCTAAAATTATTAAAATGTAGTTATATTCCACCTCTACAAGTTTTGATCCTATACCTTCTTTCATTCTCCATGGACACTAACATTCAGGATAGACACTAGATTTGATGCTAGTGTTTGAACCTGATGCAAGTGTCCAGTGTAGACACTCCTTTTTGGCCACTTCTATGTGTAAATAAATATCATACCAATTTATATGAAATAATGAAAATTAAATATATAAATCACTAAAGTACCTAAATTCTTATACACAATTAGCATATATCTTCTATAGTGTATTAGTGCATCCATGATTGGGGTAATGCAATGTATGCAATTACCAACTTCACTTCATTCATCATGATTCAAATTACAACTGTGTAAGAAATGTTTTTGGATTAATTATGTGAAATGGTTGTTTGAATTTTAAAAATCACTTCACTTTCCATTAATATAATTAATATGTATTAATTAGCCTAATCTTATTCTAATAGGAAAAACCATAGCTTTTAGAATTTCCTATTTTTTAAATTCACTATTTGAATATATTATTTAACTCTCCTGACAAGTGGCCAAGTGGATCATGCAGAATTAAGGAATTTATATTTTTATAAACTCAAAAATTAAACCAAATTATCTAAAAATATGACATCATGCCAAATATTCAAGCCACTTATAAAATATCTAGAATTGGGTGGGAAACATAATCATTCTTTACCTGTGTCTCTCACATGGGCCTTTGATTTTCATCCATTGATCTTGATCTTAATATATATGGTCACAATTGAATTGATATATGGCAAAAAGTATTGATCTTAAGATTTAGGATCATAAATTATCCTCCTCATTTATATAAAAATATAAATTCAAGTGCCATTACCATACCTAAACAAGCTTCTTTGTGCAAAAAAATAATGTCCATTTATATTTTGAAAGCTTCAATATTATTTATCCAAATAGACCAAATCAAAGGTGGGAAAGGGGAAGTGACAAAATTTAACTCATGAATTTCTAAATACCTCTACATCCACAATCTGAATAAACATATTCCATACAATTGATATAATGTAGTCTTCAAAGATGGTAAACGTGGTGTTTATCTTTTTGCATTGAACTCCTAATTTGGTAATTATTAAGCTCATCTTAGGGAATAGGCTTAGATTTTTAATGAATGAATTTGTCTTATATTTTGGTCTACTAACAAATTATTAAACCACTTTGGATTCTTATTCTACATAATAGTATTTTTGGTGAGATGAGATTGTGTACCCCACATCTTCTTCTTCTTCCTTCAATCTTTCTCTTTAATTTTCTTTTTAATAATAATAATAATAATAATGGTTGTTAAAATAGATATAGTTTAAATTATATTTTTTCCATGTTTCTTATTTTTTGGTATGGTTTTTGGTATGTTTTTTGTACTAATCTTAGAATAATTCTCTCAAAATTTTATTAAAATCTGATTTGTAATTTAGAAGTTATAATTATTCCAATACTATTAAAATAGTTATATTATTTAATCCATAATTTTTTTCCTTAAATTTTTATAGGTGGTGTGGATCTATATTAATTATAGTTTGTCAAAATTTCAACAAAATATGAATTATAGTTTTTAAAATATTGATATTTTTCTAACTATCCCTTTTCTTTGTTTAATTTTTTTTATCCCATTCACTTGTTTCCTAACTTTTTATGTTTGCAATTTTATTTATTTTCTTAATTATTGAATTTTTGGTGTTTTTTTGTTTTTAATGTTATTATTCTTGTAGGTTCCACTTGTTAAAGACCACATTTGAGACTCGTAACTTGTTGCTTGCAGGTTTTGTAGCTAAACAGTGGTTATTATTAACAAAAAGAGCAAGTTTTATTCACATCTATATTTTATGCTTAAGAAAAAAACCAACACTTTTTTTTAGTGATTGTAAAATACTTGAAAAGTAACTTTAACTTTTTTTTTCAAATTTACAAGATCAAACAACAAGGCCAAGGGGTCAAAACTTCATTCAGATGTTATTTATTACATTTAAAATAAACAACCATCTTAGATTAGAGATCTTAAAACCTTTTCTCATTATTTTTTTATTGTTTTTAAGTTAGTTTTAAGGTTCTTAACTTAAATTTATTTTATCAAAATTAACTTTGCATGTATGATCTCCCCCATCTCCTTTATGTAACTTGGGTGATCAAAAGCACCTTGTTTATTGTCTTGTTTGTTTAGCTTAAAATGGAAGAAACATCATGTATGCTCTACCGAGGATCAAAGTGACTTGGGTGACCCATAAATGACCCATAAATTTCATTTAATTTTCATTTTTTTATTTTTCCATATTGACTTGAGTGTAGGAGTTTATCACCTCTTCACAAGTTCTTTAGGGGTGCATTGACATGGGATTTCATCTCCCAGCATCATATTAACCCCACTCTAGAGTGGGGTATATATATTTGGCATGTGATATTGGGATTGAATAATGTCTGAGTGGTTATCCTACTAATCCTAATAAAAAACTAGATCAGTTTATGCTAAACACCAGATTTCACTAAGCAGTACATGGATGAAGTCAATGTGCAAAGGACTAGATCTTTTCATATCAAGTTATAAAGTTTGAATCCATTTTTTGTGATGTACCCTTGTGATTAGCCACACTTAATACCATTTAGATCATTTAAAAACTTATATATTATAGTAAACCCCACTTTTTGCATAATATCTTGCCAAATTTTGATAGATTCACACTTTAGATTCATGCCACATATAAATTCTTGAGAGATAGAGGGAGGATTAATACTCTACCTACATAAACTTTGATTTTTTTATTACACTTAATTTATTTTGAGCATTAGAAGGTTGATGGAAATGTTGGTAGATCATATGTATACCTTGTTAGTTTTAGGTTAGGATGTGTACTTAGGTGCTTCTATTATTATTTTTACTTGCATTTATTTTGGGTCTAAAATTGATTTTATGTCAAATCACATCAAAAAATTTCCAAAAAAAATTATTTAAAACCACATGTTTTGTACACCCCTTTCAGTAAAGATGTGTTACATTGCCAAAATTATTTAAATTGATTACCTTACTCAAATTGAATCAAACCATTTGTGTCTTTATATTTGAAAAATATGGTTACACTACCAATTTTTGTCTATACTATTATTCACTTGAAACCTAATTCTTTTACTCTAAATTTGAAATTTACCTTTCAAAGTGCAAACCCAAAAACTGATTGGTCTACACATAAGACTTGACTAATTTGGGCTTAGATTATTTACATTTTTGTGGTCAGATTTTGTGACTTAGGTAAATTTTTAATTTTATTTATTTTTTATATTCTACCCATTCTATTCTAGTTGTAACTTAGGTTATCTTGTGTTCATTTATGGCTAGATGATTCAACTTTCATTTTTAATGGGCATTGTTATGTTGCCTAATTATTTTTGGTTTTCCCTAAGTTCTTAAATAATTTGAACTTATTCCAAAATTATGATTTTTACCAACCAAGGTCAAGTTTTTTATGTACCCATAATTTCTTTTTTATGTCTTGTGTCATTTCATTGTTCAGACCTCTTTGAAGAATATGAACTTTGACATGTTTTCCACAGATCATTTGATATGGATTTCACATTCTATTTTGAATGTAAGGTCATGTTTTCAACATTTTTCAAGACATAAGACCATTTAAAACATTCCTATTCACACTCATCGTGGGGCCTCTTATGGCCAAAGCTTTGAATAAGAGCCTACTATGATCCCTTGGGATATAGTAGAGGTTATTAATATAGTGAGGATGAGAATAAAAAACACATTGTGATTGATGATAAACATCCCCTTATGTAATCAATTCAACAAATAAATTATATAAGACCAATATGAATCACTCCTAAGGTTAATGGAATCCAAATCTAGACTCCCACCTGACTTTCCAATAGAATAATTACATACCCTAGTTTGAATATAAGAGTAATAACAAGAGAAACCTTGTATTCAAACTCCAAAAAAAACCATAGATTCATATAGAAAAGGAAAGTGTTTATTAATTAAATCTTATCAAATAGGTCACATTATATCATCGACCATACATCAAATTAGTCAATACTATGTAGATCATCTTGTTACTGACCTATCAATTTCTTTAACTACAACCTTAATATAAAAAACCATGTCTATCAAACCAAATCAACCACTTAATTATACATGATAAAACTTATTAGATACTATAGTTAATCATTTAGCTCTTCTTGAATATCCTATATAAACAAGTAATTTTTTACAAGTTTTCCTTGATACACAACATACATTTTTCAACCATTAAGAAAATATTGCTAAAACAAGACAAGTGTTATACCCTTCACAACATATTTTTAATAATATAATAACCCAACATGTATTGGATCATTAAAAAAAATAATAAAAAGTCCCTCTTGTGAGCCAACAAAGACTTAAAGCATCTTTTATAAACCAAAAATAATAGCAACAACTTTTGATTCAAAGGAAAGTACCTCAAAACCAACAACAAATTCTCTACTATCCAAAACAACAACTTCCTAAGGAATAACATCTCAATTATAATCCAAACCAACATCATGCATCTCATCAAGAAAAACATTTGGAATATAGGGTACATATTCCAAATCATACTACAAAAGGGGGGACTTCTTCCACCTTTGCCAATACCAATTGGGGCCAACATTTTACTAATACCCAACAAATTTCCCTCCTCTCATCCCAAACTACTAATAATATTCAAGAATGGAATGCAATAAAGGAGATATTTTTAGATTTGTAAGTAGGTAAATAAACACCAAAGAAATACAAGTTTGATGACATATGTCCATACCTTTTTGATGTTAGTTTTCTATAAGTACTTTTCTTACCTCACTTTGAGGCACCAAAATTTTACAAATATAAAAGGAAAGGAGATCTATGAGAGCACCTATAGGCATTATTTATATTGTGCTAAGAGGTGGAATACAGTGATGCTTATTTTTTATGCCTATTTCCATGTAGCTTAAGTGGACAAGCCATGGAATGGCTACTCAAATTGCCTAAAGGACAAATCACAACTTTCAATGACCTTTCAGAAAGATTTTCCAATCATTTATCTCATAACATAGAGCATTATTTAATAGTGGTATACTTTTTCAATTCAAAATAGAGAGGATGAGAGAGATTCTCAGCATACCTATAATGGTGGAGAGCTTTGGCTAGTCATTTCTCACATAACTTTCCTAATACATAATTATATAGTATCTTTCTACAAAATTTGAATTCCTAGCTTACTCACAATCTCAAGCTAAATTATACCAAAACATTTGAAGAGATTATTGATAAATGAGTATAAATAGAAAAGGCACTTGTTAGAAAGGGCATTATCAAGATCTATTCTCAGTCTCAAGAAGAAAACCAAGGCCAAGTGAAACACTAAATGTTTAAACAGACATCAATTCAAACTATAATAGTTTAAAAACTTAAGGCCTTTGTTAAAAATAAAATCATGGTTGGTAATGGGGCTATAAAGGAAAGATATGTATAAATAATAGATCCATCATTTAACCCTAAAATTGTATTATAAATATTTCCCCAATGATTAGGGTACCAAAAAAAGATATTTAAGTGACTTTGGGGATCCTATTGAGGTCATTTTTCAAAATTTAATTAATGCCAACATGATTGTGTGGCCTATTACAAAACCTTTTCCATAGAATCATCCCAAACTAGATTGGTACCATGAAAATGAGTTTTGTGGCAACCATGTCATTGGTAACTCTATCTATAGGTGTGTGTAGTTAATACACCTAATTTATAATTTTCTTGAGAATGGGGAAATAAAATTGGAAAATTGATTACTCAATACCAATGTTGACATGGGTATTTAAAATGATACCTTTCCAAGGCATAGCAATCAAAAGAAAAGACAAGGCCTAAACTAGGATCAACACAATCATAATTAGGATCATGATCATGATACCTAAACCCATCAAGTTTTATCTCATTATGTTCCTTATGATTAAAACAATATTGTAGGTCATATTACTCATAATCATGTTTCCACCATTTAGATCTCCCCTTGTATACCTATTCACATTTTTTAATTTTCTAATTATTCTATTTTAGGACCATCACTTTTAACCAATGTTAATTCCCATGAGTATCATCATAATGTGATTGTGTCAAGACCACTTAGGTTTACTAGTCTTGGACCTCCTCCAAATTCCTCTAGTTCAAGTAACCCTTCCCTGACTTGAAATTTTATGATCACAACTAGACGAGCCAGAGTAACCATCCAAGGCCCATTGACTTCTTCCAATGTCAATACCAATTTTAACCCTATGACAAATTCTATCTTAAAAAAGGCCAACTTTCTAGACCTCATACTAAAAATACATTTAATATCGGTGAGAAATTAAGTAAAATATGTATGTAAATATCCATCTTAGATCTCTTACATACGTCTAAATTTTATAATACCATATTAAACGAATTTATTCAAAAATCCACAGTGCCTAACAACATTGATCCAAAATAATTTCAAACATTTGTGGGATATATATCCTCAAGAAAATAACTTACTTTTAATTAGAGTTACATGTCTTCCCTTTATCCCCTTCATGAAAATCCCTTTTACATTGAAATTATTATAGTATGTAACAAAATTAAATGGGTTCTTATATACTATTATGCAAGCTACTATATGCCATGTTCTAGACATAGACTTACCTTAAAATCTTATATTTGGTCATCCTTGGATCTACAAGTAAGATTGGTACCTTCTACCTTGCATCATCACATATTTTGGGATAGAGATCAATATTTATGGTGATCTACAATCATACCAATATTGAAAGAACTAAGAGTTTAGGTACATGAACTATAATTATTTCCGTAGTTCTAAATTTTTGGATAAAAAATATAAATAAATAGTTTTATAACCATCCAAGACCAATTACATTGATACTAGTGACATTTTTTCCACCTTTGTCCATGCCATTCCTAAATATATTGAAAACAATTTTAACATTGAAGTTGTAAGCATTTACACTTACCGTATCAAATTTTCCTTTCATATACAAACACCAACTAAAACTCCCAAGTAATACCAAAGACCAAAACCCTCATTAAACCCTAGCATGGCCAACATGATTTGTAAAAAAAAGGATAAAAAAAAGTATTTAATATTATTTTTGGCACATACTTCACCAAATCAAGATCAATAAACCATTACTAAAGGAAATCAGTTGTATGCTAAAAAATTCACTACATGTTTCTAAAGTGGCAAGTACCTTATCCCTAATTACATTATGAATAGTCTAGACATATAGGTAAGGGTATGGGACCAAATGAAAAAGGTATTATTGAACCTCTTTCTACTAAAAAACTTATGATAAATATAGGTCTTGTATTTACACTACTTGGGAGTAACCTCATGAATTTCATAAGTGATTCTACCTTATCAAATAATGAGTAAATTATCAAAAATGAAACAACATCTCATTATAGTACCTATGATGAGATACTCAATATTTATTTATTTTATTTAAAATCCATTTTAACCATTAAATCCCATTATCCACTTACCCTTCACCATCTCGACCTCATTGATTGGGACCAATAAAGTTATATCATACCTTTAGATCAATTTTAGAATGAGGAATCTATTGTAGAATACATGGACCTTAGAGATAGATTACCCATTGGTGATAAAAAACAATTATTTAATTTCTCATTGGATCATGATTCCTAATATAGAGATTAGGAAGAAATACTTGGTCATACAAATGATAAAATGTTGAGATCCTCAAGTGAAAAACTTTTTGAGGCACCTGTGAATTAGGGATAAATTAAAGATAAAGACAATCCCTTATGTGAAAACCTATTTTAGGAACTCTTTTATGGAGAAGTTTTCTCACCTTTAAAGGAAACATAATGTCTACTAAGTCCAAGCCTCACACCCAATTCTAGTATTAATTTTGAGCAACATATAAAAATTTAGCATCTTGCTCTCAACTTTTTAGAAGTGTTTCCCAATTGGCCTTTTTCAAACCATAAGATTATAAGTCTTCCTACATGGTTGAACCTTTTAGTTCACCAAATCATGAATAATAATACCAATTTCATACCTTGCTAACCATTATTGAAGATGAATCTACGCTACTTATATAGAATACCACTAAGGTAAACATTGGCACATATGAATATCCTAAGAGTTTATACCTAAGCATGTCTCTCACTAAGGAGGAATGCAATTTTATTATTACCATTCTAAAAAATTTCATTGATATTTTTGTGTGGGCTTACTCTGACATGCCATGACTAAACCCTTGCTTGGTTATACATCAAATTATAGCACCTCTAGATTCCAAGACAATCAAGAAGAAGTTTCAAAAAATGCATTCATGCATTGCCATCCTAGTTAATAAAGAGTTCAAAAATATTTTAGTGGAAAGTTTTGTTAGACCACTTGATTATTATGAGTGGATATCCAACATATTCCTAGTTATAAAGAAGCCATAGGGCATACACTTATGTACAGATTTTAGAGGCATCAACAAAGTATTTCCTAATGATGATTTCCCTCTACTAAACATAGACATGATCATAGACTCAACTATAGGGTATGAGATGTCATCCCTCATGGATGGATTCTCTAGATACAACCAAATCAAAATATTACCAAAGGAATAACACAACACCATGTTCAACACCCCATGGGGAACATTTTGTTACTAAGTCATGCATTTTAGATTGAAAAATACCAGTGCCACATATCAATGTGCCTTGAATATCATCTTCCATGACATTATGCATGACATATTTAAATACTATGTTGATGATATCTTATCAAAATCAAGAACCCATGTCAAATACCTCGATCTTATATAGAGAATATTTGAGATGATTTACAAGTACAATGACCATCTAAATCCAAAAAAGTGCATCTTTCACATTACTTCAAGTAAGTTTCTAGGATTCATTATGTCTCAAAGATGAATTGAAGTGTATACTATTAAATTAATGGACATTATGGAAACTCTTTCATCTTCCAATCTAAAATAGCTCCGAAGCCTATAGGGCAAAATTTAATCTATTTGTAGGTTTATTTCAAAGCTGGTTGAAAAGTGTCATCCTTTCATCCATATTTTGAAGAAAGGTGTTACATTTTAATGGGTTATAGCATGTCAAAAATACTTGTATAACTATAGACATATTCTATTAATCCACAAGTTTTGAGACCTCCAATTTCTAGCAAGCATTGTTTCTTTATATTTCAATGATAAAATATGCACTAGGGGCACTCTTGGTATAACATGATGATCACAATAAATAACATGTAGTATACTACCTAAGATGGACACTAGTATCATATGAGTATAAATATTCACCCATTGAGAAAGCTTGTTTAGCAATGATGTTCGCTTCCTAGAAACTACAACACTACATGTTAAACAACAAGACTATTTTTATTGCTATAATATATCCTCTAAGTACCTATTATCTGAAGCATCTCTCATAGGCTGCATGAATAAATGGGTTACGTTTCTAAGTGAGTTTCATTTTTTATCATCTCACCAGAGCTCCTTTACTAGATGCTAATCCACTCACCTTTGATTTTTTAGATGATTAAATCATGGATTTAGAAGAAGTGGATAGTGAATCCAAATAGTATAAGTTGTACTTTGATGGCTCATTCACATCTTATGGATCAAGAGCTAGCATTATACTAGTTACACCATAAGGGGACCTTATTCCTAAAGTATTCCATATCTATTTCAATTATACCAAAAACATGGTTAAATATGAATCCCTAGCTGTAGTACTTCATATTATATTGCATTAGGATATCAAAAAGATGGTGGTTTATAGAGCTTATCTATTGATCATCAATTAAACTATGGACCATTACTAGACTAGGAATGATAAGATTATACCTTACAAACATATTGTGTACAATCTCAAACCACATTTCATATCACTCCAATTTGAATAAATACCAAGTGCTAATAACCATTATATTGATACAACGGCCACCATCAAATCCATGATACAAGTAGCTGATAGTGTTAGAGAGTATCAATTCCTCATTGAGAACCTTATTCAACCTAATCATATATTTATAGATTCATAGTTGGCATGTACTATTTGTGGTTTGACTGTTCTAATTGAGCCTCATTGGTACCAAGACATTTATACCTATTTTCATGACTAAATCCTTCCTCCAAACCTTTCAAAGAATAGACAAAATTTCTTCCTTCACTACACATCCCATTATACCTTTCTTGGAAACATGCTTTATCATATGGGTTATTGATATAATGTTGTTTTATTGTTTATCTTTGGGAGAATAAACATTAGTGATTAAAGAGGTCCACAAAGTAATTTGTGGTTCCCACACCAACAATATGGTCCTAGAAAAAAAATCTTAAGGATAATATTCTATTGGCATAAGATGGAAATATATGATTTTAATTATGTTAAAAATTGTTTTACTTTCCAAAAACATAGTAATTTGATCCACTCACCTTCACTACCACTTCAACCAATTACCACCCCATGAGCATTTTCAACTTGGGGGCTCAATCTCATGGGAAATTTCAATCCCACTTCCTCTTATGATATAAACATATATTTACTACTACAAAGTAATTTACTAAGTGGATAGAGGTTTCTCCACTTACTTACATAATCAACAAGTAGATAACCAAATTTATCCATTACCATCTCATTTGTCATTATGGTATTCCTACTTTTATAAACAAAGATGTAAAATCCCTATATGGTCAGTTCAAAATAAATCAGAAGAAATCCATGTCATATAACCTTCAAGGAAATGGTCAATCCAAGGTATCTAACAAAACCATTGTTGAAATACTTAAGAATATTGTTAATGATATTGTCCATAATTAGCACTTGAAATTATTTCTTGCCCTATGGGCCTACTGAACTAGCCACCGTACCCCCACAAGAGCCACTCCATATTCCCTATTTTATAGCACATAAACTATTATTCTAGTTGAGATCAAGCTACCCTCATTGTAGGTATCCTTACAACACATCATTGATGATGAAGAATATAGAGTTTATAGTTTTTAGGAGTTAGACCTTCTTGAGAGAAAGCATTTGGTTACATTAAAAAATTTAAGATCTAACCAAAATCAATTATGTAAAAGCTAAAAAAAGAGAATTTTACCTCAAGAACTATAATTTGGCGACTTAGTCCTCATGAAGAATCAGAACAATGCCAATGTTAAACATAAAAAGAAGGGTATGTTTCACCCTACTTGGATAGGTTCATAAATGGTTAAATCAAACTATGGTTTTAAACCATATATATTGGCTATGTTAGATGGACAAGATCTTGCAAAACCCATGAAAATTATACATCTCAAGCATTTTCATGCTTGACAACCTTTTGAACCATTATCTATAAGAGTTCTTTATTTGGGGGCATCCCATTCTATTTTGAACTATTTTCATTGCCAATACCATTCTTTTCCCTAGACCATTCTAATATTGTTAGAAAAATATTCTTTTATCGTGTCATTTTCAAAGCCATTCCTATTACCAATAATGATCCTAATAATGAACAGATGATTACAAGAAGATTTAGAGATTATTTAAAGGAAACTTCATATTGATTAATATCAGTAGCTTCTTTACATAAAAGTTTTTTAGGGTATGTCAACCAAGGTGTTACCTACTTAATAGTTCCTTACAAACTTCCTTTAATTTTGTTTCCCCATTTATTTACCTTTGTGTGCCATTTCAAATACTAGCTTGTTTTTATTTGATCACTTCATTCACCTCAGATTATGTTTTTGGTTTATGGTATTTGTACCATTATAGTTGGTTTATTTATTGTTTAAGAATCTACCTCAGGACCCATGTCTTTTACTAGATGGCCTATTGTATATTTTTATAATTTTACTTTTTTCCTTATTCTAAAAACCCAAAACACTATAAAATTTTAGGAAAAATCCCAAAAGTGTTACCAATTTGATCAGAAGGGGTTTAAAATCTCCATGAGATTTATAAAGCCATATAACCTTATGGGTGGAAACCTCTTTTATTCTATCATGATAATTTGTTCTTTTTTCATTTTCCCTCCCATTTATAAGATCACTACATCAGCTTGAAGTCCACATGGACTATGTAGGTAGCACTTGGATGAATAGGGAATGCGATTCAGCTCTACCACCTCTTTTTCTTTTTAACTATCTCACCATTTTACAAGAAACCTTATTTGAATGCTCTCACAATCTTACGAGCACCTTAAACTAAATGCTATCATCATTTTTTGATAAACCTAAGTCACGCTCTCGCCATTTTGTGAGATATCACCATTTTTCATATCATAATTATTAATTAAATTTAAATGCACAAAAATCCTAAACATTTGAAAATACCTAGGGAAAAACCTAAAAATCACAAAACTGTGAAAATTAGGTTCAAATTTCCACATGAAATATAAAGCCTTGAAAATTTTATAGGATGGATGCTCTTATAAAACCATCCTCTTTTCTAGTCCATTTTTTTGTTCTTGTGACATTTTCCCTCCCATTTCTAAGATAACTACATTATCTGGAGGTCTACATAGACTATGTAATCAACACTTAGATACATGAGGTATCTCAAGATAGCTCAGTCATTAGTTATTCATCACTTTTTTACCTTTTACAACTTCTTTTTGTATCCTTTTCCCTAAAGATTGTGATCCTTATAGCTATTTCACAAATAATCACTTCTCATTTAGTTTCCCCATCCTTTTTATTCTCTTAACATTATTTTTTCTATAATCTTACCATTTTATGAGTTACTCTTATGAGCATTATACATTTGAACTTGATGCACTAATAAACACTCAACTTTTCTTATGCTCTCACAATTTTGAAAGATCATTCTTATTCCAAACCTTAGATATAGTTCCCAATATGAATTAGACATTCAGTTCATTAGTGAACACTTACATTTTATCTTTCAATGTGGTTTTCAACTTACCCACACTCTCGTATCTTTATGAGTTTCTTGTGCCTGATGATTTTCACATTACAAGTGCCCCGTCTTTACTTTACACACTCATTTTATGACATCATTATTATATTCCTCTATAATCAATCTCTTTTCCTTATCATCAATTTTCTTCTATCCCATATTGTAGGAGAACTACATTTGGCCTAAATTCCATGTTGGATCTAGTGTCCATGAGACTATGTAGGCATTGTTCACTTACTAACTACATCTCAATTAAGCTCATCTACCCCTTCCTATTTCTTCTATTCCCCCTTTTCATTTATGTGCCATTATTTTATATCACCTAGGGTCAACCTTATGTCATTGTACCAATGCTATTTTTTTCTATAGGTTAGTGGAAACCCTATGCCATTTATTATTGTTTCATTTTACCTATGTCACTATTCTCTATAGCCTAGGAGAAAAATTATACCTAAGTGTAACACTTCTATTACACATGCACAAATAGTTTCATTAATTAGTTTATTTATTGTATTTATATTATGTATCTTTGTTTCTTGATTGTTTATATTCCTTTTTAGTTTTATTTTATTTGATTACCTTTGGTTTTCAAATAATATGATTCCATTTAATTATTGATTCTTTATATCTTGAACTTGAGTTGTTGGTATTTGTGTTTAATCCTCATCTTGATCTATTGGATTTTACACTTGGGATTTGATCATTCATATCCTTATCCTATGTTTTTTATACTTACATTTAATTTCATTTATTTAGGCTTAAACCAAACTATAAATGCAAACATGTAGATATCCATAGTTTTGTGCCACACATGACATGAAAATAACTTTCTCACTGCACTAAAATGAAATCAATTTGTAGACATCATAATTTTGAACACTATAGTTCTAAATGTTGAAAAACCCTTGGACCACCTTAGGACCCCCTTGGGACTAATTTGACCCTTTGACCCCTAACAAAAACTAACCATGGTTAGTTTTACCTACTAACTAAATCCACCCTTTTAGCCCACTTAACCTTTGACACTCAAATTTTGATGGTCAACTTTACCACTGATGATCACCCTTACCATCGATGGTTAGGTCCTTTCCCATTTGAATAAATATAACTCAAGCTATGTGCAATATTACATGTCAAAATTTAATGTGGATATAAAGCTAACATATCATAGAAACTAACCAAACCTCATATGGAAACGTCTAAATCCATATTTATTTTCATATAAAAAGAGGGGACAAAGAGGTGAAATAGATCAATTAATTTAGGAATTGAATAATCCAAGCACTCATCCATTAGGAAAATATCAATCATTAGGAGCTGTCAAACTTCTTTATAGGTTCTCCTTTCAAAAAGGTAGCATTCATGATAAAGACCCAAAACTCTATCAAAATCATTCTTCAAGCAAAGTTTCATTACTCTACCAAAATTACTCTAGGATCAAATACCAGCCATCAAGCAACTAGTTGTGTACATTTTTAGTTTTTGATCTTTGTTTACTAGGTTTCTGACCTAGGCCCCTTAGAAAAACATCTTCTAACCCATTGACCTTAACTATAACCCTGAAACACTCACTAACCCATTTTACTACTTTAACCAAACCCTTTTATGAAATACCCTCAAAATCCACAACAACCATCAACGGTCACCTTCAACCATCGATGGTCACCAAACCACTAATAGTTACCATAACTATCAATCATCACCTTGACTGCTAATAATCACTATGGTAAGAAATAACATCAAGTTATTTCCACCTACTTACCCTTAGCCAGATTCTGCTTTCTATGACCCTATTTATTAACATAACCTCACCTATTTTTTAAACCCAACCTGACCTATTTAGCATTAGTATTTACCCACTATTTACTATAATTAGTCTATTTCCTTTATCAAGCATTTATTTATTCTTGTATTTCCTTTCAGTCTTTTCTATTATTTGATTCAAATACCTCACCTTCATTTCTTTCAACTTAATTATTTTAAGAGTGTGGATTGTTAGCCTCCTAGTAAGCTCATGTTAGGCAATCCACCTTACTACCCATATAAAAACCTCTTTACATGAGTGATTTATTATCTATAAGTCATTCTTCCCAAGACAAAGAGGATATATTCATAATCATTTGGATCATGCACGCATAAATAACTAGGTTCTTCTACCACACCCTTATTACTATTTTCTTACTTCTTTAATAGAAATAAGCTAAAATTGAGAGAAACATTCTGGCTCACTCAGTGAGACCTAGTAGCATCTAGGTACCCCTTTTATTCCTTATTCTATGCTCTTATAAAGAAATCAAAATTTATTTTAGATATAAAATAAACCGTACATACATTGATTGCTTACATGTTTAGATCACTTCGTTAAATTAAAAGTAAAGTAATTCAATCATAGCTTCACTTATTTATCACATGCTATACGAAACCACTTAAATCAATTAAACATCAAAATAATTGAGCCTAACTAGGGTTTCATCTCATAGCAAATCACCTTCACCCTTTGGCTATCTTACTTGGAGGTCATTACCAAGAAGTGAAACCAAAAATCAATTCTCTAGCTATGTCTAAACTCTAGAAATTGGTATATACTGGATAAGCACTCAACACACTTATAATTTTGATGTGTGAAGTGAGGGGGTATGCCCCAATACCAAGCCATGTATTGATTTCCAACACAAATCTTTTTGAGAGCATTGAACACCTAAAACCAACCATAGATTTATAATCTAGTACCTATTCTAAAACCAAGTTCTTCTTCACACTTTCTAACTAAGGCATAAGCCAAAAATGAGATAAAATATACCCTAGGATTTTAAACACAAGCTATTGTATGTTTGATTACCTTAAGATAGTTTTATTTTATTTTCTTTGTGTTTGAATTATGGGCTTTCCTTTATTACTTTTTATTTTTCATATGGTTTTTACTAGATAATAGTTAATGAACCTAACCTGTCAAGAACCACCTTTTTCTTCTTTTTATTCCTCCATGGATTATACCTTAGATGTTGAGGGTTATCCCCATCCTTCTACCCCCCTACCATGCCTTAGGTAGTTACACAAGGTGATGCAAATTTCACCACTTTCTTTGATAATAACCCTGTAGCCCTCCAACATTACCTCAACACCCTATCTCAATGTACCCCTAATTTGGTTCCTCTTATAGATCCACCTTATGGGATGCCTCCCCATATCATGGTTTTTACTACCTCTACCAACCTATGATCACCAAAATATCTTCTTCCACCAGTAATCCACCTTCTACCTCAACTCAAACTGAATGAAACAACCCAACCCCTAACCAAAAACCCCTACACCAACCAATAACTCCTATAACATAGGGGAAACCTTACCTTTAGTTACCCATACTCTATCCAACATGGTGATACCTTCTACCCTTATTGCCACTACCCCCTTATCACTACCAACCCACCAATCTCCACCCCACTTCAAAATGTGCTACTTTCTATACCTTTTATCCTTCTACCAATCAGTACTAGAGTCACCACTCAACCCCAATAAATTAACCATACCATACATCCAACTCAATCCATATTAATTGCCTAATCTACCAATCTGATCATACCTCCAAACCAACCCACATATACCCCTCAAAAAACACCTATGACACCTTACCCATGCTATATTCCTAATCCACAAGGATATATAGCTCCATCTTCTACACAACCTTTTATTCCCATTAACCCATATGTATCATTAACCCAACCCTGAATAACCACATACTAACTTGTGGCATCTTCTCAACCCTCTACAAATTATCCTTATATTTCATCCACCCAATCCCAAAAAAAATTACTGTATAATTATGGAACTACCCAATCCCAAATAAATATGGTCTAAATGTTGATGGAAAAAATGACCAACCTAGAGTCATCTATCTTTGGGGCTCATAACATTTTGTCTTACAATTAAATCCATAATGAACCTATCCACCCATCCATCCCTATCCAACATTACCCTCATTAATGGGAATTACATAAATTTTCTAAAATCCAAATCAAGGAGGACCCCCAACAACACTTAAGAGCATTTCAATATTCTTGCTACTTGATTTCTTATGGTGATGCTCTTCTCCTTCACACCTTACCTATGTCTTTATCTAGACTATCATTATATTGGTGTAGTTCTCTTATCAAGCACTCCATCTTTTCCTTTTCTTAATTGACCCAAACATTTTTAGACCACTTCTCAATCAATATATCTAAGAAGGTCTCTATTATTGACCTCTACTCCATCAGTCAATTTGATGATGAATCAATTATTGATTTTATATATCGATAGAGAGGTCTTATCAACCATATATCTTTCTCTTTACCCCAACCTGATTTGATCAAAATTTTCTCTCAGGGTTGTGCCAAACATATCTCCCCCACTCTATAGGTTCAAACTTTCAAAACCTTTGACAAGGTTTTTACCATGGCACATAAACTAATAATTAGATCCATCAATGAGGGGAAGTTGAAACTAAGAAATAAAAACTCTAGATTCAAATCCAATGACCCTTCCCTATCGAAAAAGACCAACCAATATAACTATGCTAAAACCAAACCAAAGTAATCCACTAACATGATTATCCTTAAAACTACTCTACCTCTGATTGTCAACCAACCTAACCAAACCAACTCTTATAACTCCTCTAATCAACAAACTTGAAATCAAAACTAGCCTAGCCCAAAACAATACTCTCCACTAGGGGAATAATATGGTTTATTTTTGGATAAGTTACTCAAATCCAACATCATACAACTTCCCCCCATCAAATCTCCTCTATAATTTGATGCTTCTTGCCCTATGCCTAGTTAGTACAATGAGAATGATCTATGTGATTTATACCAAGTCATTGGACATGAAATTTTTAGGTGTAACACATTCAAAACCATTGTCCAAAACTTGATTAATAAAGGAGAACTTGTATTTGGCAATCCTAATGCACCCCTAAGTCAGTCACTTGACATCTTTCAACAACCTTTTCCCAATCATGCCCCTTATACCAACCATAAAAACAAAAAACTATAATCATCTCATGCTCATGAGGTCTATATGATCAATGTAATTATTAGTGAACCCATCATTGAGGAAACCACTACCTCACCTACCTCTTTCTCCAATTCACTTATTAATGTGATAGAATTACCGTCCATTCCTTTGGATACCCAAACAAAGGAAGCAACCACTTCCTCTCCTTCACTTGATGAGATAATGGACTTACCCACCTCTATTTTGATGAAAACATCAAAAGAGGTATTGATTGCCATCACACCTTCTTCCCCCATTAGGTAATCACCTACTCTCTCTTTAGAAACCATTCTATAAGGAGAGATTACTTTACCTACTCCCTCCATGGAGGAAAGATATTCCCAAATATTGGAATCTTTCATCAAGGAAAAGGGTGAATAAACCATTCCCTAACCTCAACCTATGGGCCTAATCTTTGAATTCAATTCCCAAGGAACCAAACTAGTCTACAAACCATTATCTAGATTGGTCCAAAGCCTAGAATTCTCCTCTTAACCTAATTTTGAGTAAGCCACCTTTTATAACTATCTAGGGCTCCCCTATCAAAACAAGCATGAAATTTTAACCTCTCTCTTATCCACAATTAAACATATCCTCATCTCAATCGCTTCATCAAACACCTCTCCCCTAGAAACCATGGAAGAACCATCCAAACCATCTCCATCCAAAATTATCAAATCACCTTACACCTCTCTAATAAAACCTATTAAGAACCTATGGATACTTCCTACTCCTAGCCTTACCCACCCATATTTTAAGTTGGAATTAAACCCATCTAGTCCACTAAATAAAAACTTAACCAAACTGACTAATAAGGTGGAGCCATCCAAAATCCTACCTAAGACCAGAACCATACCACCCCCTTCTCTCTTACCTTCCATATTGGGACCCCATCCTTCTTCCATCCCAAGATCTCATCTTTCTATCAATAAGATGAACCCTCCCAAAACTACCCAAACTAAACTTCCTCCTTTCATTGTGCCTTTACCTACTCCTTATAATAAATCAACCTCTCCATCATTTTAAACCAAACTATCTACCTCCACCTTCCCACCTATATCCAAACATTCATCATCTCAATTATCCACCTCCAAACATTCCACCTTTGAAGCCTTGAACTCAAAACCATCCAACACCAAAAAACCCCAATCAATACCTTCTACAAAAACCATTTTACTACCCATAATTCATGTGGTGAAGCATACTTCTGAGAAAGCTCCCCCACTAAAAACCAAAATTTGATCACCTTCAACACCTTTACATGAATCTTATTTGACCATTTTATAAAGGTTATTACAAACTTATTACTTAATAATACCACCTATAAAATCCATTGACCCTTCAAGTCCAAAACCATCTTGGATCAATTATAATTTAATCTGCTCATACCATATGACACCTAAACACAACACAAAGAACTAAAAATCTCTCTAAGCACTTATCCATAACTTATAGAATGAGGATGATTTATTATTAGATGAACCTCTCTTGATCCCATTACCAACCCAACCACCAAATGAACCCCATTACCAACCCAACCACTGAATGAACCTATCCAACACTTACCTACTCTCATACTCTCATCCAAGATTGAAGAGGAACTGAAGCAACCTTCTATCCCAATACCTCCCCTCATCCACACTATCCATATGGTCACCTAATCTTGGGCCCAATAAAAGGATAATGGAAAGGCCAAAGTGTTCATTCCATGGACATATCTTTCCACTACTAAAACTTATAACCAATCTAAAGCACATTCACCTTCACTTTTACCAAAACCTAAAATATCCATTCTAGGTGCCTCTCCTTCCAACCCTTTTAAATCTATCTAACGAGTAGTTCTAAAGCATCTTCACCAAACACTAACAAAGATGAGCCTATAAAAACTAATAAACACCTCTCCCTATCATTACCAAGTACTGATAGGGGCTTTATAATCTATAGAGGTCCAAATCAAATACCCTCAACCTCTTGTATCCTTTGTTGGAACCCTTCAACTTTCTACCCTTTTCACATTCAAGGATTTAGAAATACCTTCTATCCATTCTAAAGATCTAGATCCACCTCTCTTAATCACTACACATGTTAATCAAACCCACATAAAAAGGGTGATGATTCATGGAATAATTAGTATTAACATTATATATTCTCATGTTTATGACCAACTCCAGCTATCGAAGAATATCATGTAAAAAACCTCAATGGTCCTCCATTCCTTTAATGATAATGTGGCCACAACATTGGGAATAGTCATCCTAGACATTTTCTTAGAACCTCATATGCTTCCAAAGCTCTTATATATCATAGAAGGTGAGTTCTAATGCAACATCTTACTTGGACACCCTTAGATCTATACTATGAGTTGTGTCCCATCTACCTTTCATCAATGTGTTAAGTTTGAACATGAGGGTCAGGTCATCACTATAAAATTTGACCCTAGTCATTTTGTATCTTATAATAGTACATATCAACCTAATGAGATTCTTATTCTTTTCTCATCCACCTTATCTCCAACCAAAAATAATTATACCCCTACCATCGATGAATATTCAACTAGCTCATTTATCCCTTCTTCTCAAATCCCCATAGAGGATTCATTGGAACCTATGTTCCAATGTCTCTCACTAGTATAATATCATCTTTTGGCTTTGGATGTATTCCCCACTCCTTAAGAGTATGGGAATTTTTACCATGATCCTAATTATGATCCCAATATTATAACCATCATTTTTTTTGACTTCCTAACCACCAAACTAACTTTATCTATGGGGGACTTGATCATCTACTTTTCGCTCCCTCCACCACCTCTTCTATTTGACCATTTACCTCTAATTTATCATATCTAGACAAACCAAAATTTTCTAAATTATACCTTCATTGGTGTTCCTAGAAAGGATTTGGCCTTAGCCATTATAAACATAGAACCCATGAGCTAACCTTGATCAAAACCTAGAGAACTTGTGAGATATTTGGCCTTGGGTTCATCCCACTAAAATAACCCACCAATTTACCCAATCCCATCACCACTATTGAGGAAGACATCCCATCCTCACCAACCCCATCTCCTTTGAAGTCTCAAGATTTATAAATCTTCCCTTTTAAATTTTTTTAGTCAATACCATTACTTTGGGGCCCTTAACCTATCAAAAGAGTGGCCAAACTAAAACCTTTCCTTTGATCCATTCTAAAATGGTAAAAAATAATTCTCTTACCATCTACACCATCAAATGTTAGGATTATGATTCCATTCTCACCTATCTTGGTATAAGGGATTCTTCTATACACAAATCCCTTGACCCTTTAAACCAAACCGTGTTGAATGAATCCACTATCAATGTCAACTTGTGTACTCAAGATAACCCTTGCATTGTGAAGCTTGGTGAATCCTTGAAATCTTTAAAGCAATAAGATTACCCTTCCTTCATGACTATATCATAGCATTTTCTTTGTCATATATGGATATACCTAGAATTGAATCTTCCATATATCTCCACAACATCATCATCCATCCCAATGCTAAGCTAGTTAGGCAAAAGCTTTTTAAGATGCACCCTTGAATTTCCCTTCTAGTAAAAAAAGAGCTTCAGTGCCTCTTATCTATCAATTTCATTTAGCCCATTAACTATCTACAATGGGTTTCCAATATCATTCCTATCAATAAACCCATAGGGGTAATTCACCTCTTTATTGACTTTCATGACCTCAACCTTGCTTGTTTAAAGGATGACTTCACTTTGCCTAGTATCGACCAACTTGTCCATCTTATAGCTGGCCATGAGATGTTATCCCTCATGGATGGTTTCTCAAGATATAATCAAATCTTGATTGACCTTGAGGATTAGCATAATAATTATTTCATCACCCCATTAGGAACATTTTGCTATAGGGTCATGTCATTTGGTCTAAATAATGATGGGGCAACCTACCAGGATGTGATGACCTACATCTTTCATGATCTCATTCACAAAATCATAGAGGACTATGTAGATGATATCCTTAATAAATCCAAATATCATAAAGATCATCTTAAAGTTATCAAAATTATCTTTGATTTCCTAATCCATTTCCATATCTGACTCAACCCCAAGAAATGTGTTTTTGGGGTCTTATCTAGAAAGCTTCTTGGATTTATCATCTCTCTCTAAGGAATCTAACTAGACATTGCCAAAGTTAGATAAATCCTCAAAATTCCACCTCTAACCCACCTTAAGCAACTCCATAGTCTATTTGGGAAGCTCCAATCCATCTATTGACTCATCTCTTAGTTATCAAATATATGCCAACCCTTTCACCCTCTTCTCAAGGAAGATACATATTTTATATGGAATAAGGAGTGTCAACAAGCCTTTGATTCACTCAAATAATATCTTCTTTATCCACCTATTCTTACCCATCCTAAAGAGGACTAACCCTTCTACCTTTAGATCTCTGTCACTAACTATTTCTTAGGGGTAATGCTCGCTCACTGTGATGAACAAAACAAAGAGCAAGTTATCTACTATATAAGTCAAACACTTATAGAGTATGATACTCGATACACCTATATCAAGAAACTTTGCCTTTCCCTAGTTTTTGTGGATTCCAAACTTCATCATTACCTCCTTAATCACAAAACCTTTGTCATCACCCATACCAACCCACTTAATTACATTCAGTCTAAACCATACCAAAACTAATGTATGGATAAATGGCTCATGCTCCTAGCTAAGTTTGACCTTGATTTCCTCAAGAAAAAATTGATTAAAGGGTAAGTCATTGTCAATTAATTGGATAAATATCCTTTTTTAGATAACCAAGGACTTCCTCTTGTGTTTCTAGATGAGTCCATCGTAACTCTTTCTCAAGAGGACATCACCTAAAAATGACCATGTTCTTTGATGGCTCAAAGTGTCAGTGAGGTGGGGGTGCCAGAGTTCTCATTACCCTTAATGGTGAACCTCTCCTTATTTCTTTCAAACTTGATTTTGAGTGTACTAATAATATGGCTAAGTATGAAGCCCTAGTAATAGGTCTCCAAACTGCTATGGCCTTAGGAGTTAAGATGATCAGTGTCTTTGGAGATTCCCAACTTGTGGTTAATTAGGTCAATGGATCCTACCAATGTCATAATGATGTATTATAATATTATAAATACCTAGTAGATGTACTCTTAGCATAATTTGATCATTACCTTATCTAATTTATTCCATGATCTACCAATAAGTTCATAGATATAATGTCTTCCCTTGCTTCCCAAATCCCATATAAATCTATGAATTCTAATCTCTTTGTCACCATTCATCATTTCATCACACCCTCTTATATCCAATCTAACCTCCCTATCATTTATAGTGTGAAGAAATCTCCATCAAATAATTGTAATGAGCAAACCTTTGACTACCTCAACCTTGGCATCATTCCTCCCAACCTCTCTGAGAATGCCCAATGATCCTTTGTTCTAAGTACCTCTCATTATACTATACTAGAGGTAATCCTTTAAAAACATGGTTTCAATGGCCTCCTTCTCTATTGCCTACATAGTCAGAAAGTTTCCCATGTTATCAAGGAAATATATGACAAGATCTATAGGGGACACTTTAGTGGCCTAACTATTACTAAACATATCCTTTAGCTTGGCTACTATTGGCCCACACTCAACCAAGACTATTGTGATTATGTGAATAAGTGTGTTAAATGTCAAAAACACACCAATTTACACCATGAACCAGCCCATGGCCTTCAAGTATCCAAGTAATTTTAACCCTTATCACAATGGGGTCTAGATCTCATTGGGGAAATTAATCCTCATTCTTCACAGTGGTACCACTCCATCATCACTACCACCAAATATTTCACCAAGTGGGTGGATGTTATTCCTCTCATCTTAACCAAATCATAAAATATAATTGACTTTATCAATCATCATATCATCTATCACTTCAATGTTCCCCATAATATCATCATTAATAATGTCAAATATTTTAAAAACAAACAAGTCTAAGGTCTTTAATATGCATTTGGCATCAAGTTAAGCTTTTCCTCACCTTACCATCCATAAACAAATAGACAGGCAGATGCCTCTAATAAAAATCTCAACAAGATGTTAACCAAAGTGGTTAGTACTTATGTTTGAGATTAGCATTTTCACATCCATTTCACTTTATAGGCGTACCACACTAGCATTCAAGCCTATATAGGTACTACCCCTTTCTCTTTGGTCTTAGGATCAAAGGTAGTCTTGCTTCTCAAAGTTCAAATTCCCTCTCTTCACATATCCTTGTAAGACATCATTTTTGAGAGAAGCTATCATCAAGATAATGAATTTTGCCTATCAATTTTTAACTACCTTCATGTCTATCAAGATTTAATCAAGTGCACCTATAAAAAGCACTTGAAAGAATGAGAATTCAACATCAAAGACCTCATCCTAAAGGAAAATCAACATGTGATTAATATGGAGAAAATAAAGTGAGGTAAGTTTCCTTTCAATTGGCTTAGACTCTATGTCATAACCCACAAGTATGGATTATGATCTTACCATGTATCCTCTCTTAAAGGCAAACCATAACCTAAGCCTCTCAATTCTTTGAATTTGCATCCTTTCTTTTGTTAAAAGGATCAAACTCAACTCTTGGCTAACTTAAGCTCATCCCTTGATTTACAAGATTTTCACCTTCCTCACACCCTCATCTTATCCCTTTGAGGGAAACTGATTACAACATAAAACCATGTGATTAACTACCATAGTCATAGCCTGATCATAAATATGGGTATCATAGCTCTACCCATGGCATGGTCCTCATGGATATTATTTATCCCTAATTGGATGGAATCCCATGGTCATTATCTCTCAAAACCACCCCTTTCACCTATCATTAACCTCTTGTGCTCTATATTTTTCCCTCATAAAGGTAAACCTCTAAGCCTAATTACACTTGTCCATGTCAAACCTAACGTCCAAACAATTTGGGATATCAAAATACCATTTGGGTCAAACATCTCTATAATGAAGACTACTCCTTTGAAGGATGGCTACATAAAATCTAAATTTGGTTAAAGATAGACTTCTCCCTTGAAGGATAACTACCAAATGAACAAAACCAAACTTGGACCACTCCCTTGAAGGATGGCTATGTTAAATTTGTCAAAGTAATCATTTAAATCTTCCCACATTGATCAAATTTACCAACTTATCAAAATCAAGCAATCAATAGACCCTATATCAAAATCAAAACAAGTTATCCCAAGAAATCTATAATCATCTTTCACATATAGCATTAGTAGACTTCCTACATCAATTAGTCTACACCTTTGATTAAAACATGGAATTTTCTATAATGGTTCTTAAGTCATTTATAAAAAGGGAAAACCAACCTATAAAAAGGTTACACTACCATTCATGCCACCTCTCATCTATCTCCCCTGTGTACCATCTACAAATCAAGTTATTCAAAGCTTACTTGACATGATGTGATCAAGATACCATTTTATCAACCAATGTATGCTAATGCAAGGCATTTAAAAATCTTATATTCCTTAAGCCAAACTAAATTTTGGTTTTTTTAGTCCTTACCAATAAAGAAACATCATGCCTTTTTTCTTATCCTCTCATAAATTATTCATGTATTCACATAGACATATGTTTTGTAATTTTCACCTCTTTTCCCACATATAGTTTTAATATTTAAACTTAATTTATGTGCTATCATCAATAAAATAACTATAAACCATAAACATCACATAATCATAACATCACATCCATAATCAAAACATCATGATCACATCATATCCATGTATAAAACAAAGCATCACATCATCATAATCATCTATAACCACTCATCATAAACATCATCCATAATCATCACATGCCTAAGCTAGTGAGTCTACATCTCATAAGGATAAATCATAATAAAATATAAACTTCAAAACCATGAACCATGAACCATAAAATAACATCTATATATTATCTCACATCATATACATTATGTCTCATCAACATAAAATAATAGATTTAATAATGTGCATCTCTCTCTCAAAAAATATACATCTCACTACATCATATCATGAGCTGATATGAAAATAATATACATCTATATAGATCATATTGCATCTTATGACCCTAGGGCATCGATACCACTTGATTCTTGACCCTATGAGGTGCTTGCCTATCTAATAATAAAATAAATCCACTGACTCAGAGTTGCTACACCTACACTACTTACCAAGATGGCTCTATACTCACCCCATTAGGGCTCTTGTGAACACTATGTTAGAACTATGGCCTCATAATAGTGTAAATCCTCAAATATGGCTAAGTACCATTCCATAGGGATACTACCTAGTGGTTTTACTAGTGTTACAGTTACTCCTCTTTATTTCAAGGTGTCCCTCTCTTGGGTCACCAAGCCTAGTGAAGTTATATTATGGTCCCTCTCACATATCATAGTAGTAACTTGACCTTGTATTGTTGCAACATGTCCCTATAATATGGTCCCCTACCCTTATAAAGTTATGATCTATGCCTATGTGGTGACTAATGCCATTCTTGCCTATCCATCAGGGCTACCTCCCTATACATGTACCTACAGACCCCCACTAACTAGATCTACATCCATGATCTACCTACCCTCATCCAACCTACATCCTCAGTCCCACACTAGTTCAACATAACCTCATTTAACTAATCAATAATCAACCCCATCTTGTCAGTACTCTCACACAAAATGCCAAAGTCACCAAGGGCACAGGAGTCAAGAGAGTCAAAAGACAAAAGTGAAAATAAACTTATCTTTTTCACTTTTTATCCTCCATACTTTTAGGGTTTTCCATTAGCCATCAATGGTTAGGGTGACCATCGATTATCAAGTTTGGGACTCCTGATCATCGACACTCAAGCAACCCACTTTTAAAAATTTTTAGCACTAACACCTTAGTGATACCTTTTTAGACATTGCCCTTCTTAACCAAATCAAAACCAACCTTATTCTCTATCCAACCAACCATACCAACCATTTCCACCTCAATTTTGGCCATTTTGGCTTGAACTATCACATATTTTATGATGACCCTACCTTGGTCCTTTTGACCACATCGACCAACCTTACCATGTTGAACATTTGAATTTTCACCACCTAGTGCACACCAAACCATTTACTTTTTTAGCACTTCCTACCTTAGATACCTATTAAAAAACTAACCCTATCTAAGATACTTGATATGAATAACTTGATTAGTTATGCCTAATGTTGCGGCTTGGTTACCTTATCACTAGTCCTTTTAGAACTGGCCTTATTTTTACCAACCATGGCAACTTAGTCTATTCATGATTTTGGATATCACACTTAGTCATATTTTATGTGCATGTTTACACTTAAAATGCAAAACCTTTTTTCACCAACCTTGTAACTCACCATAAACCACTCATCAAACCCACATTTAACTTGGTTTTCACCTCATCGACTCGTAGTTTGAGGGGGAACACCTCCCCCCATGATCAAGGTAGCCAAACCTTTGACCCATAATCCATTTTTAAATTATATCTTGCTAACACAAATTTCATAAAAAAAGGGGGAAAATGTAGACACCAAAATTATACACACTACAGTTCCAAATGTCAAAACACCCCTAGACTACCTTAATACCCCCTTGGGACCAATTTGACCCTTTGACCCCTAACCAAACCTAATCATGACTAATTTTAACTACTAACCAAATGCACCCTTTTACCCCACTTAACCTTCAATAATTGACCATCGATGATCACCTTGAACACTGATGGTCATCCTAACCATAGATTATTAGGTCCCTACCACATATGAATAAAGATAACTTAAGATTTGTGCAAGATAACACATCAAAATTTAATGTGTATGAAAAGATAACACATCACAATAACTGACTAAACCTCCTATGGAACCTTCTACCTCTATCTCTCTTTTCCTATAAAAGGAGGGGACTAGAAGGTGAAATGGATCAATCAATCCAAGAATTGAATAATCTAAACACTCATTCATTAGGAAAATAGTAGTCATCAAGAGCTATCAAACTTCTTTATAGTTTATCTTATTAGTAAGTCAGTATCCATGATAGAGACTTGGAACTCTACCAAAATAATTAGGCAAAGTACCATTACTTTTCTAAAATTACTCTAAGATTATCTATAAGCCATCAAATAACTAGTTAAAAACATTTCTAGTTTTTAATCTTTGTTTATTGGGTTTCTGACCTAGGCCCCTTAGCATAACATCTTCTAATCCCCTAACCTTAACCAGAACATTGAAACACTAACTAACCCCTTATGTATCTTGAACTAGACCATTTTATAATATACCCTTAGAATCCATAGCAACCATCAATTATCACCTTCAACCACTAAAGGTCACCAAACTATCGATGGTAAGTATAACCATCGATAGTCACCTTGATCATCGATGGTCACTGTGTTAGGAAATAACAAGTTATTTCCACCTACCTACCCATATCTAAATTCCACTTTCTATAACACTACTTATTAACATAACCCTCACCTATTTTCTGAACCTAATTTGACCTATTTAGAATTAGTATTGACCTACTATTTGTTATAATTAGTCTATTTCCTTAATCAATCATTTATTTATTCTTGTATTTCCTTTCAATATTTTCTATTATTTGATGCAATTACTTCACCTTTATTTATTTTAACTTAACTCTTTTAAGAGTGTGGATTAATAGTCTCCTAGTAAGCTCATGCTTCTTAGATCTAGATCAAACTAGGAAATCCACCTTACTACCCATCTAACAACCCCTTTGCATTAGTGTTTTATTATCTATAAGTCATTCTTCCCAAGACAAAAAGGATCTCTTCACAATCATCTAGATCATGCACACAAAAAAATTAGGTTCTTCTACCACACCCTTATTACTACTCAATTATTTTTTAAGTAGAAATAAGATAAAATTGAGAGAAAAAAATCACATAAATAATACAAATAGGTGTAAACACCATGATGTAGTTACAACATATCACTTCAAGTGCATAAATGCACATGGAATATAGTTAGATAGTATCTTTCCATTTTAGTTGTTATACCTTAATCAGGTCCCTCTCTTAACATTAGGTTTATGAGTCAGTGATTCCAAATCGAGATAAATATATCCTCCTTATATTTTTCCTATAAATATACCATTTATAACATTTATCCTTAGGTAACTTTGGTCTTCATAGCCAATCTCTTCATATTAATCACATACCACTATAGGTTGAGCTACATGATCCACATTCCTTACCACATTAGTGCCTATTGTTAAATTAAATCCACTCTCATTATCTAAGTTTATCATCATGGGTACATACTCATACCCCACTATCTATCTTACACCACTCTCAGTGTCATTCATTTGCCTATTATGATAAGATTATATAAACAATGATTGTTGTCACTTCATCACACATCCCCATGGATAGTGAGGAATTCTTCCATGGTAACTTGGTCATTGTTAATTATCTTCAAACCTCATGTGATGCTCACATGTTCTTCATTGAGGTGCAGGTTGATGTTAAAGTAAAAGATCCATCATCTATTATTGTCATAGTATATCCTATACTAGGTCCATTACTTATGTAACATCTAAAATATTCACACGTTAACCTCATATATCATAGCCAGAGGTGGTGGATTTCGATCATCTCCACTAGCATTCCCATTGTTTCAATTTTGTGCCATTACCAAACTTTTTTCTTCCCTACTATTTTTAGATGCTCCAAAACAAATAAGTTCATGTTACAAGTTTGTTCTCAAGTTGATAGGTTATGTATCCTACATGACCATTGTTTCTCGATGATGTTTTATCCACTTCACTGACTAAATGAGTCCCATAATTTCATTAATTATGTAGAATATTTTCACTACTTAAAATGATTACATCCACTCACCATTTGGTGTGGACACATAAATTACCAGTAAAGCAATTATCCTAATAAAATAATTTTGTGTACTCACACTCCCCTTTACTTATTTACCATGTCATGGTACATCATGATGTTTATATACTATAATTTTCATCTAATGTTTTATTTAATTTTTGTATCTTGAGATCCTCATGAGGCTAGTGGTTTTTTGAGTCATTGTCAAATCTATCCCACCTTCTCTATAAATATATGCAATATCTTGGGTCACTGAGTTTTAGGTTGGCAAGGTCCCACTTAGTAAACCCCACAAATCACTAGTATGAAGATAATAAGGAAAAGGATGTAGTCATGGAAACCATTTTCCAAGATATGATATGCAAATCTTGACTTAGGTATAGTCTATCCCCTATAACTCACTAAAATGATGATATTTTAGCAAATAGAATCTGTAAAACCTTCAAATAAAATCTTTGTAATCTCCACTCAGCTATAGCCCATAAAAATTAACTCATAGCAATGATGAGATTTTGTTAAAAAGTCTCTATAGATCCTAATCGATGCCCATCTTATAAAACTTAGCTCTTAGTGATAATTTCTACCACTCCACTTAATCCCTTGCATAATTTAATATCCCTAGCATCCTCATGAAGTAACCTTTCCTTTGACTTGACTCCCTAAAATGTAATTTTTGGTGTTTAACATTGTGTTAGGCTATTATCTATCCTACCTTATCCATTAGTAGTCTCTAATCCCAATGAATGTGAGATTATTATGTTAGCTTATTACTATTTACCAATATTCTAAAACCATTTTCTCATCATTTTATAATCAATTTAAGCCACACTCTTGTTGTTTTATAATTTAAACTATTTTACATCTGTTAATCCTTGATTGGGTTGAGATGTTAGAATTCCCAAAAAACTTTAAAAGTAGTCAAAAGACCTAAAAATTAAAAGGGGATTCTAATCACCATATGAGATATAAATCCACATAAAAACCTAAACATTAGAAAATGGATTTCAATCTCCTAGAGAGATATAAATCCCCAAAATCCAAAAACATTTATCCTGTCTTTAACTTAGTCACCAATCCTCGATCTGCCCTACTAAAGTAAATCTATTATTGGTTTAAATCCATTTCATTTCCATTGGGCTGTGTCCTTTCCATTTGATTATATCCTTACTGAGGGGCACTACATAATTTTCACTTTTAGGCCAAGTATATTTGGGGGTGTGTCCTTACCTTTGCATGCATCCTTTCTTAGGGGAAAATTCCAATTCCCCCTTTTAGTCCAAGATCACAAATTTCACCTTGATAGGTCAAAATCAGCATTTACATCTTATGTTAGGACATCTTATCCCCACATTTCATTTCCTTGCGTATAGCCTTACTTAGTGGCACCACCTATTTATCATTCCATTGAGCCTTCACACATAGGTATTGACTTGGTTAATGACATGATGCTTTCTATTGCTTTTATTTTCAACCTTTATGTGTATTTATTTGCTTAGTTATTTTTTTTCTTTATTGTGCCTTAACTCATTGAATATGCATTCACAGGGTGATTCTTTGTGCTTGTACTTAAGTCTATCCATATTTATATGTCAACATTATCATCATGATTTTTATCATTGGTGTGTTATTTTCAAATTTTTAATAGATCATGAGTCAGTCCTTATGCATATCATATCCTAATCATCTTGGTGTCTGATATCATAATGCATACCATTTAATACTACTATATCAAACTTTAGGTATGGAGGTCTTCCAATAAATGCTACAGTGAAAATTGCCCTAATTCATTTAATATATTTTATAGATTATGGTAGGTAAAACATAATCTTACACATTGATCAATTATTATCCACATTATATTCTTCTATCTTATTCTTTATTCTTCATTCCATTTTCTCCCACTTATGGGTGAACTACATTAGCCTGAGTTATATTTGGATTATGTAGGTAGCACTTGGATGGGTGATGTATCTTATGTTATCTCGGACACCATTTTTATTCAATCCCCTTTGACATCCAATCACCTTTATCATCAATTTGTCCATCCTCATGTGCCTAGTTTATTATGGCTTCTTTAGTCTTTGAAAAGTCATTATACCATCATACCTATGTTTTTTCCTATTCATATTTAATCTATGTAATAGTTTATATCCTTGATTTATGCTTAATAATTAATTTATCATGATCAAATCTACCCTATTAGGGAAAAATAATTATTTAATCTAGGCCACCCTAATGATTATAACTGCCTTTGAGAAAAATCATTATTTCAACCCATCCACCCTATTAAGTAACATCATAGTTCCACTAATTATAACTTCCTTTAGGAAAATTAGTATTTTAAACTCCCTGTGTAAGCACTAACTCAATTGGATTAATCTCATCCATGGTTAATTTTATTCTTCTAATTACTTCTTTTTTAAGGACCATCCATTAATTTTATCTTTTGGTCACTCCCTTGAGGGGGAATCATAGGATTCCTAAAATTTATTTGGAGTATCATTCTTCAATCACTATCTTTTTTTCTTATTAACAATTTTTTTCATTATTTAAAAAGATGTTATTGTGCCTATGTCTTGTAATGCCTTCCCAAATAGTGGTAAAATGTAGACACTCATTTTTGGCCACTTCCATGTCTAAACACACATCAAATGAATTTATATCAAATGGCACAAGTTAAATCTATAATTAAATAAAATACCCAAATTCTTATTCACACTTGGTGTGCATCTTATAAAGTGTATTAGTGCATCCTTGATTGGGGCAATGCAATGTATGCAATTGTCAGCTTCAGTTTATTCATCCTAAGTCAAATTATAATTTTACACAAGATATTTTTAGATTAATTATGTCAAATGGTTCTTTAAATTTTAAAATTTACTTCAAATTACATTAATCTAATTAAAATTTCTTGATTAGCATAATTTTATTCTAATAGTAAAATCCATAGCTTTTGAAATTTCCTATTTTCTAAATTCACTAATTGAATTTATTTTTCAAATCTCATGACAAGTGGCCAAGTGGATCATGGAGAATTAATGAATTTGTATTATTTTAAATTCATAAATTCAACCAATTTTTTTAAAAATGTGACATCTTTCCAATTTTTCAAACCACTTGTAAACTATCAAAAATTGGGTGGGAGACAATCATTCTTGACCCATGTCTCTCACATGGTCTTCTGATTTTCATCCATTGATATTGATATTAAGATAGATGGTAATAATTGAATTGATTTATGGCCCCACATCTTGATATTTATATTGATGGTCATAAATTATCCTCTTCATTTTAAAAAAACTATAAATACAAGTGCCATTACAATTCCTAAACAAGCTTTTTTATGTAAAGAACTAATGTCCATTTATCTTTTGAAAGTTTCAACATTATTTACCCAAATAGACTAAATCCAAGGTGGAGAAGGGGAGGTTCCATTTAATTCAAATTATCCATTTTCAAATACCTCTACATCCATAATTGAGCAAACATATGCCATATAATTGTTACAATGGAGACTTCAAGGATGGTAAATGTGGTGTTTGCCTTTTTTCATTGAATTCCTCTTTTGGGAATTATTAAGCTCACCCTAGGGAATAAGATTAGAGTGTTAATGCATGATTTTCATTTTATATTTTGGTCTAATAACAAAGTATAAATATTCACCACATGTAAAAAATTCAATAAAAAATAATTTATGGATTAAATCATATGATTGTTTTAATAGTCATTTATTAGAAAACTAAATAGTTACTAAAATAGCCATAACTTATAAAATAAAAATAATATTTTAATGAAATTTTTGAAGAATTTTTATAATACTATTATGAACAAACTATCAAATAATTATAAACACAAAGAAAATATAATAAAAACTACAACTATTTTAATAGCCATTTTTGTTTTGTTTTTTAACCAAATGAGGAATTTAATGTAAAAAGGCAAACACCACATTCATCATCCTTGAAGACTCCATTGTAGTAATTATATGGCATATGTTTGATTTTATTGTAGATGTATAGGTATTTGACAATGTGTGAGTTTAATTCAATGACCCCTTGCCTTCTCCACCTTGGTTTTGGTCTATTTGGCTAAAGAATGTTGAAGCTTTCAAAAGATAAATGGACATTAGTTATTTTCAAAAAAAATATTGTTTAGGAATGGTCATGAAATTGTATTAATAGTTTTTTTAAAAATTAGGAAGATAATTTGTGACCCTCCATCTCAATATTAAGATGTGTGGCCACAAATCAATTCAATTGTGACCATATATTTTAAAATTAAGATCAATATATGAAAATAAGAGGGACATGAGAGAGAAATGGGTCAAGAATGACTGTCTCCCACCTAATTATTGATATTTTAAAAGTGGAATGAAAACTTTGAATGATGTCATCCAAATATTAAAATTAAATGTATCTTAATAGTTGGACTAAGTGATTTAATGCAAGTTATTTCTCTAAAGGGATTGACATAAATACAAGATCAACCCTAATTAATTCCTCACCTAGAAAAGATAAAAAGAGACCAAGGAAACTTATAAAAAACACTCTCTCAAGAATTCAACGGAAAATAACTTTCTTATGTCTACACCAGTCATAGGTAAATCACATATATAGGTTTGAATAACTAAAAGAGCATCCCAAGAGCCCAATTTTGCAAATGTCATGGTTGTAATTGCTTATCACATATTACATGATTCAAACATAAGCCAACACATAGGGGATAACTACATAAGTCTGAGTCCTTATTCAGAGTATTGGATATGTAATAAATACCCACTAATAGTGAGTTATTTGTGTAGCTTGATGTCATGTGCCAACTAACCCATTTTCCCTAAGGTCACTATGAAGATGAAGAAATAGGTTTTTTACATTTCATGGGGAGTGATAGTCTATGACATACATTTGAATACATCAAAGTGAAGGTGAAGTCGAACCTAGAATCATCCAAGTGGTCACATACTTTTCTAGCAAGTATTTTATATAAGACACTTGCGTTGAACCTAAAAGTTAACATCGATACAACTATCCAACGCTGAAATTAGTGTGTATAAAATATATATTCTAATGACTATTATAGAATAATATTCTAGTCTAATTTATACTTTTTATATATCCAACACTATGTTAGCATAAAAACTAGCTAAGTGTATTACTTCTTTATCATTTACATACATAACTTAGTTTTACTTTCTATATTTAGCTTATTCTCAGTTAATAAATTTAGTGTATATTTATATGAAGTTTAGCACCAAATTTTATTGTTATAGATCTAATTATCACCCTTGTAGATTTCATTTTTATACCCCTTTTATAATATTCTAGGTAACCTCACTGTAGAATCTTTTTTGGGTTAAACATTTGGTAAACTTGATTCATATGAATGAAAAAATTTATAATTATTAGGGTTTTAATCCATATATTTTTTCAAATTATTTTAGTTTTACATTTCCTACTACTTCTATTTTTCATACAACCTAGGCATAGGCCTATAATTGGAGGTGTGCCTATTGAACACATTGAACTTTCCCTCCCACCATATAAGATTTATTAAAAAATGAGGGATATCATTATGTGGATCATGATGATGCCCATGTTGCCAATGAAAAACATATTGATGGGGTTATCATAAAATAATATGTTGATAATGAAAAGTATGAAACAAATGAAAATGAGCAAATCAACCATGATCAAGTGCAATTAATTGCATTGTTTCATGATTATAATTATTAAAACCCTTAATATATTTATTAGAACCTAAAAACTATATTGGAAACAAAAATTTTAAAATGTATAGTTGGAACATTCCTCACCTTGAACATATTACAACATAATCCATCTATGGGGGCATGGTTTATGTGTTTAAACCTTTATTTCATAAAACTACTATTGTTACATTTAGCATGGAATTATCAATTATTTCAATGTAAATATTGGTTTCAATACCTATTACTACTCAAATCATGTTTACATTCCCTTTGGTGACTACTTAACTTAATAATTGAAATCCCATTGGGTATATAGTTCAATCAATCTTTCAATTTATAAAGAACTTGTAGGATAAGGTTAAAAACATTGAAAAAAATGCTTGAAAATACCCTCGTGATACTTATTAATAGGATGTGTTGAATAATCCTATTGCACTTAAATTATCTTATCCCCCTTTTCCAACTAGTGGTTTTGTACCTAAATATTCATTTTATGATGGCAACGGTGATCCTAAACAACATCTTTGATCATGTTATGTGGCATGCCTTGACTATGCCTCTAATGATAAAATTTTGACTAGATTATTTCCATAAAGCCTCAATGACTATGCTTTGAGGTGGTTTTATGTTTTACCTCTCCAATCTGTTGGTCCCCAAAAATGTCACTCATTTTTGGAATAACATATGAGCTATCTTGGTCCTATAGGACCAAAATTTCTCTCTTCCCTTCTCAAAATTTATTCTGAGCTTTTAAATTCCTCTTTTTTCAAGCTTTTTTAGTAAAGGGATTAGTAGGTTCAATAGGTTCAGAGGCTTCTACAGGTGAGTTCAATCAAAATAACTAGCTTCCAATACTTGGCCACCTTCTGGATTGGGTTGGCACCTTGGTTCAATCAAAAATGTCCATCAGCAAGCATCTAAGCAAGTATTAAACCATTGAACGATTGAACCATTGAACCGTTTAACCTTGAACCATTTTGGTTTGACAAGTTTAGTGGGTTCAAAGGTTCAACATTATTTGTAAGAGCTAGCCGTGATTTGTAAGAGGTTCAAAATTTAACCATTTCAAAGGTTCCACGGCTCCAAGCACTTAACTAGTTTCAAAGGCTTGAACCGTTGAACCTTGAACCATTTTGGTTCATCAATTCAACAGGTTCAATGAATAATTGGTTCAACATGCTTGGTTAAAATGGAACAAAAGAGATAGAATGAATAGATGAACCAATGAACTGATAGAACCTTAAACTGAAAGAGTTCAAAGTTCAATGGTTCATGGGTTCAAAGGTTCAAAGGCAGCCTCTGTCAAAGAGAGAAGCAACAAACAGGTGGTTCAATGAATGGTTCAACCAAGGAGTGGGAAAGTGATTGAACCAGGGAGTGATGGAATAAAAGAGATAAAATGAATTGATGAACCAATGAACCAATGTACTTTCAATGGATTCAAAGGTTTAAGGTTCAACATGGTTCAAGTGGCTAGCAACCATTGACATCCCTGCAGACATCCAATTTAAAGTAAGGGAATATCCATTGAAATTCAAATAAAGCACAGAAGTCAAAGGAAGAACCAAGTGACTAACTGAAAAGATATAATTCCTTTGGGTTTGTTCAAAGGCTGATAGAGAACATTTCCTTCAAAAAATTTGTCTGAAGGAAATTATTAAAAGAAAGAGCCATTAGAATTCTTTCAGAAGTATTTTCTATGGGAAAATGACTAAGGTAGAGCCCAAAGGAATTCCTTAAAACTTTTTTCTAAAGGAAAATCCTGAATAAAGAGAAAGGCCCACAAAAAAGAATGACTGATGGAAAAAGACAGTGCAGTGGAAGCCACCATGTGTCCATTATAAAGCAGAGCAAAAACTGCCATGTGTCATCTTCTGTAGGACCCCCAAAGGTTTCTAAAGATTCTATAATTTAAGTGGAATATGTCACATGTCATGTTATGACTCAGTGGAATGTGACAAGTGTTTGCATTCATGTTCCTCTTTTGGATTTGCTCAGGCAAAACATGTCGTGGACCCCATTTTTTGTATGTTTCTAATGAGTTTCATAATAGCGGAACTTGCCACTTGTCAAAGACATAGAAAGGACCCCCCAAATACTTAGGCAAGAAGTGTTATAAAGAGAAAAGAAGTGCTTAAGTAGTTAATAGAGGAGCAAGACCAAAGGATCAAAAATATCTTTGAAAGAGTTATTTCCAGTAGGTGAAATAGTGGATCGAGTAGACTTCTGAGTGCACCAAACCAAGGATGCGGCCTATTTTATTCCATGAAGTAAAGACAAATATGTAAAGGACAAGATGGTCCATATTAAGGAGGAGACATAATAGATGAAGGGACATGCCATAGTTATGGTAGCGCACTATTCTTAGCATGGTCTCTCTAGACAAAACTGGAGATGCATTGAAGATGTTGACGGCAGCATGGGCCATCCCATGGAAAAAGGCACCAATCCTTGGGTAGTTGTTATAAGTTTGGATATTCTCTCATTTGTAAATGACATATTCCCCTTACTAGAAGTGAAACTCTACCCAAATTGAAAGGCATTACTGAGACTTTGAGCTCAGATTGTAGTTCATATTTCTTTGATTGAATGAGAAAGCAAGTTACTTGTAGACTTTGTGCTATGATATCCTATGCTACTTTAGGAGATTGTTCTTATGTCTATCTTCTGAAAGAATTCTTGTTTATTTGATTTAACAAGTAGAAATAGTGGAGGTGATAGGGAAGGTGTCTTGAAGCCAACTACTTTCAGACTTTATGCTGTCATAGTTGTCTTCAGTGTGTGTTTTTCTTTTCCTTTTTTGTGTAAAGGACCTTGGGATGACTTTGTGTCCCCATTGTTCTTCGTATCTCACTCTTTGGGTAGTTGAGGTGGAAACTTTGCATTTTGTTTCATCCTACTATTACTATGCCCTTTTGTTACTGGTTTCTTATCTTACCTGAAATAACTCCTACTATTTCTTGCAAGAACACTTTTGAAAGAAGAGAAGTGCCTTCAGTGTTTCCACCAATATTTTCTCCTCTATTTGTTAGCATCATCTCTAAAATAAGAGAGATGGATGGTTTATCCCACCCCTGTGTCTTACTTTTAGCTTATTTATATAGTATATAGCCTCTGTATATTTAATTGGGAACCTCCCCTTGATGAGAGGAGAGATTTATCCCCTTGTGATGCAGTAAACCTACACATCTAGATGACCAATCTCCCTATGTTGTGGTGATAGGAACTATTTTGAATGCTAGTTAGCTGGTCGACAAAATATTCACCCAATAGTTTTTGGCAACTCCACTAGGGACACAGTAAATTTGTGCAATTTGGAACCTAAAGTTTCATATTGAAACATCACCTGTGTCTTACCCATAATCATTATAACCCTTATCCATTATAGACTCTAGAAACTCTATTCTATGTATTACCCATTATCATTATAGCCTTACCATCTTCTTGCACTTTTATTATTTTATCTGGCCTACAAAACTAGAGCTATTGGGAAAGAGTGCGCAGTTTGAAGCCTCAAGCCTCAAGTTGAAGTAGGGCCAGTTCTTTTCCATTTTTGTTCTTCAATCTAGCCACTCCACCTAGATTTGTTATCCCTATTTTTCATAATTAAATCATGGTAGTTTGAGGCCCCTGGGGTAACTCTTTTGGCCCACTCAACTTGACTCCACCTCTGTATGAACTCCCATGTAGTTTAAGAAAGAATTTCCCCAAATTCTTTGGTGATGGGATAGTTCACCCTGATGAACACATTGTAGCCTTCAACATAGCCTGTGGTGTGACAGGGGTGGAATTCAAAGATGTGGTAGTCAGGCTTTTTGTGGAAACACTACAAGGTGCTATTATAGACTAGTTTTACCATTTGTAAGCTAGATTAGTGATTGACTGGGATATTCTTAAAGCCAAGTTTGAAGCCAGGTTCAAGCCTACAGAGGATATGCATGCTTTATTGGCCCAACTCACTCAAATGAAGAAGGAACCTCATGAGCCTATGAGGGATTTTATTTCCAGGTTCAACAAGCTGAGGCATAGGATTCTCATGATCACCCAGCCAACACCTCAAAATCTCAAGTGTTTCTTCATCAACTCACAACTACCTGAAGTGAGTTTCTTGCTAAGGTGGGCTAGACACATAGACCTTGAGGTTGCTCAAGACTTGGCTACTGAGCTATAAGATGACCTTATCTTGGAAGGAAAGATAAGGAGAGATCTTAATAGAGGTATATCCTCTTCATATTCTGAGTATCCACCTTCAACCCCCACTAATCAAATGCTACAAAAGCTGGCAAATGAACTGCTAGCCTTAAAAAGGCAAATGGCCTAAAGTATGTCTACTCCTCCTAATTGGGATATGCCAAGGAGGACATTCCTCAATCAGCCATATCAAGGCAATGCTGCCAGAAGTCAAGGGCAACCAAATCATCTTCCTCCCCCATAGATGAGCCTTGCCCTTGAAACAACTCCAACCAACTCAGTAGTTGGATATCTGGAAATAGAATATGTTTCCAATTTCCAACCTGAGTTTGAGAAATAAAATGGTGTTGATCTCTTTAGGGAGGATCTATAAGAATCAACTAGTGACTCCCACATTGGTTTCCTAAATTTCTAGGATGAACCCAGAAGTGAAGGTGAAGCAGTCAAAGGATCATACATAGTATTCACTAGGTCTGAGAATTAGTCAGCCCAGTAAGATGACAAAGAGAAGATAGAGGAGTGACCCCAACCAACTATTTTAATTGCTAAGTAGAGAACCCCTTTTCCTTTCTAGTCAAAGGACCTGGTGATTGCCAAAGAAGTAAGTACATCAAACATCTTTGCACCTTCTACTTCAAATTCATAGATCAATCCTCCCCCTCCTTAAAACTAAAAGGATGAACTCCCATCCTCTCTTCCAATCCCATCTCAGTCATTTGACATGATTGATCATGTCAAGAAATCCAAAATTCAAATGACTAAGTTTGAATCCCTACAAGCCAATCCTGAATAGTTAAACATTGGTGAAGAGATAGGTGCAGACCTATCTGAGGCAAAGATTGTGGTCACCCAAATGTCAGCCCCTACTACTCAAATTCTATTTGAGCCTTTAGGCAGGGGTAATTACTCCTTGACCATAGAGGATGCTCATGTCTCAGCTGATCAAAGTCCCATGGCTGGCAATCCAAGATTTGATCCAAATCAAGCATCAAAAGAATTGGTAGGGCATAGTACAAATCAAGAAAGATATTCCATCTCTGATGAAGAGAAATCTAATAAAAGATTAGCTTCTGATGATACTTGGATCTTAGAACCTAATGGCAGCAATTCTTCCACTCATGCTGGATGTAGATCTCTATTACTCAGATTGAAGACTACTCAGGATGAAGAGATCAAACTCCTTCACACCAAAGGGGATGCTGAGCTGATGGTTTATCAGGGGTTTGATGCTGACAATCAAATCATGTGTTGGATTGAACTAGTAGAATAGTAAGTTATGATGGTAGACCATACTATTGTATTCCAAAGTAAGTGAAAGGAAATCTTTGCTAAGAGAGCAAGGAGTTATGGTTTTTAGTTTGAAGACCATGTCCTACCATGGGGCAAGAAGAAGAAAGAGCCAAGAGGAAAACATAGAACATTGGTTTCCTGGTGGAGAGTTCTATTCACCTATCACCATTTTTGGGGACAAAATGGTTTCCTACTAGTTTATCAGGATGGCACACCATTTTCACTATCTCGTAGTGGGTGGCATCTAAAGCACTTCAAATCTTGAGGCATCAGATAAGATCATTTGTACATATGTATATTTGTATAGTCTTTAGTTCTATTTTATGCTTTTCATTTCATTTTTGGAGCCTTTATTTTTGGGTATCATGACTCCATAGCTAAATGGCACACTTCAAGGCACTGGAGATTCTAGTTTTTACTCCCCTTAGCTATGTTTCAAGTTTTCACCTAAAGGAAGTTCCCCAATTGGAACCAGCTATTGGTCCCCAAAAATGTCACTCATTTTTGGAACAACATATGAGCTATCTTGGTCTTACAGGACCAAAATTTCTCTCTTCCCTTTTCAAAATTTGTTTTGAGCTTTCAAATTCCTCTTTTTACAAGCTTTTTTAGTAAAGGGATTAGCAGGTTCAACAAGTTCAGAGGCTTTTGCAGGAGAGTTCAATCAAAAGAACTAGTTTCCAATACTTGGCCATCCTTAGGATTAGGTTGGCACCTTGGTTCAATCAAAAATGTCCATCAGCAAGCATCTAAGCAAGGATTGAACCATTGAACCTTGAACCATTTTGGTTTGATGGGTTCAGTGGGTTCAGAGATTCAATGTCATTTGCAAGAGCTAGCCACACTTTGTAAGAGGTTCAAAGTTCAACCATTTCAAAGGTTCCATAGCTCTGAGCACTTAACTAGTTTCAAAGGCTTTAACCGTTAAACCTTGAACCATTTTGGTTCATCGGTTTAATGAGTTAAATGACCAATTGGTTCAATGTGTTTGGTTCAAATGGAACAAAAGAGACAGAATGAACAGATGAACCAATGAACTAATTGAACCTTAAACTGAAAGAGTTCAAAGTTCAATGGTTCATGGGTTTAAAGGTTCAAAGGTAGCCTTTGTCAAAGAGAGAAGCAACAAATAGGTGGTTCAACGGATGGTTCAACCAAGGAGTGAGAAAATGATTGAATGAAGGAGTGATGGAACAAAAGAGATAGAATGAACTGATGAACTAATGAACCAATGTACTTTCAGTGGGTTTAAAGGTTTAAGGTTCAACATGGTTCAAGTGGCTAATGACCATTGACAGCCCCGTGGACGTCACATTTAAATTAAGGGAATATCTATTGAAATTCAAATAAAGCGTAGAACTCAAAGGAAGAACCAAGCGACTGACCAAAAAGATATAATTCCTTTGGGTTTGTTCAAAGGCTGACAGAGAACATTTCTTTTGGACTTTTTGTCTAAAGGAAATTATTAAGAGAAAGAATCGTTAGAATTCTTTTAGAATTATTTTATATGGGAAAATGACTAAGGCAGAGCTTGAAGGAATTCCTTTAGACTTTTATCTGAAGGAAAATCCTAACTAAAGAGAAAGGCCCATGAAAAAAATGCCCGATGGAAAAAGACAAAGTGTAGCAGAAGCCACCACGTGTCTATTATAAAGTAGAGTAGAAGCTGCCATGTGTCATCTTTTATAGGACCCCCAAAGGTTTATAAAGATTCTATAAGTTCAGTGGAATACGTCATGTGTCCTATTATGACTCAAAGGAACGTGACAAGTGTTTACATCCATGTTCCCCTTTTGGAGTTGCTCGAGTAAAACATGTCGTGGACCCCATTTTTCATAAGTTTCTAATGAGTTTCATAATATCAAAACTTGCCACTTGTCAAACACATAGAAAGGACCCCCCAAAGACTTAGGCAAGAAGGGATATAAAGAGAAAAGAATCGCTTAAGCAGTGAAGAGAGGAGCGAGACCAAAGGATCAAAAATATCTTTGAAAGAGTTATTTCTAGTAGGTGAAATAGTGGATCGATTAGACTTCTAAGCACACCACACTAAGGATATGGCCTATTTTCTTCCATGAAGTAAAGACAAATATGAAAAGGACAAGATGGTCCATATTAAGGATGAGACATATCAAATGAAGGGACATGCCATAGTTATGGCAGTGCATTGTTCTCAACATGGTCTCTCTAGACAAAATTGGAGACGCATTGAAGATGTTGACTGCAGCATGAGCTATCCCATGGAAAAAGGTGCCAATCCTTGGGTATTTGCTATAAGTTTGGATTTTCTCTCATTTTTAAAGGAGATCTTCCCCTTACCAGAAGCGAAACTCTACCCAAATTGAAAGGCATTACTGAGACTTTGAGCTCAGATTGTAGTTCATATTTCTTTGATTGAATGAGAAATCAAGTTACTTGCAGACTTTGTGTTATGATAGCCTGTGCTACTTTAGGAGATTGTTCTTATGTCTATCTTCTGAAAGCATTCTTGTTTATTTGATTTAACAAGTAGAACTAGTGGAGGCAATAGGGAAGGTGTCCTGAAGCTGACTACTTTCAGACTTTGCGCTGTCATAATTGTCTTCAGTGTGTGTTTTTCTTTTCCATTTCTATGTAAAGGACCTTGGGATGACTTTGTGCCCCCATTATTCTTTGTATCTCAATCTTTGGGTAGTTGAGGTGGAAACTTTACATTCTATTTCATCTTACTATTATTGTGTCCTTTTGTTATTAGTTTCTTATCTTACCTGAAAGAACTCCTGTTGTTTCCTATAAGAACACTTCTAAAAGAAGAGAAGTGCCTTCAGTGTTTCCACAAAGATTTTCTCCTCTATTTTTTAGCATCATCTCTGAAAGAAGAGAGATGGATGGTTTATCTCACCCCTATGTCTTACTTTCAAATTATTTATATAGTATATAGCCTCCGCATATTTAATAGGGAACCTCCCCTTGATGAGAGGAGAGATTTATCCCCTTGTGATGTAGTAAACCTACACATCTGGATGACCAATCTCCCTATGATGTGGTGATATGAACTATTTTTAATGCCAGTTAGCTAGTTGACAAAATATTCACCCAACACAATCCATGAAATCATTTAAACCTCTTACAAACTAATTTTTAGCACACTTTTCCATTAATATTTTTGAAAAGGTTTCCTATGTTTAAATTACCAAAATCAAATAAGAAAAAAATGAACCTTTAAATTAATATGTCTTGAGATATAAGATATTGTTGGATAAAATTACCAATTCTATGACAAACAAAGAGTTGTAGGATATATTCAAGCAAATTTTTCTTGTTTCTTTACTTGATTCCATTATTTTTAAGAATTTAAAATCTTTCATTGACTTATGCCATGTTATACAAGACCATGAAATGAATCTTATTTCATTAAATAAGATTAAGTATGTAGAAAACACATCATTTTGATATACATCTAGTATAAAATTCACAATTAAACAAAGTTATAAGGTAAAACCTACTAAGCCTAAAAATGAAACAATCACCATGAATGATTTAGTTTCACAATATCCTAATCATTTTGTCTTATCTAATTCACCAAAGAGATAGTTGTCCCATTTACCTGAGTCCCCAACTACATTACTCTTATGGTTACTATAGTGTCATCTTATATCTCTCCCTCATCCTATAGAGGTTGATATAAATATACCTCTACCCAAAGGATATGATGTGAATTCTTATTATGATTATCATCATATACTAGGTCATTATACAAACATATGATTTATCTTAAATCACAAGATCTAAGATCCTATTGATGATTAAAAGATTGTGTTTGATGATCATCTAAAGGATCAAGTTCACAACCTAGTGATCACCAAAAATAGAAAATATTTAATAATCCTTTGCAAGACCATTCTTGTAAATAACTATAAGTGTAAATGAAATATAATGCACATCCCTTTCCATCACATTATGGATAACCACTTGATGGTATTATTGGTAATTACATACAACATATACCTCTTATGGTTTAAAGACCTTTTATTTCCTTCGATGATAGTGAAATTAAGGATGATGACTATGATATTCATTATTTAATCATTCAAGAATACCTTGATAAACACCTTATATTTAGTGTTATGATTGATAATGGTGTAAGTGATAAAACTTTCACCAAAAGATTATTGACGCGATTTATTTATACTCATCATGATTTGTATCATTTTAATAGATTAGTTAGAGAATTAAATTATAAATCTTAAAAGGTTCTTGGTGAGATTAACCTACCTTTATAATATATTATTGCACATTTGATTACAATATTTTTATATATACCTTACATGGGCATATTTTATAAATTAATGGGAAGATCTTGGATCCATACACTTTGAGCAATACCTTCTATAGTGCTTGGGTGTGTAAAATACATTCATGCCAATCGAGTAGTTACAGTTTCTAGAACTCTATATGAGCATCCTCTTTAATGATATAAACTTATACCTAGATAATTAATTACCAAGCATAATAAGGTTAATTAATTTTAAAAGGGTAAGCAATAGACAATCCCCCTTCCTAGGTGGTTAGTACTTGAGATACCATTACATTAGAGACATATAATGGATTCCATAGAACCCCCATCTACTATGCACCATTTTTAGATATTTAGAGCACCTTAACATGTTTATACTATTATTAGTCTAAATAAACCATAGAGAACATAGAAATGGGTTCCACAAACCCCCAATCCTATTACGTGGAGGTGTAGATGAAGTAGAAGTTAGGATGTTTGGGTCAATATAATTGGATTATGGTCTTGATTCAATGGCTTTAGATTTATCAGCTCTTTCTTCATCAGATTTGTGCATAGGATTAAATCTAAAATGATAGTTATAGATCTTATACTCTACCTTGAGACATTTTCAAAACTGATAAGGTTGAAGATCAGCTTATATAATCACTTTCATCCATGAATGGATAAATTTTCATACTTATGTAGCATTGAAGGTATGACCCTAATTTCATGGATTTAGGTTTGTCCCAATAACAAACTATAAGATAATTCTAGGTCCAAAACATGGCATAGAGTGTCATGGGTTAAAGGCCTAATGACCACTAGTAAGCTAATAGTACCTTGTGATTCTCATTCCTCATTGTCATATGCCTTGATGATAGTCCTGCTACTGATTCATGACCACAGAGTCCTATTTTACATATCGATACTACATTGATAGATATTTCACCTATACATGTTCCTTAGTAAAATCAAAACATTATTATACTAGGTTCATATTGGGGGCATATCTATGACTATCTATTGGATGGAAGTATAGGATGATCTTTCCTTTCAAACATTCCAAAATACCAAAAAAATCAAAAACATTTTTTAACACCTACATGCTATATTGGTTCCTTAGAATCTATGTGTTAGTTCTAAATTTATGGATGACATATTCAGTTACATATACATACACATGTGTCACACTCATACTTGAGTTTGATATATGATCTATGTCGAGCCCTCCCTCTACTCATGATCGGAGGCATTTGATTCTTTAATATTGATAGACTTAGGTTATATGGTTAGATGATCAAATTTAATCATCATGTTTGATCTTATATATGTACTTACAAATTATTTTATCCGTGAGTATATATTACATAGGGTACTTGATATGCTATACATTTGACATCATTTTCCTAACACATTTTATCCTTGGGCTACTATGACATGTTCAAGATGGTTGTTTATGATTTACTTCATGCACTTCCTTGAGTTTATTGCCTTGATATTGCATTCCTTGTTTGAGAATTTGAATATATTCCTTTTCTTGTGACCACCATGCCTATGTATTCTTTATTTAACATTTACATATGACATTATTTGTTGTAATGGAATTTTGAATCTTTCATTATTACTTTTATAAACATTTGATTAAGTCATGTCCCTTTGATTTTTTGGTATTTAAACATTTCCCTTGTTTGCAGTCTCATTTGACCCTTTATTTTTTACTTATTTTTGAGTGCTCTTATGTGTTTGTGTGTTTATTTGCATGTTGAGTTTGTACTATTACTATTTAAATTTTTCCATGATACTTATCGTGTATATTATTCTTTCATGTGATCACATGGGTTATATGTGCTTTAATGTTATATATACCCATACATGTTCATTATACATGCTACAAGGTTCCACCATTCCATTCATACATTATATAGTTATCTTATCCTTTGGAATTGTGGTAACTAACAGTTTCTATCTTTCCCTCACCTCAAATGGTGGGGCGGGGGGGGTGAATATTAGTGGGGGCATGTTAAAGAGGCATGTTATCTACACTCATTCAATATGTGGTACTTATATCAAAATTTAGATTATAGGCATGGATTACACACATTTACAATATTTATATTTAATGGGGGCATGCTTTAGAAGCATGTTCTTCATATTTATTTAGTATTTATCATCTCTAGATTAAAGTGGGGTAATGTTTTGGAAACATGTTCTCCACATTGTTACTTATATTATTTTTAAAATTTATCCATATATAGTGGGGTCATGCGTTGGAATCATGTTCTCCACACTTACACTTTTTTTAAAAAAATTTCCAAAACACATAATTATATGATCTAGATTGACATTTATGGTAAAAATCTATACATTGGTACCATTGTTGTACATATTTTTAGCATGAGACATATCCAAGGTGCATATGCTATATAATTTTTGCCTAATATTATATAATCAAAATTAGTTTTACATTCTAAAAATCTTTTATGGAATTTTACATACTAATACCCTAGTTTCATTTTTATGGACTTTATTGGGTCAATATACTATAGTAGTTGGTTTATTTTTTGGTATCGTTGAGGTGATTAAATCACTTAATGTTTCCAAATTTTTAGGTTGGAATTGATTTTACCTATATCCTCACTACTTTTTAAGTATGATTAGGTTTCATAGCTGAGATAATCTCAACTACTAGGTGGAAACTCACCTTTACTTCAAGAATGGGATATGTGTCTTCTAGTATCTCTCTCTCCCTCCCTCTCCCTCTCCTTCTCCCTCTCCCTCTCCCTCTCCCTATCTCTCTCCCTCTCCGTCTCCCTATCTCTCTTTATCTCCTTATATATTTTCAATTTCAAGATTTATATATATTTTTCAAAATCTCAATTTTAAAGTATTATAATAATAATAATACATCATTTTCAAATCAACTTTTAAATAGACAAGGTAGTTACATCGACACATAGGTGTACTCATAAATATTTATCTTTAAAACTCAATAATTTTAAATTACTTTTAATTTTAGATTATACATGTTGATTATACATGGTAACATGTTCTTGGTTTTAGGTTAGTCACTATTAAAGCACTCAAGTTGGGCATGTGAAAAGAGAAGGTTTGTTATACACACCCAACTATGCATTCCTTTCCTTTAAACTAGGAATTTCATTACTAAATTAATATGGGTGAATGTAGATGATATTTTTATATTATATAACACCTTAGTCTTCTACACTTTGAAAACTTATACCTTAGTTATTCCTCTCAATTTTGGATTGTTTCCCATTTTTTCAATTCACATATCTACTATATCTTATGCCCCTTGGTCTATCTATTAGTTATACCAATCTTATGTTGATGACGCAAGTCTCATATCTTGTCCAAAATTCTTAAAATTTACCTATCTTACACCTCTACAAGTTTTGATCTTATACCTTATTTCATGATCCTTAGACACTAACATATAGGATAGACACTAGCATCAATGCTAGTGTCTTAACCTAACATAAGTGTCCAATCCCTAAATTCATCCAAATTTTCAAATGAAACATATCTCAATGGTCAAACTAAGTGATTTAATGCAAATTAATTTTCCAAAGGGATTGATATAAATATAAGATCAAACCTCATTCATTTTACAACTATCAAAGATGAAAAGAGACCAAGGAAACTTATTAAAATAACTCTATCAATAATTCAATTGAATAAAGCTTCCCTATTTCAAAATAGCCATTAGGACACCACATCTATAGGTATGAAGTATTGAAGGAGTATCCCAAGAGCTTGATTTATCAAGTTATAATCTAGGTCATGATTTTCCTTGCTTATCACATATTGCATGATTCACACACAAGATAACATGTAGGGTAGAAATTAATAATTCTAAGTCCATATTCAGATTATTGGCTATGTAGGAAGCACCAAATGATAATAAAGTCTTTGGGGCATCTTGACACTATGTGTCCACTAACCCATTTTCCCTAAGGTCACTATGAAGATGAATAACTATGGTTTTAACATTTCATAATGAGTGGTAGTCCATGACCTAGATCTGAATACACTAGAGTAAAGGTGAATTCAAACCTAGAAGCATCTAGGTGGTCACATACTTTTTCAATAAGTATTTCATAAATGACACTTGCATCAAACTTAGACTATAGTGAAGATGCAACCATCCTAAGATGAGATTAGTGTTTACAACTCTAGAATCATTAGATATAAAATTGGATGATTGTTCTATAATAATATTCCATTCTACCTTCTACTTATTCTAGATCCAAAACTATGTTAGCATTAAGACCACTAAGCATATTAATTCTATGCATTTTCCATACATAGCTTAGTTTTACTTTATATATTTATCCTATTATTAATTAATAAATTTAGTGTATGTTTATATATGATTTTATCACCCAATTGTCCTACTATATATTTGATTATCACCCTTGTGCATTGTCATTTCTATATACCCCTTTTATAATATTCTAGGTAACCTCAACCTAGAATCTAGTTTATGGTTAAACATAGATAGGTAGTTCTTATCCATTCATTACAAATTTTTTAGATCATCTCAAACCACCTTGTTCCCATTTTTGGCCTAAAATTAGTGTTAAAATTATACCAAGTGTTTAAAAGATAAGAAGATAGGTGTATACACAGTATTTTTAAACTTTATCATTTATTTAATGTCTCTTACAACAATGTATCAATTTTAAATTTGTATGAGTGAAAACCTTAAATATTAAATTTATAAATTATTTGGTACATTTATGGTGATTCATGATAAACATTTTGTCTTGGTTATCATTTTTACATCTATTCTAGGTTCCTCAAATTTGACCCTCTAAGTTATCTCCTTCCATCTTACATATTATAACTAATCAAGACCTATATTATACTACTAGGTCATCTCATGTGATGTATTTATAACCATTATCCATCCCATACCAACTACATCAATTAGATAAATATAGTTTTGGATGTTTTGGTGCAAGTTTCACAACTAGGTTAACCTAGCTGACATAGTTCAAGATTAGTCATCCTAATTCAAACTAAATAAAGATACCATATAACATTGTATAAATATCCATGAAGGATTAGGATAAATAAACACTATAAATACAATTCACCATTCAAATCCAATAGTGGGTAACATTAATTTTCAATTGTTATTTCTCACACATCTACCCTAAGTCTACATTGGAGGAGTTATTGCTAGATATTATCTTTGAAGGAAATTTTGTCTTATGGAGTCTTGGATGCAATAGGAGTCATTTTATCCTAGATATTTATTCATCATTTGATATCCTTAAAACCAAAAAAAATTCTTAAAAATCACCATTTTCTAATGGTGATATTAAAGCTCAGCAAGTCTTGTTCAAGCTAAATATGCTCTAACCCTAGCTCTTTCCTTTTGATAGATAAAAATTTCATAATTGTTTAGTTGATTCTTATGTATCTCCTTATTTGAATTATATCTCAAATTAAACTTATTTTGGTTATATTATTATTCAAATTTTTCATTTATCTAACTTAAGTAGCTTAGGCCCTCATTTTCATACCATGGCTCCTTACCCATTTTGATATGTTTCTAACACTTACCCTTATTTACAATATTAGAATATTTATAAATAGAGATATATTTATATATATTTAATTATGTTATTTACCTAGAATATTTTTACCCTTGTCCTTTGACATTGTATTTTAGGTGATCCTCTTTCTAGGTTTTTGGATCCATTAGTCACATCTTGAATCAGTAAGTATCATTGGGTTCTTTTGATTAACCTTCTCTATGTCTAGATATTTAATAGATATGATAGTTTTAAGTTGATATTAACCAAATGAATAAATTATATTGAACCAATGTGAAAATAACCATTAGATGCACCTCTTCATTAAATTATGTCAAATAGATCAATCCTATTCTATTTCATTTTTTACTAGTGAACTATATTAAATAGATCGATATAGATCAATCACAATTTCTATTTATAGGAAACTATATTGAATAGAGTGACATAGTTTAACCATATAATTTTATTTTTATAACACATCATAAAACAAAATATAATTTTATTCTTAGATCTACTTTCCCCTCAACCATATATATTGTACCACTCTATATAGTTTAGTTTAGCCATATTTGCATCCAACTATATCGAAATAGTCAATATAGTTCTATCTTAGATTTATTTTTTTATAATAAATAATATAAATAAACTTGACATACTTTTATATTCAAATATTTATTTATATATAAACTTCATCCCAACCAACTACATCAATCAATTTCATTTAATTTTGTGTAACTTTTAGTTTTTAGTCAACTACATCAATCTATCAAATTTATTTTTGAAGTGAATTTACTTTTTTAATCAATTATATTGAATTATTATACTTAGTTATATTTTTAAAATTAATATAATAAAATTATTTAAAACATATCAATTTAGTAATATATCTATGCCTATAATTTTGATGAACTCAAAATGTATCGATATACTCAATACAATTCTATATCATGTGAACAACTATATCAACCAGTGTCAATAGTTTTATTTCTTTTAATAATAAAATATAAGCAATTCAAATTAACTTTTCATTTCATAAATTAATCACACATTTTAATTTAAAGTTAACTGCATGTTTATTTATATTCAATGAATGTTACTAATTATTTTTTAATATTTATTTTCAAACTTTATTTTATATTTTTTGGCTTTCCTTAGAAATTATGTTCTAATAGTTTTCATACTAATTATTCACTATTTTGAAGGGATATGTGGTGTTCTATTTACAATCCTAGCCTATTTTATATAGACATCATGGCATGAGAGGTTTTACCCAATACTCATAGCCATGGTACAAATCTAAAAATGGATTTTAGTTTCCACATGCTTCATAATATTTATAAACACCTAGGATTTATTATTTATTGATATTTATGAATCCATCCATCCATATAATTTTTTAATGCACCAATTAATGGCTAGCACTAGGAAGTTACTCTCAGATTACCCTTGAAACTAAGCGTATTGGTCTATCAGAATGGTAATTACTCCATATTCAATACTGAAAAAAAAAAAAAAAAAAAAAACATTATCTAATGGATGAGTTAGTATCTATGAAAGCATACAAATAAATCAAATCTTTTATTACATATACCTAATCTTATTCTTATAAAAATAGCTATAAAAAATAATTAGATTCTAATTTCATGGTTGCTATTATATTTTATATTTTAGGCTATATCAGTGAACAATGGTATATTTTTTTATGTGTTATAAATACATCATATGGCATTGATATAATCACCCATGTTTATAGACCATCTTGACTAGCTTGATCCAATTACTTGTGTTTGAATCCTTGATTGTATCAAACAACTTGACACATTATACTTTCATGTATCTAATCCATTTACCTATATAAATTCATCAAATATCTTGATAAAATTCATTCCATACTTATTTTTACTCTAAAAATTTAATATTATAAAATACATAAAATAGTTTGATGCAATCTGTTTCTAGTTACTTTCACTCTTCTCATAAACTAAACTATATTGACTACCTCAATAAAGTTTATTTATCACCTCCTAAATAGTTAATTCAATTGATCATCTCAATACAACCTAGTTTTTATTATCCTCATTTCTCTACAAGACTACCTTAAACAACTTAACATAATCTATTTTTCATCACTCTAGTTTCTAGACTACATCAAACAACTTAATATAGTTTGTTAATAGTCACTATAATTTATAGACTTCATTAAACAACTAAACATTGTATTTTTCATCACTAGTTTGTATACTACATCACATAACTCAATATAGTTTGTTTTTCATCACTCTATTTTTTATATTCCATCAAACAACTTGATACAACCTATCTATCATCAATATAGTTTCTATACTACCACAAACAACTTGACACAGTCTATTTGTCATCACTTTGGTTCCTAGACTACATTGAATAACTTGATACAGTTTATTTTTTATCACATTTTTTAAAACTACATCAAACAATTTGATATAGTCTACTTTTTCCAACTCATAATTGATAATATTGACTAGATTGATATAACCTAGTTTAAGATATCCTCATTTACCTACAAGACTACATCAAACAACTTGATATAGTCCATTTTTCATCACTATATCTTATAAAATACATCAACAAGAACAATAAAATCTAAGTTTTCTAGATCATAATAGACTACATTGACCAGATCGATATAATCTAATTTGAACAACCACCATTAGCACTACCTTTTCCCTAAATTACAACACCCTATTTAATACAATTTATTTTTACCAACACATGAATCAACTACATTATATTTGATGATAGTTGTTATTTTTGGGAAACCAACCACATTTTCCTATCATCTTCATAATCTAATTAGTTAGCATAAGGTAACTTATTAGGATTTTCCTTGATACTATCAATCCACAACCTCACACTTCATAATGAAAGTATAATCAAAATCCATCTAGATCCATTACATGTAACATTGTTGAAATAACTAAAAATTATGATTTATATAATTCCAATATCTTTATAAACCTTTATGACAATACCATTTATACTCCTAATAAAAATGGTAATTTATCTAAACTTTCTTACTTCAAAATCAGAGTGATTGATAACAACCTTGGGAATCCTCCTCTCAATACCAATATTGGGAGACCTCCTCCCACTACCAATATTGGTAATCCCCATTCTATTACTTCTGATACAAATCCTCAATTTGATTAAAATTAGATTATTGTACAAATGATTCAAAAAATTAACTTACATGCAAACAAATAATAATTCACAAATAATCTAAATGTAAAATCACATATTGTAAATGATTAACCAACCTCCAATCATCATGTCTCAACAAAATAATAATTATGTCCCACCTCCTCTAAGAAATTCCAATGGTAATATCATCCCTAAACATCTCATGCATATTAAAATGCTAAAGCATATTCAAAATGAACCCTTAACACACTTCATTATGTCAATAGAGATTGGAAAAATTTATCCCACTATCACATATGATGGGGAATAAAGATCCTACTATTTTTCTTAAATATTTTGGTAAACTCTATAAGTAATGGGTAAAAACTAATACCTTTACTACTACTAAACTTATTATCAAAACCTTCATGGGAGATTCTATAGAATGATATAACCATATCCCAAGACATTCCATTCTACAACTAGAGTATTTAATCAATGATATAGTAGAGGAATTTCAACATAATGATCTTCCTAAAAATATATTTGGCCATTCCATCAATTCTAATAAACAACCTAATGATTCTACTCACACTTTCATCAAATTATGTAAATATTTATCACATAAAACAAACTATAATATGCGTGAGGATCATCTTTTTAAACTCTTCATTACTGATCTCAAATACTCTATTCAATATAAGGTTAGGATATTTTCTCCTAAAACATTAAAAGAGGCCTTTGATCAATCAAAAAGATAATATTTTCTTCTGACTAAATTATAACCTTCACATAATCTCATAAATGAATATTTCTAAACTTCAACTAATGCAATAACCATTACCAACTCTCAACTCAAGCCTCCTCAAACCAAAATAGGAGTCACCAACTTACATACTCAAAATCCCTCCTACCTACCTTTTAGTGTATCCTAAATGAGGAATTTATTATCTACATATAAACCTTTCATTCCTAAAACATTTGTTAGATTCGTGTTAACATTAGCCACTCTCATTAAAAAAATTTAGCTCTTCTAAATTTTGTGGTTTCCCTCATATTAGGAGAAGGTTTTGATCATGATGCTATGTTCAAGGTTCTCCATAATGAATTTCCTAAATATTATTAAAATCAAAACTTTTACAAATCAACAAATCAAAAACCTCAAAATTTATTTTTGGAACCCAGCACCCAACATTCCAATAAAACTTTATGTGTTATTGATGATAATTATGACCAATATTACACTAACTTCCAATACATGAACAAGTAAAAGGTTAATTACCATCACAATCCCACTCACAAAGGCCTAGTTACTAAACCTTAGAAGCATTATACTAAGGAGAAACTTCTGTAAGATACTAAAACTACTCCTAATTCCTCTTCCAAACAACCCACTAGTGATGAGCCAACTCCATAATTGAAGACTCAACTTAGTTTTTCCATCTATTCTAAGAACATCATCACTAGTTAACATAGGTTTCATTATAATTTTTACTCTAAATCACATTAGAATTTTATAAATGAGATTTAATCTATGCCTTGTGAAATTTGACTCATGTAATTAGTAATAAGTTATCTTTACCATCATATGTTACTTATGTAAAAAATTCAAGACATTGAAGATCCCACATTTAATTATTTTTATATACCTATTTCTATCTCCAAAGGTCTCAAGTCCATATAAGTTCATGCTATTAAATCCATTTCTCCACTTTATTCTTTTATGAAACCCTCCTTAAGTTGCCCAAAGAATACATGATTAATGATGAAATTCTTTTTCAAGGTGATGATCCACCTCTCTTCATTGATATTGAAATCAATAATAACTTAATAACTAAAGTCTTGGTAGATAAAGGTTCAAGAATTAATGTTATGTCTCTTTGGTTAGTCCAACAAATTGGATACTCTAAATAAAACCTTAATCAAACTAGCTTTATTATCATGGATTCGATAAAACCAAGAAAAAAACTCTTTTTTACATTTTTCTCCCTCTTACCATTAGACCCAAAACTATACACACCAAAATCATGATTTTATATCTTTTCCTCTCTTATAATAGGCTATTAGATCATCCATGGACTCATCACATGAGAACTATCTCATATTTTAGTAGCCAATGCATCAAATTTATCCATAATGGTAAACATTACAAGAACGAGGTAATCCCAACACTTAGAGCATCCAACTTCCAAATCCCAAATCTCAATATCGTATTCACACTGTTACTCATATTAGTATTCCACCTCTTCATGAGTTTATCAACATGCATCCTAACCTCCATTTCACTCTTATAGATTCTAATGATGATGAACCTAATGAATCATAAAACATTTTTAATACAAATTGACTACCTCTTTATATATCAAAATGGATCCATCTTCTTATTCCAACAGATAGGGCCATTCCTCTAATTAATGATGCTACTAAAATTAATCCCCTATGTAATGCTCATGAATCCTCTTATTATATTCTAATAACTCTTAAAAAATTTAGTGACATCATTATTTCCACTATCAATATCCCTTCTGACACCAATTAGCCTACTTCTCATGCATGTAACATCTTTATATCTTATCATGATTCCTAAATTATGTCCCAATCCTAATCACAAGACTTAAATTTAATGCATTATCAAAAGACCTTATCTATAATTCATGCCTTTAACCATGATGTTCATTTCATACATATCCCATATGATTATATTGGTATTGATTTAGAAGTAGAAAGTTATGTCCCTTTTGATAACCCACCATTAGTAGACACTCCATGGGTTATTTAATAAATATGTATTATTCCCACATCTAATGACAAGGACCAGATCAATATCATTCCACACAATATGAACACTATTGACCAACCCAATACTATTACCTTTATATATCCATCTACATATTATACTTTCCCACTCGATATAATATAACCCTCACTCCCATACTACATCAACCAATATCATAAAGTGCCAATATAGTAATCTCATATTCATCATCCATAGTATAATTAATTGGTTAGATCGATACAGTCAAAAACATTATTACCAATGCTAACTATATTTAAACAATTGACATAATTTAACCCAACTATTATATCCTAGACTCTATCGGTCAACCTGATACCATACAGTCAAATTATTTACCTCCTAACATTACCTTAGATTCCAAGGTTATATTTTTGAGACAAATACATTATAATTTTGATAGTAATTATAATCATATTATATATATTGAATTGGATGTTTAATATTATATACATTTACCCATTATTCCTAGTGATGAAACTTATAACTAATCCATGCTCATCAACCTCAACTTCTTTGCCAACACCACATGCTTGGCCATTTTTAGTAAATATATCTTATATTTAATAATTTTATTTCTATCATAGATCCTAAAAAAAATCCTAATTCCAAGATTTATTTATATACATATCATTTCTAAGATGGAAATGCCATACTTATCAAGGAAATTATTGTAAATAATTACAGTGCCACTTATTCTCCTAGACCCATTCTTGTATCTAAGGAATTACATCCTAAAAAGGATGACAATCATATTATATTATATTATTTGATAAATATGGTGAAGCCTTTACTTAGTCATATAAATACATGCATGGTATTTACCCCATAATATCATAACCTATCTTAATGCAAAATTGATGTGTCAAAAAGAATGAAAATTTCCTCTTGAGATCTCTGCCTTATGTCATATATAAATCATCAAGATTAATTATGCTAAGTTCATAAAACCTATTTATTACTTAAATTTGGTATTTAAAATTTTTACCATTCATAAGAAATTCACCATCATCATTCACATTTGTATCGACTTTCATAATCTCAACTTAGCATGTCCTAAAGATAACTTTCCTTTACCATCAATTGATGTCATTGTTAATCATATGGATGAATATGATATTTTATCTCTTATGAATGGTTTATAAAGATATAATTATATTCACATAACTCTTAAATTTCAATATAAAACTACTTTCACCAATGAATGGGGAACCTATTATTATGTTAAAATGCATTTCGGTCTTAAAAAATTCAATACTACATACCAACATGCAATGACCCATATTTTTCACAATTTAATACATAAAATATTCAAAACTTATGTGGATGATATTATATCTAAATCCAATCATCATGAAAATAATATGCATGATCCTATTATTATTATCTTTTATTGAATCACTAAATATAAAGTTATACTCAATCCTTATAAATGTGTCTTCAGTGTCACCTCTAGTAAAATCTTAAGATTTATAGTTTATCTACATGGGATTGATGTAAATAATAATAAAATAAAATATATTATAAACATTATTATTACTCTCTCTATTCCCAACATTTTTATTGATCTTAGAAATATCAGGGTAATCTACCAATTCATCCCCAAATGACATACCATATCTATTCAATAAATTTAATCCTCAATAAGGGTATTGATCTCAAATGGATTGATACATGTCAAAAATATTTTGATAACATGAAGGAATAATTAATTCATCCTTATACTCCTTTACCATCTTCTAATCATCTCCAACTCATCTTGTACACTTCATGTATCCCCATATCAATTGAGGCAATGCCCACTCAACAAGATGAAATAGGCATAAAATATGTCATATACTTCAGTAATTATGTTTTGATATATTATGATACCCACTACACAAAACTATAATGTGATTTTATTTCCCTTTATTTCATAATTGAAATCTTTAAAGATATATGTTTTATCATACAACCTATGTTATTATCCATTATGGCCCCCTGCATCACTTTTTATTCAAACATTTCTTACTTAAAGATAGAATCCATAAATATATTTTACTCTCAATGTAATTTTACTTATAAATTATTTCACAAAAATCAATCAAATACTAAGTGATGATTGATCACTTTATCACACTCACACCAACTACTAATGAACTTCATGACACTCTTCCCACTAAATAAATCCTTTACATCAAAGGCCTTAATCAAGATATTTCTCTTGAAGATTATTTTCATAATTTCATTTCTTATCTCAAGGAAAAAACCCTCAAATATCCCAAAATTTTCACCTTCAAAATCAAAACTAAAGTCATCATAGAATAATTACCCAAAATTATAATTGAATTGAACAAAGACATTCGGGACCTTCACTTTGATGTAGCCAAATGCCTTCAAGGAGCTAGGGTAGGTTGTGTCTTACTTGAACCTCATGGTAAAATTATTCCTCTACATTTTATACTAAACTTTAAATTCACTAATACCATGGTCAAATATGAAGCCCTCATCTTCATCATGCAAGCAACCATCGAATTTGAAATCCCATACTTACATTCCTTAAGAGATTCATAACTCATATGTCATCAAGGCAGTGGATATTATCAATGAAAAAGTGAAAATATCATAGCATATCATCAAATTAATTCCACTCTTTCTAAATAATTTACATCTTTTACTATTTGAAGCAATCCCACAAGAACAAAATGCTATAGCTTATTTTATTGCTTCATTGGCCTCTCTTTTTCACCCTTGTTAAAAAATTCATGATTCAAAATTTCTCATTCACATGATAAATTCAAATTCTATATTAAAATTAAAAAAAATCTCTTATTTTCCACATCTAGGTTGTCACTAATCGATAAATATTTTGGTACAAATACATCATCATCAAACATCATACCTATCCTGCAAAGGTTGACTCTCATAAAAGTACTTGACTTCACAAAGAAGCTTGTAAACATGTCCTTAAATATGACATAGTTTATTATCATAATTCCAAATATTAACTTTTTTATTTTTATTAATCAATACAAATTTATTTTTTCCTTAATAAATCACATTATAGCATTTGCAGTGGTCACTAAAATAGACACACTACAACTTGAAAATTCCTGCACAAGTTATTTCTAACCTACTCATATAACAATTGTAATAAATTTAAAAAATATGGTAATCATTTTCAAATTCATGATTATCTTTTTCAATTTCATATAGATAATCTTCAAACCGTGGAGTCTCTTTGGCCATTTTTTATGTGGGGATTATATCTCATTGGTAAATTACCTAGATCCCAATATGGCTATGTCTTCATCATTATTTCCACCAAATATTTTACCAAATGGGTAGAATTTATGCCCCTCATAAATTTAATTGGAATTAATATCTCCAAATTCATCCTTAATAGAATCATATTTCAAAATTCCTCACACCATCATCTCTGATAATGGTGGGAGCTTTGAAAACAAAGACTTGAAACAACTATGCACAAAAATCAAAATCACACAAATTTTTCACAACCTATCAACCTTAGTGAATTGGTTAAGATGAATACACTAATAAAATATTATAAAATAATATTATGTATTCTCATTTGGATTTACATCTCAAGCTTTACACTATATTTTGGGCTTATCATACTAGTATCTTTACTACCTATAGGGAAACTCATTTCTATTTAATTTACAATTCCAAATATATCTTCCCATTAGAATTTGGGTTAAATTTATTAAAAATTTATCTTCATGGAATCATTCTCAATGAATAAATTTATGAAGCCCATATTCATGCCTTATATTTTTTAGATGAGTGATGTATGGGTACGTTACAACATAATCAATGATACATAGCTTACATTGTTAAACAACATAAAAAGAAAGTCAAAGTCCATAAATAAATGTCAATGACTCAGTGACTCAGTTATTAAATTATATTATACCCATGACAAATAAGGAAAGTATACCCAAAAATGGTGGGGTCCTTACCTAGTTAAAGGCATTCTTGGACTTGGTACTTATAGACTAGAAACCAATGAAGAACACATATTTAAAGAACTGACCAATTCTCATTTTTTAAAGAAACACTTTGTTTAGATTCATTTTCCATCACATCTTTAATTTTTTGTATGATTTTATATTTCTAGTATGTTTTACTTACATGTTTTATATATTTTTAAGATAACATTACAACTTTTATCTAATATTTTATTTTATGTTGATAAGTAGTAGTTTTAGTTATTTATACATCTCTAGGTTGTTTACACATTAGCATTGGTTCATATATTTTGTCCTTTGGTATTTTGTATTATTTTACATTATTTTATTTTTATTTTATGATTTCATATTGTAATACCATTGATAATCCTTGACCTTTCCTTATAAACACCCATCTTCTTATTTTAGTCAACTTTAAAGTTTTTTCAAGTCATTAGTTCATCTTTATGTACCCTTTGACTTATTCATTTACTTATGCCCCTTGGCTTTCCATTTTTTTAATTAAACTATGATACCTTTATTAAGGCCATCCTCAAAAATACCCACACTTTTTTATATTACTTTTAATCCTAAAATTAGTTAAGCATCTTCCTCAAAAGATAAGGCAATGGTCAAGTGTATGGTCTTCTTGCACTTTGAATCAATCACATTATTTTAAGGTAAAACTTTAATAGTCTATATTCATGTCTTAATTCGCATATACCATTTATTATGATGATGATTCATGCCTACTTATAATTTTACCATTTTAATTACACATTTTTTATGCTTGGGGAAACCCAATCATTCTATGTTCATTTTCATAATTCCCTTATATTTCACTATCCCCTTTGGGCACACCAAGATTGGTTATGAAATTTGACTCTCTTATAAATGTGAAAGTATAGAAATATTAAGCACTATGTTATTTTGGTTCTCTCCTCTAGCCACAAGTGTAATCTCTCTTTTGATAGTCAATTTTAGCACCTGTGTTTGGTTTTATGAATCTTCATAGAGGAAGAATTGAAAAAGCTAGGAGTTAAAATCCATATCATACAAAAAAATTAAATGATCAAAAGGAAAATATAATCTTAAAACTCTAATCACACAAAAATACATGATCAATACTTGGAAATATCCTATCCTAATTTAATATCACATAATTAGCCTCATGATAGAACTGAGGTCCATTATGGTGTGTTTGGCTAGTAGGCTTGGGCATAGGGTCTCATTATCATATACTATCTAGTATCACCTACTTTATCACAAAAGTACCCAATCTTCATAGTGTATCAATGGATATTTAATGGGTCCTAAGGAATGAGGAACATGTTTTGGGTCCATTTTATTTTTAATGCATACTAACCTTCATGGGATGATATTTATACTTCACTACTTAGCCCAAACTTGTGTTGTTAGGTTGAAATCTCTAGGGTCATGGCTATTAAAAAAATTTCAATTTTACCGACTTGATTAGAATGTCTTCCTCTTGTTAAAGATTATATTTTCACCTTAGAACTATCCTTTCTCCCCCACCACCCATTTCATTTTACCATTTAATAATAAAGTTTATTTATAAATATTTTCCCAACTTCTATACTTCTTATTCTCCATCTCTTTTTAGCATGTTTCATAATATAAAAGTTTTAGTTTTTCTATCATTAGAATAGAAGTTGCATCTTTAAGTTGTTTTTAGATGCTCTCTTGGTCATTGCATTAACTTTCTTATATATATATATATATATATATATATGTTATTTATGTTTGGTACGTTGAGTTTTCTATTCACCTTTTGTGGACCATTTTGTCTCGTTTCTCTAATCTTTTTCTTTTTTTCCATCTTTCATTGAATGTGGGTTGTTACTTCTATTTCATTAATGTTCTTTATATATATTTTTTATTTTTTTGTCTTTGATTGAGTATGGATCATTACCTCTCTTATATTGATGTTTTTTACATTATTCTATTTCATAAATCCTTAAGTTTGATCTAGATTGTTAATTTTATTAATTTGGATACATCTTGAGTCTTTCGATCATTAGTAGCCTTGGCTTTTTGGTTACCTAAATTTCCTTTCCTTTTTGATATTTACATTCCTTGATATTTTATTCCTAACCTATCCTTTCTCATCCCACCTTATCAATTTCCCAAGTGATTAAATATATTTTACAAGTTTTCCATTTACTTTATCTATCTTTTGATTTCTTTCTTTACTCTCTAACCTTGTATCCATAGGTTTTTCTAATGCAGTTATTGTGGCCTCCATGATCAAGACTATAAATATAATATGTAACCATGTAGTAATAAAGGTAACTCAAGATATTTATATGGTAATTTCAATTATTTTATTTATCAACACTCACTTCAATATTTTATTTTTTTAATTTGGATTAGTTATTATTTTTATACATTGTTTCCAAAATCACCACCTCATGTTACACTATGGTAACATATGATGAGCTTCAAGTGAGGCATATGTATACACATAATATTTTTAAACTTTATCATTTACTAATGCTCTCTATATTGCATAAACCTATCAATTTTTAATCTTGATAATTTCACACATTAAAAAGTGCAACAAGAAAGGGGTTGGTAGATTGATCATGTTTCATGAGAGACATTGTTTCTTATGTATCATTCCTACATCCATTCTAGATTCCTCAAATTTGATCCTCTAAGTTATTTCCTTTGATATTACATAATATAACTAAAAAATACCTATAATTTCCTAATATGTCAGCCCATGTTATTTAGTTATAACCATTATTCATCCCATCACAACTACATCAATCAAATCGATGCAATTCTAAACATTCTAGAGCATGTTTTACAACTAGGTCAATGTGGTTAACATAGTATAAGGTTATTCATCCTGATTCAAACAAAATCAAGCAACCTGATAGCATTGACTAAATATATGGAAAGGATTGAGATCATTCACCACTAAATATATAAGTTGTCATTTTAATCCACTAGGGAGGAACATTAATTTTTAATTTCTATTGCTCACACTTCTACCCTAAGCCTACATTAGAGGATTTATTTATTAGATATTATCTTGGAGGGAAAGATTGTTTTATGGAGTCTTGGATATAATATGAGGATTCCTTTTGGCCTATATTTTTAATCAACCTTTGATATACTTAAAAGCACAAGAATATCTTTAAAATAACCATTATCTAAGTGGGAGATTGAGACTCAACATGTATTATTCAAGGTATGTTCTAAACCTAACTCTTTCTTTTTGATAGATATAATTTGCATAATTTATTGGTTAATGAATGTGTATTTCCTTTTTTGAATTATCTCTACAATTAAACTTAGTATGGATATAGTATTATTAAAACTTGTCATTTTTCCACCTTAGGTAGCCTAGGTCCCCATTTTGTTACCATGTTTCTTTACCCATTTTGATATGTTTCTAACCCTTCCCCTTACTTACATTACTTGTTTGAAATATTAAACTATTTATAAATATAGATATAGTTAGAGTTATTTCATTGTGTTATTGGCATAAAGGATTTGGACCACATTCCTTTCACATTATGTTGTAGGTGCTCCTCTTGCTAGGTTTTTGGATCCATTGGTCACGTTTAAAATAATTAAGTATCATTGTGTTTCTTTAATTAACATTATTTGAGTTTAAATATTTAATATATAGGATTGTTTTAAGTTGATCCCAACCCATTATATACAATAGGTCTATAGACATAACACATATAGGTAACCCATAAATATTTCACACATAGATGGAATATAAGCAAAAATAGTGACCTATGCTAAAATAGAGATACATATCATTATATATGTATCTAATAAAATACACACTATCATGTATCACATGCATCTACATATTGACATATTCATCTAAGCACTTCTAGATACCCAATTCCTAATATGAGTAACAAATTATCTACTTCTAACATTTTTTTCACCTACACATTATCTTGATCAGGTATAGAATAGTAACACATTATTTTTTTTTAGTAACCTAAATTTGGTCATGAATACTTAATTATGTCAGTTTTGCCCCTTTTCTACTTTAATTAAATTATGCAATTATTTAGTACCTATTTTTCCACCTCACCATATCTAAGCACTAATGAAGAACTCTTTTAATGCCAATCCATTAACTATCACTTACATAAGTGTTATAATTGATGAAATGTCATTAAGTATATATATGGATAAACCCAAATCTAAATATTATCACTTATCCCTAGGGGAAAACAACATCTAATAGGGACAATAGTGGGAAGAATTCTTATCCCTATGGGACGTTCTTGTCCTTAACCCTCCAATGGTAACCTTTTCAAATTAAACCCTCCCTTGTCTTTTTTTTCATTTTTTTAGGCTTCATATCATGTGGTTTTACCTTTTAGATTGTTATAAAGTTACACTCAATTCACTTATTATTCCACTTGGCAATTTCAATACAAAGGCTCATTTACATTATTGCACACTTATAAAAATTTCCATATTCTTCCCAATATGGATTTTAAGAATTTAAAATAGTACTTAACCAATTAAAAACCCTATTTTAATCAAAATTAAACAAATAATGATCAAGTATTCATGTTGATTATATAATCATTCATATATTCAAAGGAACATAATTTTAAAAAATCACTCTATATGGGAGAAATGTGTAAGATTTATTTCCTTCCTTAGATGATTAGATTATTAGGTAGTGTTCAATCAATATCAACATGATTGGGGTCAGATCAGACTAGTTACACTACATATTTTTCTAATCTTGATTAGGGTTTCAACCTTTCAAAATCTATTTTTAGGTCTTCCACACACCTCTAAAGGTCAAAGCAATACATACAAACCTAATTTAAATTATCTCAAGTGATTATAAACTAATTTAAATTATTATACAAAAATATAATATTTATGAAAAGGGAAAATAATAATATTTTATCATATCCTTCTATATCATTCCTATCCTTCTATAATCTCATATCCATTTTCTAAGAGTTTATAGATAAAGTCACTATTTCTTGTTTCTACTCTCTTTAAGTCAATATAGTCAACCATTAGACATTAAGAAGTCAATTTATTTTTTATTTTTAGATTTAGGCTTTTTTAAAACCATTTAATTTTGTCAAAATAAGCTATTCTCATTTATTTTGCTTGTTGAATTTTCATTTATAACATTTTGATTTGTTCTATTCAATTTTTTGTAATTAGGGTTAAGTCACTATTTAATCTAATTTTATATAAAACATATTGGCGAACACATGTTTTTTTAATAATTAAAAACCCTAAGTCTCTTAGGTTTCAAACATTTTAGGGTTTAAAAAAATTATCCTAGAGTTTAGATAAATTCTTTAATATTTGACACTAAAAGAATTTCCTTTCAACCTTGGATCTAAATCTAACACTAAAAGAACTTTTTTTACCTCAGACATAATTGTTGATAATGAAATAATTCTATTTTAACCTTGAATGATATATTACACTAAAATAACCTTATTTTGACCTTGGATTTCATATTAATTTATTAATCTCCATATACAAAAAAAATCCTTTTATTTCTAACATTTCTTATTTTCATTATAGAAATACCTTATGTCTTCTACAATGAATGACATAGATAATTTTGATGACTATGATAAGATAACTATTCAATGTTGTACATGATCTTTATTAATGCTATGATATTTTTAATAATAACATTCATATGTTTAAAATATTATACTTCTTACTTTTTACCCTCTTGATGTAAATATTATTACCACAGAAATTGATAAGGTTCATACATTTTCTAACAATAGTTTTGACCCTATTAATGTAAAAAAAATTGGTGAATACCATGACACCAATCTTGATGACATTTAGTCATTTTTATTTTTAGATATATAATAAAAAATGAAACATAACCATGTTAATACATTTGAAAAAACAAATAATTATGTTAAATAACCTTTTATCAACCCTATCATAGGTGGTGCTACTATTATTGTTGATCTTGTTATTATATATATAACTTTAGACTTGAGGGTAACACATAGTTTATAACATATTTATATGCCTATTCTTGTACAATTGAATCATTTATATCCTTTGATATCTACACACACTACATTAAATACCTTTCTTAATGCATAATCCCTTAATTAAATTATTTAATTTTTACATGATAAGGTGTTGTAATTAGAGCAATGTATACGAAAAGTTATCCAAACATTGGATTCCAAAGATTTGATTCATTATATTTTAGCACTTAATATTCCATTATATTATTTACTCACAATATTTTAAATTCCTAAAATTCCACTATATGAGGATAAAGGTGATTTAGAGTAACAACTTAGATTTTTTCATGCATCATGTTTGGATTATGATTTCAATGACGAATTTCTAACAAGGTTTTTTAAAGAAACTTAAAAGATTATGCATTGTGTTGGTTATATAATCTACCTATTCAATCATTAAAAACATTAAATCTATTAGTAGATTTATTCCTTAAGATTTGTATATTAACATTGATGACAAATATTTCGAATGCATCATTTTATAAGCTTATTCAAGGAACTAATGATCATATTAGTGAATATGTGATTTATTACAAGACCATGATTTATAACATGACTAACACATTATAACATAATGAATTACAAGACATTTTCAAACAAAATTTTCTTATACCATAGCATGAAGCAATTATTTTCAAGAAATTTATATCATTTAAATATTTTTGTCTTACAATAAGAGAAAAAGAAGTCAATTTTTTTGCTTTGAACAAGCTTAAGTATGCACCTACTTATAGTTTAACTTATAAAATTAAGTGTGAAAGTAAACCATATTAAAAATCCAAACCAATAGACACTATAGAGATGAAAAAGTAATATTCAATGTTGTTTATCAACCTTATAACAAGATTATTTTATCAAATCAACCAAGAATGAAATTATATATATTAACACAATCACCTCATATTTTTTTATAAATGTTACTTGAGTGAAATATAATAACTTTGCCTTCCCCATTTTAAATAGACATGAGAAAACCATAAGGTATATATTTTTATAATAATTCATATTATAATTATCATAGATGTGGTGGTCATTCTACTAATAGATGTTTTAAGATCAAGAATATTATTTAATATCTTATTGATAGCAATGTTATTGACATAAACACTCCTACAATAGAAACTAAGCCTAAAAAAAATAAACAAGCTAAATTGAATGTTTTTAATGAACCATTTCTTAATCATGATACTAACAAGGACAATTCATTAATGCATCATAACTATAATTCTTTTCTACCTCATGAGTCATATGATTATCCAATGGGTATAATTAATGGCTAAATTCCTTGAACTAGTCAACCCTACCCTATGATTACTCTTGATGATAGTGAGATAGTGGATTATGAATTTGATTTTCATGTTTTATGTATATGATCTTGTATTGATAAAAACAACCTATGCATAATGTTCTATTTGATAATGGATAAAGTGAAAATACATGCATAATAACATTACTTCATTAATTGGGATACTAAAATAAAGACATAAAAGATATTAATAAAAGTGTAAAGACATTCAAATTGAAAACAACAAACCACTTTAGGACATAATTTTTAACCTCTTCAAGTGGACCCTACTATATTATCCACTATTTTTATATTTGTACCATAAAATGGGGTCTTTGATATGATATTGGGACACCCTTAGTTTCAAAATCTAAGTGTTTTGATTTTTATGGTACATAGATGTTTAAAATACATGCAATGTAATTAAGTTATCAAAATTTTACAAATTATATATGAGTATCCTCTACAATATATGGTACCTCCTCCCCATCTACCACCATATTTCAATGATACATCTATTAAAAAAAATGTATGTTTACAGTTATCATATCTAAGCAAAAGGCTAAAAAATAAACCAATGCAAAATCAAATATGTTGACAAAAGGCTTTTAATTATAAACAAACACAATCACTTGAAATGTCTCTTAAATTGGTGATACATAAAAAATCAATGGTTGGCATAATCAACTTATAGTCTTCTTCAGATTATACATCAATCTATATATCCTAGAGCTATTTTTCCTACACATGATTACATAAGTACCAATCTAGATAGTTTTCTTATTACACATAACATATTTTAGGATTCTAGTATAGGAACACTTAACATATTTCATTGAAATAAAGTGATTTATTAATTAATTATCACTAATTATTTTAATTCTTACATTAATGAGATCATTTGATAGCTTGTTGCATTTTCAAATAATACTAAAATTTTCAAAAACATTCAAAATTTACAAAAAATAAAAAATATGATTATACATAGATTCTTTATTATTACATCATGTTTTTCCATTACTTGCATGTCCAATCGATTGATCAATTCCTCTAAGCCCTTGGTTCTTGTTGACTTGTTGGAATTTTAGCTCTTCTATTTCATTTTCTATATTTGAATAGTTTAATACAATGTTTAATTATTCTATATTATACCATTCATCTTCCTATTTTCATAATCTATTCTAATGAATTTACATTTGTCTATTAAATATAGAATTAATTAGTATATAATAGAAATGATTTCCACTATTGTCCCAATTGGTCGATCCTATTTTCTACATTGTTTGACCTAAAAATCATAATTTGAACACATATACCCTTAATACTTCTAATATTTATACATTTCACCTATTTTTAATATGAAAATCATTATTTTCCATATAAAATATCTTTTTTCTAGATCTATATTATTCATACATGTGACATACTTCAAAAAATTTACATTTGTTGAAATGAGGATGTGCGTATTATTCCTATACATAATATGTATGTTCCTTCATACTCCTCAATGTTACAATGAGGTAATCTTGTTGAACATTATCATTGATTAAGGGATAAGTTTTTGTGTAATGTCATTAATTTTTTAGCTTTGATGTTTAATGTTTCCATTGAGGTCAAGGGTTTTTATAAATATGCATGGTTCTTTCATTGATGTCAACTAATATCATTTATGTCAAATGTTATTATCAATATGCCTAGTCAAGTAAGACTTAATATTGATAGCATAATGATTTTTTTTATTATGATGAAATAATATTATTTTAATAATGTTCTAATGTCATCTTGAGTTAAATCATCGAGAAGAAACATAGGTGAATACAGGTCAGTACAATAAGTATAAATCATCTTGTAATACTTTGTCTATACCTTATGAGTGTTGAAGAGTTATCAATGATGTAATGGTGATGTCATGTATATTTCAAAGTGAGTGAATGAAGTGAATTAATAGTCTAAGTGACAATGTTTTCAATGTGTGAAATATGCTTATCCTAGTAAGCTTGAAGGAGGCTTGGTTAATCTTCAGATTTGACATGGTTAGAGATGTTCAGGGATGAGTATGGTGAGTTGAGGATGTGAAATATGTCCTATAAGAGGTTTTATATGATTTTATTGATTGTGTACATGAGTTTATTTCATATTGATGGTCATTTTTTTCATGTAAGCATTTTAGGTCTAGTGGCAGAAAATTTGAGTACGCAATTTATTAACATCACCATTGCCATGTGTGGATGAGTCATGGGGAGTTGGTCATATGGTTGTGATAAAATGTATGCCCATTTATTATGTGATAAATTTAAATTCATGTGATGAAGTGAAACATAATATATGAAAGTTAAAATTTGGTATGTTAGGTATTTTTATAGTGTTTCCCATTTTTAGCCAAATTTACAATGTGGCAAGAAAAATTGAGTAGGCATTTTGATGGTGTTAGATTTTTCACGTGTGAAGGTTTCAAGAGAATTTGATCATATGGGTTTGTTAATTTTTATTCCTAGTTAATTTTTGATAAATTTTAGGTCATTTTATTAAGTAAAACAAATGATATGCATGTTCAAAGTTGGCCTTCCAAGTAGTTCTTGACATAGTTGGCTTTGTGGTAGAAAAATTTGAGTGAGCATATTAATGGAATTATTTCTTGCATGCACAAGGGTTCCCAGAGAAAATTTATATTTGGTTAGATAATACTATGTGATGATATAATATGTTATAAATTTTATATCATGCATCTAATTGTATCAAAAGTTATCGAGGTCTAAAGTTGGCCTTCTAGGTAGGTAAAATGGTCCCCATACTTGGTCTATTTTGCTTGATGTTAAAGGTCAAGACTAGATGAAGATCAAATGGTTTGTGGGTGATCTTACATATACATATCAATGGTACATATTGATTGAGATTATTTCATTATGTCCAATTTTTAAAATAGATAAATACCAACCTACATACAAGAGATTGATGGAGCATGTTTATTCTAAGATGTCAAGATGCAGTGAGATGGTGCCAAGTGTTCAATGTTTAATGTTGAGTATAGATATATATTTATCTTATTTCAAGGATAAATGATGAGTGGGTAATTTTAATAATTTATATCAACAGTTCTTATTAAATTAAATAGGTCAAAGTGATAGTTTTATATCATTGTTAAATCAATGACAATATTGAAGAGATCGACAGAGCATGTGTGATCAAGATTACATAAGATGAAGCCAAGTGTTAGAAGTTTAACATTTGGGTAGTGGTGCACTATGATTTAAATTTATAATAATATCAATGGTGTGTATTTAATATAATCATATAGGATATGAGATGATATCATGGTGACCGAAGTTTAACTCTGACCTTTTGAATTCAAACATTTGAATATAACAAAGGAAAAACTAGTACTTAGTTTTTATGTTATATATTTTGATCTATGTAGAATTTAATCATGGTGTAAAAATAAAAAATTTATAAGAATCCAATATGAATTTTTAAATATATATTTAAAGATATGAAAGTGTGTACATTCAAATATATTAAAGTTTCAAAGTTGATTGTTTGTTCGACATTCATATGTTAAGAACCCAGGAAGGATGTTTGAGCTTGATCATGATAAATTAGATATTTTAGAGTGTTTTATAATACATAAGGATAATATATGAGAATTATAAAGGTTTGACCAATTATAAAAAATATGATCAAAGGGTTAAAAGTTGACTATGTTTTCATTCATAATGGTTGTATGTATAAAATGTTATTTAAGCAAATTATGCTTAATAAAAAAGTTATTGTGATGGTTATTGGCACTTACGAGGGAAATATATATCATGTGGCATGGATTAATGACTTGGAAAGAGTTCCCATTTTATTATTTTTATTATATAAGGGCTAAATTTTTGAATGGGTTAGCATAGGACTTAAAAGGTGACTTAGGCCTATTTGAAAGTGTGTTGTGCTTAAGTGTGACCCATGTTAGATGTTTTAGGGGTTAAGCCATGTGTTATGGTTGATATGAAAAATTTTGATTTTAATAATCATAATATATCTATAAATGGTGAAAATGAATGTGTTGGTTTATAGACATGAATGTGTAAGACTTGAGAGAGAGACTTATGCAAGGTTTGTGTTAGAAGAGTATGCATTGAAGAAGAGAGGATAGGTAGTGTGCTTATTGATGAGTTGATGAGAATAATAGTTTTTTGAATATGTGTATGAATTATAGGTCATATTTATGATGATATAATAGTGCTCTTGAATTTTAAAGATATGCAAAGAGGTCTGAGTGTGCATATGAGGATAGTTTGAGTGAAAAGGAGAGATATTATGTCATGACTATGTGAAAGGCATGTATGAGATAGAAAGAGAGTTTATATAGGGCTTAGATACTAAAATATCCATAATAAATTATTTAGGATATCAATTATAAGGTGGAGGTGTTCACTTCAATTGAGGGTCTAAAGGACTTGACTAGTCTCTTTTTAGTTATCTCTTACAGGATAAGTAGTCTGTGTTGTAGGCTTGAGAGTGGGTTTTATTCCCCATGAGGGTTTCCCACAAGAACTATTTATTGTGTGTTTGATATTGTGTATGCATTGAATGAATGAGATCTCTTGTTAATGTTTCTTGATAAATTTGATAAATGTTGATTGTTTAATAGTTTTGAAATGATTGGAATTGAAATTGAAATATCTAGGCGCACTAATTCACCCCTCTCTAAGTGATTATACCTCTAATAGTGAGATAGTATTTGTAGGTGGCATGATGAAATGAGTGAGATTTAAAGAAGTAGTATGCTTTGAATATCTATGGAAGTATTTTTAAAGATGATGTGAATAAGTAATGAATATGAGAATGCTCTGAAAACAATGCTCAAAATAATACCTAATAGTATTTAAGCATGAGAGAAATTGTTTGAGGTTTTACTTAAGGTGTTGAGGACCTTCCAATTGATTAAAAGGTCATCTACATGGATGTGTTTATAAAACTTTAAAGATGTTATGAAGATCCCAGTCAAACTCCAAAGATTTATAAGTAGATCCAAATAAGTTCTATTAAATCTCTAAAAAAGAGTGAGTATATGAGATTGCATGAGAATGTCAGGATCTAGACAATAACAATTGATTACTTTTGCAAGAAACTAAATAGGAAATTAAACCAAAATTGAAAACAAATAGAAATCAGAATCAACAAAGAATAAGAAATACAAGAAACCACCCTAAAAACTTGTATTAAACTCTTGGAAATACAATTGAAGAAATCTCTCCTTCTTTCACACCTCTCTCAGATGTACAGATCTCTTTCTAGATCTCTTTGCCTCAAGATTTCTCTCTCTCAATTACAATCAATTCCAACAACCTAGATTGATACACATATATTTCACAATACTATTCCAATAAGCTATGAAGATCTAATCCTATATATAATATTAGGAAACATGAGCATACAATTACAGCCATTAGATGCACCTCCTAATCAAGGGCTCACAACAGTCCTACTAAAGATAGAGATGTGGACTTAAGAATAACACTTAATCCTATCATGCAAACATTATGTTTTGTCCATAAAAATAGATTCTGGATGCACAAGTGACTGACATCGGTCCCTACCTGTCTACACCTGACCAACGTCAACCGAATAGAACTAACGCTGGCATCTCCCAGTCGACTCCTGACTAACATCGATTGCTCCTGATTGATGTCGATGACTATGTAACTCCTGCAACCTACAATATACTCATTTGGTGAAGCTTTTATCTCCACACCTTAACAATCTCCCACATGGAGATAAATAGCTACACCAGTTTCTGTACAGCAACATCTTCTAGCTCCTCCATCTTCAAACTCAATCATGAAAACCAACAAAAGTTGAATGAAGATTCAACTTCTCCTTTATTACCGGCTTGGTTAACATATCCATAGGGTTCTTATATGTATGGATATTTTCCAACTTCAACTCACCATCCTCTAATACCTGTCTAATGAAGTGGTTCCTTAGCTATATATGTTTGGTTCTTTAATGAAAGGATGAATTCTTAGCCAAATGAATTACACTCTGACTATCACTGTATAATCTGCAACTCTCTTGCTCCTTTCCAAGCTCTTCCATGAACCGTGTCATCGATATCATCTCTTTATAGCCTCTATGACTGTAATGTATTCTTCCTCTGTAGTAGACAAGGCAACAACCTTTGACAACTTTGAAATCCAACTAACCACCGTTCCACCAACAATGAAAACATATCCTATGGTGTTCCTTCTGCCATCCAAATCACCTGCCATATTTGAATCTACATATCCATGTAGAGAAGTGTTTGACCCACCATAACACAAATGCCTACTACTGGTCCCTCTCAGATATCTAAGGATCCACTGAACTACTTTCCAGTGCTCCTTCCCTGGATTGGCCATATACTTACTTACAACTCCCACTGCTTGGGCAATATCCAGTCTAGTACATACCATTGCATACATTAAGCTCCCAACTACAGAAGCATATGGAACTCTACTCATGTACTCTACCTCATCATGTGAATTAAGACACTATTTTTTACTCAACTTGAAGTGTCCAGCCATAGGTGTGCTTACCGGTTTTGCATCCTGCATATTGAACCGTTTCAACACCTTGTTCACATAATCCTCTTGAGACAAAATCAACCTATGATTTTTCCTATCTCTCTTAATACTCATGCCAAGGATTTTCTTTGCTGTTCCCAAATCCTTCATGGTAAATTTGTGAGCTAATTTCACCTTAAGCTCAGAGATATCCTGCATGTGTGAACCTGTAACCAGCATATCATCTACATACAGCAATATAATAATATATCTACCATTATCCAATCTCTTAAAATACACACAATGGTCAGATTAACACCTATTGTAGCCATGCTTAGTCATAAACCTATCAAATCTCAAATACCACTATTTAGGAGCTTACTTGAGGCTATAAAAGCTTTTCTTCAATCTGCACACAAGTTTCTCCTTACCTTTGACCTCAAATCCTTCCGACTAATCCATACATATTTCTTCATCCAAATCTCCATGAAGAAATGTTGTCTTAACATCAAGCTACTCAAGATGTAAATCCTCAATAGCAACTAAAGACAATACATTCCATATAGAAGTCATTTTAACTACAGGAGAAAAAATCTCACCAAAATCAATACCTAGTTTTTATGCAAATCCTTTCACTACCAACCTGGCCTTATATCTCATCTGTCTATTCTCACCTTCCTTCAATCTATTGATCCATCTATTCTTCAGTGCCTTCCTTCCTGCTGGCAACTCAACCAAATCCCATGTTTGGTTCTCTCTCAAGGAATCAATTTCCTCATTCATGCCTAGCTCCCACTGATTCTTGGATTCCACCTGTATTGCTTCATCAAAACTCTCTAGTTCTCCACCATCAGTAAGTAATAAATAAAATAATGAAAGGGAATATCCAATTGGAGGTTTAATTACCCTTTCTAACCTCTTGATGGGCATCTGAGACTCATTCACAACACACTGTCTGCCCAAATTCTCTGACAGTGACCAACCTCAGTCACCTCCAGGCTTGTAACTGGTCGACGTCAGTTCCACATGACTAACATCAGTTCCTGTCTGACTGACGTCAGTCCCTATATGACCGACATTGGTTCTTGTATTGCTGACATCAGTTCCTGCTTGACCAACCTCGGTCTCTGTGTTTTCTTGTCTATGATTATTCTTTCTCACGAGCTCATTTTGGACCATCACCTCATCCAATTCTCCATTGCTCTACTCAGATTGATTCAGCTTCTTGAGCTAATCACTATACATCACTTTTTCATTGAAAACAACATCATGGCTCCTAATTATCTTGTTAGTTCCTAGATTTCAAAACCTAAATCTGAAATCTCCAGAGCCATAACCAATAAATGTGCACCTCATAGACTTAGCATCCAGCTTCTTTCTATTTTTCTTATCAACGTGAATAAAAGCTTCACAACCAAAAACTTTGAGAAATGAAAGATATAGCTTTTTACCTATCCATGCCTCTTCTAGAATTCCACCATCTAGTGCTATAGAGGGTCCTCTGTTAATCAGGTAAACTGTAGTAGCCATAGCTTCTACCAAAAACTCTAAGGGAAAACTAGCATGCAATCTCATACACCATGCACGCTCCATTATTGTTCTGTTCATCCTTTCAACAACTCCATTTTGCTGAGGTGTCCTTAGAACCATCCTTTGCCTGCATATTCCATGCATATAACAATACCAGTTGAACTTGTAGCTATAGAACTCACCACCATTGTCAGATCTAAGGCACTTCGATCTCCTGCCTATTTTATTCTCAATCATAGCTTTCCAAATTTTAAAAGTGTCAAAAACATCATATTTCTTCTTTATACAATAGACCCATACCTTTCTTGTAGCATCATCTATGAAAGAAACATAGTACTGTGATCCTCCAATAGAAGCAACCTGAGCTAGTCCCCACATGTTTGTGTGAACAAGCTCCAACTTGTACTTCTTCTTTGTTGACCCAGTCTTGAGAAAACTCACTCTCTTCTGCTTTCTAAACACACAATGCTCACAAAAATCTAGATCTATGCTTTTCAAATCTAAAAGCTTACCTTTTGACTTAAGAATAGACATTCCCTTCTCACTCATGTGGCTAAGCCTGTGGTGCCACAACTTTGCATCTACATCTGAAGTAGATAATATAGAAGGAGAATTATTAGTAATACAATTACATAAATAGAGAGTACCTACTCTCTTACCTCTGGCCAATACAAGTGCACCCTTGGTAACCTTCCAAGATTCAACTGTGAGAGTTACTGTGCAACCCTCATCCCCTAACTTTCCTACAAAAATCAAATTCCTCTTCAAGCTGGGAACATGCATGACATCTCTCAACACCCATGTGTTGCCATTCTACATTTTTAGCTTCACTTTTCCCTTGCCAACAATTTTACAAGGCTCATCATCCCCTAAATAAACTATTCCAAAATCTCCATGGACATAGTCACTGAAATATTCTCTATTAGGGGTTGCATGAAAAGAGGTACCAAAATCTAAAACCCAAGATTATATATTATTATGCAAAGAGAATATAAGAGTCTTGTGCAACTATACCTGTAACTTTTGCTTCTTCTTTACCTTCATGCTGATTGTCCTCTTTAGGTTTTAACCAGTAATCTTTGCTTATATGCCCTATCTTTCCACAATTCCAGTAGGCTATCCTCCTTCCATTTCTAGATTTGGATCTACCTCTCATCTTTGACTTAGACCTTGATCTCATATGCTTTCCCTTCTCTTTTTGCCTTCCCCTAATTTCAAAACTTAAAGTGTTCCCTGATGTTTCCTCTATGCTTTTCCTGCAAATTTCTTCATTCAAGATTACACTAACAACATCATCTACTTTTAAAATATTTGAAGCAGATGTAATATTATTAACTGCCATTACCAAGCTATGCCAGCTTTCAGGCAAAGAACATAATATTAAAAGAGCCTTAATTTCATCATCAAACACTATTTTGATTGAATTTAATTGATTTACAATTCCATGGAAATCATTTAGATGATTAGATACAGATCCACCTTCCTGCATTTACAAATTAAATAACTGCTTCATAAGATATACCTTATTTCAAGCTGAGGGTTTTTCATATAAATTTGCTAAAGTAGTCATTAACTCTATCATTGACTTTGCCTATGATAAATTAGATATCACAGTAGATGTCAGACTCAATCTTATGGATCCAAGAGCCTTTCTATCAAGAACTTCCCATTCTTCATCTTCCATGTTTGTGGGCTTCTTTGCAACCCCACCTAATGGTAAGTATAGATCTTTCTGATACAGATAATATTCTATCTACATTCTCCATAATTGGTAATTCTTGCCATTAAACTTCTCAATTCTTAGTTTGCTTTCTTCTGCCATTGCTAACTTCCACTCAAATAGAAATCCCTACAAAAACCCCTGTGAGTGTCATGTAATCAACACACACTAACCAGATCTGAAACACCTGTTAGTGAACCCAATCTTTGATACCACTTGTCAGGATCTAGACAATAACAATTGATTACTTTTGCAAGTAACTAAATACGGAATTAAACTAGAATTGAAAACAAATAGAAATTAGAATCAACAAAGAATAAGAGATACAAGAAACCACCCTAAAAACTTGTATTAAACTCTTGGAAATACAATTGAAGAAATCTCTCTTTCTTCCACACCTCTCTCAGATGTACAGATCTCTTTCTAGATCTCTTTCCCTCAAGAGTTCTCTCTCTCAATTACAATAAATTCCAACAACCTAGATTGATACACATATATTTTACAATACTATTCCAATAAGCTATGAAGATCTAATCCTATATATAATATTAGGAAACATGAGCATACAATTACAGCCATTAGATGCACCTCCTAATCAAGGGCTCACAATAGTCCTACTAAAGATAGAGATGCAGACTTAAGACTAACACTTAATCCTATCACGCAAACATTCTGTTCTATCCACAAAAATAGATTCTAGATGCATAGGTGACTAACATTGGTCCTTGCCTGTCTGCACCTAACCGATGTTGGTCGAACAGAACCGATGCCAGCATCTCTCAGTCGACTCCTGATCGATGTTGGTCACTCCTAACCAACATCGGTGACTGTGTAACTCCTAAACTTGCAATATACTCATTTGGTGAATCTTTTAGCTCCACACCTTAATAGAGAATACAAAAGAGTCATTAAAACACAAGAGAGTTTCAAGTTGAAGACTATATAATGGCTAGATGGTCAGATTCAAGGAATAATAATACTTCTAGGTCAAGGCTTAGAAAACAAGAAGAGACATGGTGGTAAATTGAGGTATCATGATTAGTTTACATGAAATGAGTGAGAAATTAAAATTTTATAGAGGTGAGTCACATTTTTTTAAGTATTTTCTTAAATTTTAATATCAAGGTTTCTCGAAGTGCATAGAATGAAGAGTTATCTACTCGAGAAGGTTTTCTAAATACTTGTTGGTATGTGCAAAATCTGCATGAGAACCAAATTTGGTAATTATATATGAAGAAGGATTATATCTCAATTTTATAATCATTGGTTTTTTAAAATATTATCTAAGTTTTATGAATGATCATTAAGAATAGAAAATGGTCTATATGCTCATAAAAGCCTAACAGTGACCCAATGTTAAAGATCTTGTTATAAAGAGCTCAAAATGATTTGATGTGGCCATACAAGTGATTATAAAAATATTAATTTTAAAGTGTTATAATTTTAATTATTCCTCATTAAGGTTTATATACATTTTCTATATCTGAGGTGTATAAAGTTGGTGATCTAAATTGGCCAGTCATTGAACAAACCAAGTGGTGTAGATAATAAAGATATCAAGTAGAAGTAAAAAGATGTTTCTTGATGTGTTTTCATGTAAGAATGATGTATTTAAATGCATGATTATGTTTTTTGGGTCTTTAATTATCTATCCATACTTATAAAAAGCTTGGAAGTTAGTATAATAGGTTGGAACTTTGAAGCCAAATTAGCTTATCTGACTGAGTAGAGTCTGTGAGAGAGAAGGTCAGAAGATTGGTCTATAAGACCAATAGTATTCATTATATATCATGATATGATTAACTAAGGTTGTTTTGAGGATTTTATAATATCATTTTAATGTATTTAAATCCCTTTAAAATATTTATTCATGTTTTAAATGTTCATGTTTCCTTGACTATGTTTTGGAGTCAATTGGAAGTTCTAAGTGAACATTCTACAGATAAGTGTTTGATCTTTTTTACCTTGAGTTGAAGCATTAGATGAAGTTTTATATGACCTTAATGTCATGAGTATTCTTAATATATTATTTTTTCCATGGTTACTCAACAATATTTAATATATGCCTTAATTTCTCAAGACATATTTTAAGTATATGTACAGGCCTTTTATAAGCAATGATTTGAAGAAGGATTCAAGTGGTAGTTTGACCTAAAATGTGTTTTGGACCTAAATTAAAGTTTTATAAGGTATATTAGAGTTGTGTATGAATTTTTCCTTCCATTTAAGGTGTTTATATAAGCTTCAATAAATATCAAAGGGTAACATGTTGTTAAGAAGGCCTATTAGGTCTTCATAAGCCTAAAACAGGAGTAAGGGCTAATTGATGTATGGGTGACCTATTGTAGTGATTTATTCATGACTAATTCATGTTATTTTAATATTATTTAACTTATTAATTACCAAAATAAGTTATTTGAATATGTATCTTACTTAGAATGATATGATCAAGTGAATTTATAAAAGTAAGGTAGTTAGGCCTATTTTTGGTGTGCTAAAAGAGTGAGAGTAGAAGAGGATAAGTGAATGATATATATCATTGGTGAGATTAATTAATTAATTTGGAATATTATATATTTAAATAATATCTAATAAAGGTTCTATATTTTAGTTTCAAGATCAAAAGACCTAATCAAGCCATGAAAAGGGATACTTGAGCAAAGAAGGTAGAAGATCAGTTTGAGAGGGATTGAAGAGAGAAAATAGATGAAATATAATATCATCATATATTATATAAGAAATAAGGGTTTATAGAAGTGATAATACATTTAGGTGGTTGATTTTTTTCTACATCATCTAGGGGTTGGTGCCTCCTTGCAAGTTGGTGTTTGCTAAATCTAAGTGGGTACTTGCCGTACTAGGTTGGTGCTTAACTAAATACTGTCAAGTTTGTGCTTGATAGATTTGGTTTGGTTCTCCAAGTTGATTGGGTGCTCAAATAATTATTGATTCATTACTATATAAGACTATATTCCAAGTTGTGTTTTAGTTGGTTTTATTCACCATGAGGGTTTCCCACATATATTCTGTGTTCATGTGTTTCATGCTATTAATTTTTGATGTTTATTCTTGCTAAGATGTAGATGCTTGTAAAAATGGTTCATGAATGATTAATTATAAATGAAGGAAATTATTTTAAGACTGATTCACCCCCATTCTCATTCATCTTGTTTCCAACACATCTTGATCATATATGCCCAAACAATCATTTATAATACATTGACACATGTTAAAAAACTATTCATATATTATTATATTATTCTACTTTTGACACCTTAGTTTAACACGGTTATAGTTTTGTTGGTTTAAATATTACAAAAAGACAACAAAACCAAAATTTCAAAACATAAAAACATTTATAATATTTAAAAAAATCCAAAATCAGGACTTGAGCATGATTAGAAATCTAGCTTACATCTTTTAAATGTGTTATGTATCTCATGATTAGTATATATCATTTTTTTATATCACACATGTATTTCACTAGTATTTATGAGTTTTATGAAGGTCATAAAAAAATTTCTATGGGATAAGATGTTGGACTTGCCTCTACCTAATATCCTTGCTAGAATGGGGTCATCTTCATGTAATAGTATTCATAGGTGTTATCATTTTATGACTCCTATATTTTTTAACTCTATACTATTTATATATTTATTTCTATCATCTCTACTTACATAGTGTACATGAATATTCTATTTTCTAAGATATGATCATATCACACATGTATGATTTAGACTACATTTATAATTCTATCTACCACTAATGTTATTACTTTTACATAGTAGATTACAACTTATTTTTTTATTGTGTTTGGTCATTGAAACTTGTATGCAAATTACTTGAACATCTCTATGAGATCTTGTTGCTTGTATTTAAAATTTGAACATGTTAATTTAGTATTGGCCCTTGGAACTTTTTTGTGTGTGACATTTGAACATGTCCTTTGTGTGTGGACTTTGTATTTTTTATGTGTAAATTTCTAATCTAAAACATTTAAACATTTATATTGTATGCTACATTTGGCCTTATTTTTTTACATTGCTATCATTGTGGTTATTGTGTGTGTGATTTTTGAACTTGTTAAGTTTGGTTTGTTCTATGATCTAGATCATGCACTACTAACACATAATGTAATAATTATACAATATATTTTATGAGCTTAATTCATACATTTTTATAGGCATTGCCTCATGTTAAATATAATATTCAAATTATATAAATCTTAATATTCCAACATACTTTTTAGATATGTTATATTTCTCAATGATTACATCTTAATACACATGTTGCAAGTTAAATTTTTATTTTGAGATGAGTGAATTTCAAGATCAATTTCATCACCTCAAAAGGGTGGAATTTGAGTGGGATTTTCATACATGAGATAAGATTTTCAAGATCAAAAACTAGTTTTGGTACATGTTGGGTCCAACACACCCCATACTCAGATTTTTAATATAGGGACCCTCTTGCTTTAGCATAGTTGTATTATTTTAATCTTATTTAATATTGTTATGAATTAATTTATTAGTGCCACTCAAATTTATAAATAATAATTTCATATTAAGACACAAACTCATGTGCCACTATTGTTTGATAACTTTGGCATAGCTTCACTTGATCCTTCATTCACAATGATTAGGAAATTTTTGTCAACACTTCAAATAGAAGAAGATTACATTTTGAAGTATTTTAAAGTGATTCAGGTTTTTTTACATCACTAATATACTTAAATCTTATAATTTTAAATTCCAAGTATAATCTAGGCTCTTCTATGATTAACTTATTCCTCATTATCCAAGCTTAGATGAATTTGATTTTAAAATTCTAAAACAATTCATGTGATTTATCATTTATTTTGAGATTGATTATTAAATGTATTAACTATATTATGATCTTTATTCATCCATATGAAGTCAAATTTATAATTTTAATGATCATGTTATGGATAAGGAATACGTAGAGGAGAGGTTAGTCATGTGTTAGTTCAAGAAAAAAACTTAAATAAACACACTAAAGAGAGCATAGGTAATAAGCATGAATATGAACACAAAACTAAAACATAAAACAACACCTTCTTTTACCTTATTTGGAGGTCCAAATGGCTTGTAAAAATTCTTTTTTCGGTTTGTGCATCAATAAATCTTCATCATTGGAGATTTATTGGCTTCACCTTTCCTTGGCACCTTGGTTTTGATTGTTTGGCTTAAGATTTAAGTATGGTAACACTATTTTAAAGGCATTTAGGCATTATAAAATTACACAAAGAGATAGTTTTGAATATATTTGTGAATAATAACTTTGTACCAAAAAATAGCTTAGAGATCAAAAGGCAAGGCTTTGTATTTATAGCCTCCAAAATTAACTCTCACCCTAGGTGAGTTGAGGTTGAGTTTAAACATAGAATGGGTTCAAACTAACCCTAAGTGAGTTGAGACTAAATATAGTTGAGTTAAAAGTTGTCATGTAATTATTATTTCTAATTACTAGGAATGGCTATCAAATTAGATATTTTAGAAGAGCTTGACAACTCACAAAGGCAATGATGAAAAAGCTTAATATTTTGATTTTTAGAATTTCCATTTTTAGATATTCATTAATTTTAAATAGATAATTAAACTAAAAAATTAATCTTGTTTAATTATTTGATTGATTTTGATTATTATTTTAGCTCTTTCAAGATTTGATTGAGTGCCCTAATTAATGGGTCCATAGGCTAAATTGCCAATTGTTATGTCACAAGGTGATTAGGGATGAATCCATGAGAGGTTATTATTAAATATAGGATAGTATCCCAAATAGGGATGATTCAACATGATTTTAATCATTGATGAATGATTTAAGACTAAAATTTGGACATTCATTAATTCATAGGCTTAATGGGTGGTAGGAAGTAGTCTGAAGTCTGGTTAAAAGCTAGTTATAGCCTAATTAGGGTGTCTATAATTTTCCCCTATTTGGGAAGATGTTGCAAGATATAGGCACAATAACATCTTCACAAATAATGAAAAGGTCTTATATGCCCACTACTTCAATGACAATAAATGAGCTCTAGATGCCCCTTCAAGGGAGTAGTTGGTAAATGTCGATGATTGATACCTCAAAATAATGAAAATGATAGGACTAAAAGGTAAAAGGGGGTAGAAAAGACTGATTTTCCCATATGTGGTTATAATCAGTGGCATAGTGAGATGCCCCAATTGGGCATATTAAAAAGATGATTTTCCCATAAGTAGTTATAATCATTAGCATTGTTTGGTAAAAATATAATCATTTTCCCAAAGGTAGTAATAATAATTAGCCAATGGAAGGGGTAATAAGATAATGATTTTCCCAAAGGTAGTTATAATCATGAAAAGGGAAATAATGATTTTCTCACAAGCATTTATAATCATTAGTAGGATAAAGATATGCCTAATTTGGGTGGATAGAGAAAATGATTTAAATTTAGGAAATTATAATCATTAGCATAATGAAAATTTTCCCTTATTGGCTATAATAATGGTAATGATTTGCCCAAAGGTGGTTATAATCATAAACATCTAGATAGATTGAATCACAATGATTTTCCCAAAGGTGGCTATAATCATTAACATGGCATACTGAAACATAATGATTTTCCCAAAGGGGTTTAGAATCATTGGTACTATGGGTGGGATGATACATAATGATTTACCCAAAGGTGGTTAGAATCATTGGTATAATGATGGGAGGAATATGACATATTGGAAAAGGTGGATTATGTACTAAATCCATACCCATGGAGTAATATTAAGCTAATAAAGAGGAGAAAGATGAATTTGGGAAACCTACTAGTATGGAGATGCACATCCTAAATATCAAGGATTAAAAATTCTTTTATGATTTAATTACTCTATATGTGGGTAATGATTGGGATAGATCAGGATTTTTTCAAGTGTTAAGGAGAAGTATCATGGCATCATTTGTTAAAATAATTCCTAAGCTAATTATTATTGTACCACTTTACAATATGCACCATGATATAAAAAACCATGATAACTTAGCCTAAATATGCATAAGGACTGACACGTGATTCAATAAACATTAAAAAACAATGTACCAATGATGAAAACCATGGTGACAATGTTGATGTATGAATATGGATAAACTTAAGTATAGTTCATAAGGAATCACTTAATGAATAAAGATATACTAAGTCAAGGCATAATAATTAAATCAAACAAATAGGAAAACAAGCAAATAAATAGAAATACAAAACACCAAAAAATGGAAAATAAAGATAGAACAAAACAAAATAATGAGAACAAAATGAAATAACTATAAATAATGGTTAACCACAATGTCAACGGAAATAGATAAAAAAATATATAATGAAAATTACCCTTAGGTTGTAGGAGATAACGAAACAAACAAATAAAATGGTGGGAATAGAAGAAAAGGAAGGGGTAGCCGAGCTAACTTTAGATACATTAGGCAAGTGGACATTGCCTACATAGTTCCATGGATGTAAGCTTCAAAAAAAACTTCACACTAAATGTATTTCTTCTAGGAGATAGGATAGAATATAAATTATGATAATAAGATAGGATTGATGATGTAGAGGAATATGGGAATAGCCTCACAAAATGGTGAGAGTGTGAAAATTATTGCTCACAAAATGGCAAGAGTGTAGAGGTGAAGGCCAATAAATATAGAGAAACTAAATGACAAGTAATTTCTTGTGAAATAGATAGGTTTCCCATAATCCTTAAGGTAAATAAGTGGTTTATATGGTAATTATTGGGATTTTTCTATATAATTTTCAAATGTTTTTGGATTTTTCTATGTATCTCAACTTGATCAAGAATGATGAGTTACTAAATGGTCTCACTCACAAAACAACAAGAGTATTTAAACATGAAATTGATCACAAAATGGTGAGATCATTGCAAATGGGTGATTGAACTCAATATGAATTAGGCACTGCCTACATGGTCCCACAATGGGACCTCTAGTCATTTTATTTATACCTTATAGTGGAGGAATCTAACTAGGTAGCAACAAGTTCTCAAATTAGGAAAATTACATAGTAGGATGTAGGAATGTCAAGGTGGGACTTTAAGGCATGATAAAGGTGTTATTCCTAATTTTACCATAGGTGGTTAGAATTAGGAAACAACCATATGGATTAATGACACTAATTTTCCCATAGGTAGTTCTAATTAGTATCATAGAGTAAAACACTGAGTTTACCAAAGGTAGTTATAATTAGGAATACTCAAAATGAAATAAAACAAGGAATGAAGGATTAAATTGCCTAACCACTATCATATTGGTCTAGAATATGTCCTCTATATATAATACTAAATAAATTGATGAAATTTGATCTAAATCTCATCCCAAAAGGTCCCTAAAGAACCAATGGAATGGAAGCAAGGTCAAAGGGACTGGGGAGGGAAGGTAAAAACAACTATGGTAAATAGAGAAGATATGGTAAAATAGTATATGGTATACTATAAATGTGCCTCATAGATAATAATTTAGGTCTCTCAAGCAAAGTAACATTTGAGGTGAATTATGTTCATTATCTCATCAAATTCATCCCCATCTGGTGTAACAATCTGGTATACTCCACAAACATAATTTATAATAATGATATATGGGCCTATCCAATTGGGTTTGAACTTTACTTTATTCTTCTTATTGGTCATGGTGTTCTTTAATTAAAATATCCCTAAGCTTGAATTCTTTGTGTTTAACCCATTAGTTATAGTGGTTATAGAGTTAGTTCTTATATGTTTTAATTTTTTTTACAATATCCATGCATTTCTCATAAAATAACTCTACCTCTTGCAAACAAACTAATTTATAGTCTTCATCATCAAGACATGTTTTAATTAGATCCATAAATAAGATAACTCAACCTCAATGGGAAGGATAGCCTCAGTGCTATAAACTAGGGAATATGAAGTGGATCCTATTGGGGTATGTTAATTAATGAAGTATGCCTAGAGGGCATGGAATATTTAGAGGGGAAAATCTTGACCAACATCATTGAAAATATTTTTAAGGATGTTGACAATATTTTTGTTGGATGCTTCGGCTTAGACATTACCTTGTGGGTAACATGTAATACAAAAATGTTGGGTAATGTCATACTCAACATAAAGATTTTTGACATCCTTGTTCTTAAATGATCCACTATTATAAGATATAATTTCATATGGGATACCATAATGGCAAATGAGATGTTTGAAAAATAACTTATAAATTTGTTTTCCAATCATGTAAGTGAGGGGTATAGATTCAACCCACTTAGTGAAATATTTGATAGTTGTAAGGATGTGTTTATGGAAATTGGATGAGATAGGGTTAATATTCACAATGAGATCAAATCCCTATGTATAAAATGACCAAGGAGTAAGCATTGGTTTTAGATTTTTAGCTAGGTCATGAATTATATTAGCATGCCTTTAACATTTGTTGCACCTTTTAACATATGCAACTACACCTGCACCCATATTTGGCTAATAATAGCCAATACATAGGAGTTTTTTGGTTAGGATTGTCCTATTTGTGTGGGTTCCACATGATCCATGAACTTCCCATAATGTTAATGTTTATTATACCAAACTTAAATAATGAAGTAGAGTTCCATCAAATTTACATTTGTAAAGGGTTGGGCCAAGCAAGGTGTAATGTGTGGCTTGGTGTGTAAAGGCCTTTTGTTATTTGTGTGATAGTTATGTTGGCATAATATGGTCATGAAGGTAGGTAATGAGTTATAAATACCATATAGATCTAGGAACAATAATATCAAATATCATTGCAATGGTTGAAGGTTCATGATCAGGTGCTAAAAGATTTTCAATGAGGAATTGATATTATTTTTCCTTGTCTGTGTAATGAATCAAAGAGACAATAATGGCCATGGCATATAATTTTATGTTATTACCCTTTGGTATGTTTTGAAACTATATATCATTGATATTTTTTTTGATAGTATCAATCATACCCTTGTACAACACTAGTTTGTCATATTTGGTCTGAAAGTGGTCTTTAACCTGATTGATGATTAATTTATAATCACTATAAACCTTGAGATGTTGAATATTAAATTTTACTACTTGATTAAGACCTATAACAAGTGATTCATATTCATCCATGTTATTATTACAAGGAAATCTGATATGGAATGATTTAGGGATAAGATCCCCTTATGGTGTAATAAACAATAAGCCTGCCTCTAATCCATGTGATGTGAATGATCCATAAAAATATATATTCCAATGTTACTCATAAGAGGGTGTTTTAATGATGGTAATTATGGACTCATATGGTAAATTAAAAGTGAGGAGTTAAGTGTTTTCAAGGGGACTTCATCAAGTTGATCTGCAAGAACTTTTCCCTAGATAGGATTTTTATTGATATATTTGAAATCAAACTCACTTAGAAGCATGATTTATTTAGCCATGTAGCCTTGTAATGTTGTCTTGTATAGTAGATACTTGAGTGGATATACTACGAAAATAATCATGGTCTTATTGTTAAGCATGTAATGTCATAGTTTTTGTGTTGTAAAGACCATATCTAAATAGGCCTTTTTTATGGGTGTATAGTTGTGCTCATACACAACCAACGTATGGCTTAGATAGTAAATGGAATATTATTTTCCATTTTTATCATGATAATATATAATTTACCTTAGGACCTTATCTATTAAAAATATATATAATATAAATTTTTTTCCTAGCATAGGTGGTAATAAAATAGGCACATTGGTAAGATATTACTTTAGGTATTGAAAATATTTTTGGCATTATTCATCCCAATGAAATGTGACACCTTTATTTATTAAATGTGTAAATGGATGACATTTTTCAACCTACTAAGAAATGAAGCATCTTCAATACTAGATATTGCCCTACAAACTATAGATCTTCTTCAAATTAGAAGTTGGCAGCATCATGATAACAACTAGGAATTTTTTAGGGTCAAATTCAATCTCTCTAGAAGAAATGATGAAGCCTAATAGTTTTCCTAAATTAAATCCAAAAATTTGCTTCTAAAGATTTATTTTGACCTTGTATTCATGAAGCCTCTCAAATATTTTTCTTAGTATAACTAAATGATCAGCACGGGTCTTTGATTTACCCAATATGTCATCGACATAGTCTTCAATGATGTCATGTATCATATCATGAGATATGATGGTAATGGATATTTGGTATGTGGCCCCAAAATTCTTGAGACCAAATGGCATAACCTAATAACAAAAAATTTTCCATGGATTGGTGAACACTATCTTATGTTGGTCTTCTAGTGCAATTCACATCTAATTATATCCTAAAAATCCATCTATTAGTGAAATAATTTCATACCCTAATGTGGAATAAAATATCATGTCAATGTCTGGTACAGGAAAGTCATCCTTGGGGTAGTCCTTGTTTATATCTCTAAAATCAATGTAGATTTTGATTCCTTCTAGCTTCTTACTAACTGGCATAATAATTGATATCCACTCCGAGTAGTCGATCGATCGAATGCATATCACTTTTAAGAATTTTTACTAATCTTTATTTACTAATAAAATAATGTGAGGATTCATCTTGTGTAACTTCTAACTCATAGGTTTGGCATTAGGATTTACAATAAGGTGGTTTACAATCAATGTGGGTTATAACCCTGGCATGTCTAAATAGGTCCAAGTAAAGATGTCAAAAAATTCCATCAAAAGGGCTATAAATATTTCACTCTCCTTCTCAGTGAGGGATGTGCCTAATTTGATACATTTCAAGTCATATGGTGTCCTAATGTTGACTTTTTTAATTTATTCTATAAACAGAGTTGATCTATCTTCCAAAATGGATGGAAATGATTTGAATTGGTCTATAATGATAAAGCCCTATGTTTAGATTGTCTCTTTAAGTTCTCCTAAACAAGACAAATCAAAATCTTCCAATGGTAGGGATGGATATGTTACAAACATTGTTGTAAATTATTGAATAATTTGATCAAAGGCATGCTATTCTTAAAAACTAAACTCGAACCCAAAAGTAAGTTCATCATTGGTGGTCTTTTAGGCTATGTTTGAGGAAATATGAACACCCCTATTTAATGGCACCTGAAATAATTTTTCACCAAAGGGTTTTCCTTTCTATTTAATTTTATCTTGGTCCAAAAGTGCCTCAAAGAGGTTTTCACTTCAAAATCTCAATGTTTTATTTGATTTTTTATGGTTAAGGGTGTTCACCCTTCTCCAAAATAGGCTAAAAGATCTAGTTTGATTGATAACCCTTGTTTTTGGTCTCCCAAAATAATATTATCTCCTGGGATTATAAAATTACAAAAGGCCTCATCATTCTCAAACTATTTTATAAGCATTATGGATTCTTGTTGGTCCTAAAATATAAGTTAAGGGTGATACAGAGGAAGTGGATTATTGTGAATAATTTGGGTAAGGGTACAAATTGCATGGGTGCCAAATAAATTGGTATTGTCAAGGTATTTATAAATGATATGATCATAATCTAATTTATTGTTGGCATCATCATTACTAGTAATTGGCACTGAAAGATGAATAAGATATATGGGGTCACCCCTAGGTAGTTTAAATCTAAGACCATAAGTTCCCTTATACCGTGTGATAGAAATTGGCTCAAGTGTACCTTGTTATTTTGGATTGAGACCTTCTTCTTCAGAGGATTGGTTCTCCATGATCCTATTATGAATGTGGTATTTGTCATTTTTTTAACAATTGACCACTTTGTAATTATATAACCAAGATTAATTATTGGCAAATGAGTCCTCTTTTTGGCCAGTGGCCAATATGAACATTATAGGAGTTAGACTATGGAGTTTTCCCTTTCCCATTTATTTCCATCCATTCAAGGTGGCTTGGATTTATGTCTTCCCTAATACTTGGGGTTATGTAGAAGCTTGGAAATGTGAAACATGTCATGGGTCAAATACTCTCCCAAACCATTGGCTGAGATAGTAAAATGATTAGACAATTTAGGAGGTGGAATATGGGAAAATGAATGAAGGTTATTTGGGTATATGCAATGGGCCTCTAACAAGTTAGAGAGTATTTATTTACCGTTGTCCTTTTTTGGAACCATATCTAGGCTAAAATGGTAGTTATAGCTTTTGCAATTAACTTACAAATGTTTACAATGTTTATAGGGCTACAAATATCCATTCATGGTGATTTCCATACTAAATGAAAAAAATTGAGACACTGGTGAAATATTGATGGGATTGCATGAATCTCATGTATCCAAGGTCTACCCAAAAGTAAATTATATGATAAATAAAGGTCTAACACATGGAAAAGGGTATCATGGTTTAAGGGCCCAATGATAACTAACAAGCTAATGGTGCCTTGTGATTCCCACTCTTCATTGTCATAGGACTTGATAGTGATTTTTTAAAACTATAGATTGACTATTGTGTATCCAAGATGTTTAATGAGCTTTAGAGAGATAATTTTTAGTCTTAATCCATTATCTATTAGGACACATTTCACTTTGTGCCATGCTATGACAACTTTAATAGATAATGTATTATTATGGAGAGGGTCAAGGGATTACATATCACTTTGGTCAAAGGTTAATTGTTCTCTTGGGACTAGATACCAAACCAAAGCTTGGAATGTTTTGGGGATTATGTTATTTGGAACTTAAGATTGGCTCAAGAACTCTGTTAGAATTTTTTTTGATAGTAGATGTACGTAACAAATCCAAAATGGAAATTTGTGCATGCATATTTTGAAATTGTTTAAAAATATCAAATGTCTTTTCCTTAATGGTGGTATATGGCTTATTGCTATCCATAATGATGGGTTGGATGGGTTCAATGGTAGGTGGTTATGGGCCAATAATGGTAATATTTGATAGTTGAGTTGTGATTGCATAATTAGGATTAGATACAAGACCATTGTTGATAGAAAAAGATGGTGGAGGGGGACCATAAAGGATAAGTCTCAATTATTAGTGAAATTATTTATGGTCATAGGGCAATGATGAGTTATTGGTATAAGGTCCAAAAATAGTAATCCCTAGGTATTGGTACACCTATTTATGGTCCTAAGTCAAAGAAGGATCACTAACATAGATGGGTTGATTAGAATTGTTTAGAAATGGTCCTATTCTATTTTCACTTAGTCTTGGATTTATGGTGATGGTGGAAACACAACCTCATATAAAATGACCTAAAACTTTATTGTAGTCATGGGAAATTGTGTGGTAAGTCTATTGGGTATTGGAATCATTTTGGCCTTGGTTCCTTCCATTTGGTTAACATTTTTTTGTTTCTTCTTAAATTATCACAATTTTTGTGGTTATTGATATTGTTATTTTTGTTGTATTGGATTTTGTTGTTATTTTTGTTGATTATTATTGTTATGTTGCCAAAAATGGTTTTGGTAGATACCCAAGTTATGATTGGAAGTAGATGTTATATTATCTAATCTAATTTCTGCATTCTACAACATATGTTCAATGAGATGTTTGATATACACATAATGGCATAGATTATGTCCATCAACATGATGGTATTCATAGAAATCATTCTCTCTATACCAGTTTAGATACAAAATACCCTCAAGATAGTGCTTCAAAATTAGCCAACGAATTGTATTAGTAGAAGCTAGCTTATGAAACATGGATTCAATAAGTTCTCCAAGGTCACTAAAGAATCTATGAGTAGGCACATTTCTCTTTAGAGGAGGGTTTTTCAAAGGTAATGGTTGCATTTATTGAGTAGGTTTATGTTTTTATAAAGGGTGCACTTGTTCAATATGTTTATAGTGAGGAGTAAGTTTCATTTATGATGTTGGTTGAGATTATGATGTTTTGACCATATGGACATGATGAAACTTAGTTAATCCATTTCCAAAAATATTCTTGTTGTGGTTGAATTTCTTAGATTTTTCACAATTATTGACCTGGGATAGTGTCGATGTTTACATTTAGACTTGGTTTTGGTTCTAATTTTGGCATGTTCCTTGGTTTTGGTTCTAATTTTTATTCAATGAGGTAAGTTTAATAATCCATTTATTAATAAAGGCCTTTTTTATTATCAAACCTTTGTCGATGATCTCTTTAAAGGTATTTACACATTATAGTTCTAAATGATAGGATATCTCACCGAGTAATTTTTTGGTAAACACAATGTCCAATTATTTGTTTGGTAAGCTATGAGTGAAACAAATGGAAATTTATCTCCATCACTATGGATAGCTTACGAAGATTTCATAAACTTTCTAATTGGACTGAGTCAAATCTACCAAAAAATCTCATATTCGAGATTATATGAAAAATGTTGCATAAAATTGTTTGAAAGACCATCAAAATTAGATGCTAAATTTTTTGGTAATTTTAAGAACCATTCTATATCCTTTCTACTAGACTCTAAGGAAATAATAGTAGGAGGTATGTCACTATAATCCTAGATAGAAATAATGAATAATTCTATCAAATGGGATTTAGGGTCTCCTTTACCCTTGTATTTGTAAAAATTTGGTGATTTATACCCTTGAGGAAATGGTATTTGTATATACTCCATGTTTAATGGGTAGGAACACATGTCATCTAACTTAAACTTCTTGGTCTATTTCAATACTTGAATGGCAGCAATTGCATCCTTATTTTTTTGTAGTTCTTGTGCCAAAAAACTAAATGGAACATTTGCCTAAGATGGAGGCTAGGAGGTAAAATGTTAATTATCTTAACCATGGTATAATGGAGGAATGGTTTTTTATGGAATTTTGGTTGGGCTAGTGAACTAACTAGGAATATGCATCCATGGATTAAGATGCATTTGTTGAAATTGCACATGTTGTGGTGTGATATTATGGTTTGGATTTATTATATAGGCATATTTTGTAGGGAATTATGGTTATGATGGAATGCTATGTCTTAGGGTAAATTACTACACCTAATGAGGCTGAGTAAGGTCTTACTTCTAACTAGTCAATAAGGGGAACTTGTTATGGACCAAGGACCTATTGTTGGATCTGAGGCATGTTTGGAACAAAAGAAATTATTACCTAATTGGTACATGTTGGATATTATTATCCCTTGGTTGTGAAAACATATATTGTGAGGGAAATTATTTTAGATTTTTCAGCATTTGTCTTTCACCAATGGACATACATTGTTGATTAGATAATGTTTGTGATTGTAAAGGCATATTGATCAATGATTGTTGAGGTATAACTATCACTACCTAATGAGGTGGAACATTTGTTTTCCCTATTGATGGTTTATTTAAATATGTCTATTATTGTGGAATGTTAGTCATCACCTATTGAGGCAGAGTAGAATTCATCACATTTTGTTAAGGCAAGGAACTATCTTATGCTTGATTATTTAATCTTTGTGTTTTCATACTTGATGAAGTGGTTGGTTGAATATTAGAGATAGATTGGTGTGGTTGGGATGTAGGAGTTCATACCCCATATTTTTACAACCCACCCATCTTGTTAACTAAAGTCACTTGTTGTGAACTTGTTTTTGGTGTAGTTAAACCACTTTGGTTAGGATTGGAAGACACTTATGTGTTATCTATAATGTTTGGCACATTATTCTATTTAAAATTCATAAACACTTATTTAATAAATGGGACATTGAACATGTCTCCAATTAATTTTTTTTTCATAAATGGGTCTATACCTAAATTATTTTGGCCTATAAATTTGATTAATATTCCTATTAAATGAGCTAACTTTATGAGAGTAGAATTTGACATGTCCATGTTATTAAAATTGTGCACTAAGTTCAAATAGGTTTGATATGTCATTTTAATTTGTAATAAGTGGTCCTCCATGAGGACCTTTGCTTTGACAATCATATTGGAGTTTTGATATGTCATCGACACAAGCACTTGAGGATTTTTAGTGGAGGCTTGTTCAATGGTTTGGCTATAAGGCATGTTAAAAGGCATTCAAACTAGACTAGGCAAATTTTTTGGGGGAATTTTTATGGAAACTTGGTTCCTACATTTGTGACTTTGACTAAAACTTTATCCATTTTTTCAATCAAGTGAGGATCAAAAAATAAGGGTCATATGCCAAAGACATAGTAACTTAATATGGTTGTTGTTGAGCTCATTTTATAACTGATGGTATTCTATAAAGATATTGAACATATTATTATTGGTCTTTCTCTGAATATGGATGCATGTTAACCAAATAGTGGGCTAAAGGATCTTGACTTTGTACTCCAGATTAAGTATTGTAAAGAGGATAGGGATACATCTCACAAACCATATCATCATCATAGGGGTCTTGAAAAAATTCATATTTTGAAACCACTTTATCACAACCTATATTATACATGGATCTTCTATGATTATAATGATACATGTTTAAATCAATGATAAACATTTTGTAAAAAAATACCTAGATTTCTACAAATGCTTTAAAACAATGTATAAAAGACAAATGGATCAAACATGGTCTAAGTAATGGAGTTGTATATCCAAAAAGGTTTGTGATAAAACTTGGTATAAAATATTTGAATGTCAAATGTGTAATTTCAAATGTCTTACACAAAAAGGTCAAATGGATGGAATAAAATCATAATTACAAACTTAGGTACAAAGTGTTTCAAACAAGTCTAAACTAGGTCTAAATAAATAAAGGTTGCTTGGTATTTAAGAAAATAAGGCACAAAATCTAGGCTCAAAAAAATAATTAATAGGTCTTTTAGAAAAGGCACAAAAGCTAGACTTTAAACAAAATAAAGTCTCAAAGGAAAGAGATTTAATTTAACAAATTTGAAACACTTTGACACAAACTAGGAACTCAAATTTAGACACACAATTGATCATTTGGAAAAAGGAATGAAATAATATGAATATGGAAGATAAACCACTTCCCCAAATATAGGTACAAAAATATTCTTTAAATCAAATAAAAAATTAACCTAGGTTACACAAGCCAAAAGTGAAAGGTAAAAGTTCCTAACCAAAATTACACAAGGTCAGGATATAAACTAATCAATGTTTGGATTTGAACTTATCATTGTTAATTTAAAACTTGATTTAGAAAACTAGGCTTTTTTAAAATAGACAGCTAGACAAGAATGAATGGCATGATAGTACTAGGTATATATCCAAAAGGCACATGTGGCTTTGGTTTTAAAATTTGAATTTGAACATAAAGAATAAGTTTTTTAAATAATTTAAGTAGCACAATGATGTTATCTTTCTCTATGTTAGAAGCACAATGACTAAGGGGGGGTGAATTAGTCTTCAAAAAACTTTTACAACTTTACTTTATCATTCATGAATCATTAAATCAATATAGTGAACGAAAAACACATCAATAACCATTCATATGAGCATGAAATAAGAGAATAACACATATAACACTTATTTGAGTGGGAAATCCTCAAGGGAAAAAACCAACTAATCTATAAAAATGGGATACAATACTATAAGACAAAAACCAAATTTAGTGAATCACCAACTCCAATGGAGCACTAACCCTAATTATCCAAATACCCACTTGACTATGCTTTAACAAACACCCACTTACAAGGAGGTACCAACCACCTACATGAACCAAAACCAAATCATCCACCTAATTTTTTTGATAAACTTCAAAACACTATGTATCTCAACCAATATATTATGACCACCTCTTTAGTTCTTCACACTCTTATCCCTCTCAAATTGCCTTCTAGGCCTCTTCACTCAACTAGGTCTCTTTAAGATTGATTAGGTCATATGCCCTTGATCTTCATATGTATACACACTATCAGATAATCATTATAGATCCTCTACACTCATTTTATGGTATAAAATACCTCCTTATTCTCAATAATGTGTTATTTCATTTTATTTTGCATTCAACTCTCTAATAAGCCCAAATAGGCCTATGGTGCCTTACATATATACTAGTATCTTGTTAATACACCACTTGGCTAGCCACACACCCTTAAACTATTAGTTAATCCATGTAATAGGTATTAAGACTTTTTATTAGCATGTTTTAATCATAATTTGATCACATATTGGTCAGACATAGCTAAATTGTGCCTTACTCCTCTTTAGGACCCATGGAGACCTAATTGCATTAGATTTCTCTTGTAACAGGTAAAACATGATATATTATAACACCTTACACTTATATAAATATAGTTAATCTTTTAAATACACTTTAAATATATCCCAAATAACATATATTGAGCTAAACAACACATTATAGATTCAACTATTTCATGAAACACTCTTGTAGCTCACTGTCTCATTAGGTCTATGTGTACTCAAATACTATCTAATCTCTCTCATGTTTGATCACCTAAATGTAATGTAAATATAACATACAAAACATTTATATAGAAACTATATGATCTTATTGTCATCTTCATTCACTTGGAACAATCTAACCCAATGAACAACATTGGTCTTACTCCCCCTTTAGGTCTCATGGAGACCTACTTCATTGGGTCTGCTCTCTTGACATTGAAACTTAATATTATCAGATTTATATGTATCTTTAAAACCATAAAAAACCAATAAAAACTTTTAAAATTAATTATTCTTTCCTTTTCCATGATTTTTTATATTTTCATCCTTTGTTTGTACCTTGAAGCCCTCTTTAGGACACACTACCTTATTAGGCTTGAATACATATACTACATATTGAAATAATGAAGTTAAATAAATAATTTAGTAGTTCTCCCATGAAAAATAAAACATAAATACATATAATACATTACATCATAAACATCCCTAACTACTTGGAACAACTTCACTCAAACAAAAATGCCTCAAGAACAACTCTGCAACTTGCTCACTCAAAACTTTCAGAATACTCAAAAACATAGTCATAAGGAATTAGACTTCAACCACAAGTGTAAATTTTTTTTTGAATATTTATTAATTAAATTGATACTATGACATCTTAATATCATCCTCAAATGAAAAAATCACAAGGTCTAATGGAAAATTTTGGCCTTATAGACCAATTCCTTGACTTACAATGTCACAATTCAATCATAAACAAACAAGTCATTTTGGGAACACATTTTATTCACTAAAAATAACTTCAAAAACTTATAAAAATCATGATATTGACTTAAAAGTAATGAATAATATCTCCATTTACTTTTTTTCATCAAACTACCATGCTCAGACCTTTAAATTTCTCTCTTCACTTTTGCCTCAGTTTCACACTATCTACATCATTAGGCCTATTAGTGAATATCCTACTTGGATCAAAAACTTATATACCTTAAGGAATATAACATGTCCATAAAAAATTATGTGCATGAAATATGATTCTCTACCTTCTTCCTCCATCCTTTTTATTACTATGCCCAACGCAACTTTTGACTTTTATAGCAACTTATTTAGAAACAAGCCTATATTTTCACATTATCTCTCTCATCTCTCTAAACACCACAATCTAAAGGTACCTGATATATTCAAATACAATATAAAACACTTACCTAGGCATACCAATAAATTCTAGGCACTTTTGATCAACATCTTAAATATTGGGTCCTTATTAGGGTTCTAAGACGGTTTAAACTTGTCTACAGTGTTAACATTTGTTCATAAAGCATAGCCCCTCAAATAAAAAACTAATGCCTAAAATTTTGAAGACCCTTATATATTTACCATGAACTACTTAGGTTCTCATGTAAATTTTATATGAGCTAATGATCACAATAAAATCCTTTTTGAGTTGAGAACCCTACATTTGAGCATTTGAGAGAGCTCTAAACAACTTATTATGCCCTGTCCTTCAAACTAGAACCTCAAAATTCATGCACATGCTTTAAAAATTTGAATCACATTTTTAAGTTCTCACCTACTCACACTTTTCTTGAAAACTGATCTTGATACCCCATTAGACTACACACTTTCACTACACCATAGTCTTCATACCTTAATATGCCTTGAATTAACCTTCATGGATCTTTATGTGCTCTCAACATCTCACTCTCATGCTCAACATATCACTCTCATGCCATATAACCTCTATCATGATTAAGCACTACCATATATCCTTTACATTCCTTGATAATAGATCATGATATCTAATTAGGGCGTATAGGGTTTAAGACTAGTCTAGTTGCATACTTGGAATGAAGGTCTTAGCCTTGTAGACTCATCTTAAAACTATCCTTGATGCCTCTACACCTTGATCACATTCCTTACATACTCCTCAAAAAATGTTATAACTATGCACATACCTATACACACACATATCCATACTTACCATGTACATGCCTCTTCATGACATGATTATGCTTGATTTTCACCATACTTTCCATGCTTGACCTTTACCAATGATTTGAAATATTAGTTGTCTTTAAATTCTCTCTTTTAAAAATGATCTGGTTACATCACATATTTTCAATATGTACTTGATCATCTTGTCACATTTCAAACTACTAATAACATTATTTTCTCTCATGACCACACACTTCTCTCTCATGGCAACACTCATTCTTTCATGAATGACCTCACTCATGACAACTATTCCATGCACCTAATCACTACGAACTAAACTCTTCCAACTATCTCTATTCACCTTTGACATCTACCTTATGTAAGATCCATCTTCACAATATTCTCTTTGATATCAATATTTATCACTAATCAATAGTAGGAGAATGCTCAATAATTTCACCTTGTCATATCATGCACATAACTCAATGAACACTCACCATACACCTTCACCAGATGTACCTCTTGACTATATCGACCAAAAGTCAACTCTTACAACTAAAAAATTGATATATCAGTATATTATCATGTTATATGATGTGTCATGGTTTATTTTATGTCATTCAATATGTTTCTAGCCTTTGTCATAGTCCAATTTAGTCCTTGTGTCATTTTATGTCACTTAGGGGTCATTTCTAGGTCATAAATGAATGTGGTATAGTTTTAAATGTGTCTAATTGTTATAAATTTATTACCAACATCCTTTATGTTATTACCTATCAGATATCTTAGTTTATAAATGAAAAAATTTTAGGTGCTAAGGGAAATCAAGAAAATAGTTGAAAGAAAGGGAGTTTTTAGAAGGTATACGACTTATGGGGAAGAGTGGAACATGGGAAAAGCTTATGAAATGACCTCTAAACTTTTATGATTCAATTTACATGATTTATCATCTTTGGAAGTGCTAAAAATGGGCCAAAACCATTTCTCTTTTCCATCACTGCACTAGGCAAGCAAAACTGGTCAACAAGTCTTTTGATGGTATGACCAGTAGGAGGATTTATAGGTCAAATCATCTTGGTGGTGGGTTATAAAATTGGTCTAATTAATTTTCATGTTTTTAATTTGAATAATGATTACCTATACTTTATGAACCATTCTTAAGAAGTTGATTGTCTTATTTTGCTTGCTAATCCCCACACCTTATAAATTTTGTTTTTGTATGATCTAATCCATATAATCCAACAAATTAACCTAATTTCATAGGATTTATACTTCCTTATCTCATTTTTTCCATTTTTTTTCATTTTTGGAAGTAATTTGATGAAATAAAAAATTTATGTTGTAGGCTGATATCACCATTTGTTATTGTAGGCATAATCCATCTAATACAGATGTCATACTTCTCGTAATTGTTTCATGTGAATTTTTTCTTATTTTATTCTTGTTTTTCATGTCATTAAAATCACCTTATTTCCAAGCTAATTCTCTTAGGATCATGCATTGATCAAGAACATAATCATATGTAACACACAGTCAACTCCTTACAAGTTTCTATTTGTATTCAAGGTATATGAAGATCTGAGGACATTCATGGAGGTTTTAGGAAGATCCTAGGTGATGGTGAACATATTATTTTAAAATTATAAATCAATATTAACCTCTCCAAGTGACATATGAATGATTTTACTAACTATTTTTTATATGTACATAGGCCTGCAACACTAATCTGCACCTATTGGTGCCTTAAAGAAGGAGAATTATGTTGAGAGAAGGCATATGGATTGTGTGAAGAATTTAAATGTTATAATGTTTAATATTAAGACCTTAAGAAGGTATAATACTAATTAAAAGCATATATATCATGCATATTGCTTATATTCATAGTCATTGGCTACATAGTAAAATGTCCACCTATAGGTGGCCTTATATAGAGATTTGAAGGTGTTATATGGTGTAAGTTTGACATGTTTTGAGACCTCCATAATGTTTGAGGAGTTATAAATATCATGGTTGAAACCGTATAATGACAATCCAATATAAAGAGTTATGTCCATATGTATAAATGATTTTTATAGACAAGTTCCCTAGAAAGCTCCAAAATAGAGCCCTGAGTACATTTGATGATGTTATAAGATGACGTAAACTAGATTATAGTTGAATCTAGTTACATCCATTTTGTAGCTTTCATATATGGGTATAACTTTTCAAAAAATATTGGGTGTTTGACTAAAGTAACGTAATGTTTTGAGTCCTCCATTCTTGGCATTTGTTCACTATAACTTTTTAGTGTCTTTTACAGGATTTGAATTTTCAAATGACTCTACATCCTAAAATAGTAATGTAAGAGAACATCACAATGAATAGTGGTTACATTAGAGTGAGGTGCACACTAATTATTCAAAATAATTGGAGGAGAGCTGAATTTTAAGGTAATGGCCTATATAGTCACCTACAGGTGTACCTCTAAATAGAAAATCTTACCTACATCTAAACTATAGGTGCTCACAAAGTCCATGTTGTGAACGTATAGGTAAAAGCCTAAAAATAAAAGGAATTTTATTATTGGATATTATTCCAAGATTAAAAATATTTAAAAGGTGTGAAACATAGGTTTTTAAATAATTAAACACACCTACAAGACCCCTACTTGATCCAAATTGGTCAACTACAGTTGACTATAGTCTGGCAATGAGTCGAAACATAGTGATTTGAAAGTTTTTATAACATGGGCATGACTTGGATAGGTCTATATGAATTTTAAATGGAATTATAATACATAAATTAGATATATAACACTATATACAAGGGTTCAAGATGTAAAGTTCACCTATAAGCACCTCTTTCAAAGTAATAAAGTATAATCCTAGTTGATTGTCAACTAGGTCTATCAAGAGAGAGTATACAATGAAGGGTTTGGGAAAAACTTGGATGATAATGACCATATTTGGAATAACCCAAAAATGATAATTAAAATTACATGACACTCTCATATCATGGAAACATATCATAAAATGGATATAACAATGCAATATAAAGTCCATATATAGGACCCTGCACACAATGAGATTTTTCATGAGTTTGTCATAGGTTTTGAGACAATTTGAGGTGATAAAGATGTGACTAATCCATAAAATTGATAAAAAAGGGTCCCCAAAACCTATTTAATCCCCTCATATGTATGTGATTTAACTTTTTTTATAATATTTAGTTAAGGGTCTAGAATAGTAAATCGGTAAATAATAGTGCAATAATTTAACCATTGATTTGTATAATTTATTTGTATTTTTAACATTTATATAAATAGAAATAAATATGGAGAAAATAAGTCTTATTTTAAAATGAATTGAAATGGATATTATAGGGTCTGATATTGGCTATGCAAGATTGGGACAGTATAACAAATCAAGATCTAGCTTTCATTTTATGAAAGGACAATACCATTGAAATAGGACACCCTAGAGTCCAATGTTGTTGTCTTCTTTTTCCACTATTATCTAAATTCGTCATAGAGACCTAATTTTTTAAGGTTCTCTTCACTATCCTTGTGTGATCCTACCTATGAAATCTTGACTGATGAAAGTCTATAGAACTCATTATAACGCTAATTTAATATTCAAACCCTAGACTTCATTATGATTTGATAAAACTTGAGAAAGAAGGGGGGTTAGTGTATGTAAGATTCATTTAACATGCATCCAAACTCCTTGTGTGGGTATTCTACCTAAATACCAATAATCTGAAGAGGGGTCAAGCCATATGTAGTTATCCCACTTAATTTGCTTTGTGCAATAGTGTAATATAGATGCAAAAATGCTAAACTAGGTGTGCTTGAGGTGGCTAAGGGTTGGTGTGAAGATTTTTATATGCTTATATATGTATTAGATGGATGTATGCAGAGAATAGAGAAATTTGACTTAGTGGTTTTTTTGTATATTTTCTTACTTTTTAATATTTACCAACCTCCTTCTAAATGAACTTTGAAGGGGATTTTATATAGATATATTGGTCATGGGTCAAATGTATTCATGCTAGTATAACAAGATGAAGGATAGGAAATAGAAGGAAATAACCATTAGTACTCAAAATATGATTAGTTAAGAACACTAAAATATGACACCCTAGGGTCTGACACTATAGTCCAAGTTGGGAGATCCTATCCTATAGGTGTGGGACCTATGAGTATAGGATTGGCCTAGGAAATGCTACCTAGCTAAGATGGAATGATCATTTGGAAAGATTTGGATGATTGGGAATAAGAAAAAAGGTGTTTATAAGGGTCATGAGAACATAAAAGAGGGACTTATGAGTTGGATATCACAAGCCACACTCAAGCTACCAATTTTGACAATTTATATGACTATAATTACCCCTCCTTTATTCTAGTGATGTAATGAATTGAAATAATAGGATAAAGGAAAAGTATAAAGTGTGCTTGAACTTACTTACAAGGGTGAAGCTCATGAAGGTGTGTGATGTTGATTGTCTATAGAGAGATCATGTCATGAAGTGTAAATCTATAATAGACAATTAAGATTAGATCAGTTCTTACTAGACATGTTATGTCTACAATAAAAATGTACAAAAATTTACTAAAAGAGAGAGGAAGAGAAAGTAATGAAAACACCTCATCGAGTATGCAAAGGAATAAAAAAAACCTATTGTGATGCTGAGTGATGTTGGGTATGTGCTGAATGATGTTGTACCAAAATTAATATCATGAATGGAGTTGAGTGCTCAACTCCCTAAGAGTGGCTCAAGAATGTAAAGGATATCCCTTTAACTCCATCATCACCCACTAAGTGAATCTATGTGATCATGTATGTGTTAATCAATGTTTAGACTATGTGTCCAATCCTTCTAAGTAGCTGGCTCAAGAATACAAAGGATAGCTAGTCCTTTGGCTTCATTATTTTCCTATGAAGTGAAGCTATGAACTAATACAAGTATGAATGTGTGTCATATGAGATGGACCTTAAATCCCATGAATGATCTATAATCTAATAATGTGGCATGGATAGTTGAATGTGTGTTGAAAACTAGGTCACTCTTGGCCACTCAAAAAAGGTGGAGATTAGGCTTATATGAAATCCAATATGAAACTCAACAATAAGATTATGTGAAAGCCACTCAAGAATGATTTCAACCACCTACAGATGGAATAAGTCATTCAACTATTTAGAATCCCTATGTAATTTCATAAACTATAAAGAAGAGAAAACAAATATGTCACACACTTTGTCCCCAATCACTAATGTCTATAACATGAATTTTGATCTAGAAGTTATACCAACTATCATATATAAAACTAGAAGCAAGATCCATTATGTCATGCATGACACCCCTTATATTTGGATTCTCTAAGAAAAACTACACTTAAACTACTGATTCTAAACTAAATTATTGCTAACAAAACTATAATTGGTCTTACCTTTTTTATCTATTTTTGGAAAACCTATTTTTTTTGTTGTTTGGATAGGAGCACTAAAATAAGACACTCTATTATCTATAAATGTATTCCAAACATGGCACTCTTGTCATATTCTAATTTTTAAGATTGTTCTATAATTGTCACTGTCTATCTGATTTGTTCTTCCTAGTTTGAAGTTTGAATATTTTTTTGGGTGTTCTAAAAACTATTTTTTGACTAGTAAGAGGCTCTGATCTCTATGATAAATCCCCTATTTATTTTCCCCTCTTATAAGGGTAGGAATGAAGAACCTATAATGAATATCCTCATAAAAAAGAGCCATATAAGTGTGTTATGTTATGAAGTACATGATATAGCAATGATAATAAAAAAAGATGTCTCAATATATAGCATAGTTTGTAATAGAGATTGTTAGATCAACAGGGCTATGCCTAGATAGATGTAACAATGTAATAACATGTGAAATATATTGAACTAGAGTATTAACTCTAGTTAGTTGTTAGTTTTCAACAAGGGATGGAGCATGATGTCTATCATGGCATCCAAGAAATCAAGAGAATGTATGATGTGGATCATGTCATTGCAAACAATTGAGAATCAATCAAGCAAATAAGAATCCAAGGAAAAAATCTTACAATAGTGGCCAAAGTGACAGGAAAACAAGGGACATGGTCACATGTCACTCAAACTAATAAGTAAGCATACAAGACATGTCCAAATTCTGCATACACATACAATTAAAACAAGTAAAGTTGGCATGAGGTCCATAAGCACATAGAAGGGTACATGTAAAAGGCATTGGAAAATGTCCTAAGGCACACATAAGAGACAAAATAGGAATTGAGAAATGAAATAACATCTAACTACATAAATCAAGAAACGATGTAATGTAAAAATTGAAAAATACAATCACATCTAACTAATCAAATTAAAAAGTGAAAGTATGCAAAACATGTAACTTGTACATGCTAAGAAATACATAAGTTTTATATACTAGTGAGTGTTAATAGAGTAATCTATGTAAGCTAGTAAGTAATGTACATCATCATGATAACTAGAGTGTGTGGTATAGGAATGACATAACCTAGATGGTGTAGTCATGTAGAAGATGCCCTTAGTGGGTAGATATGTCAATGTATGTCTCAAATGTAGAAGTAGGATGCCCCATCAATCGGTAGAGTGAAGCAATAAAGTATATGGATGTTACTACACACACTCAAAAAATATCAAGTGAAGCATGGTAATGTAGATAAATTAATAAATAATAGCATAAAACAACAAATGTAAGTCTAGCATGGTAGTAGAAATGTAAAACATGGATAATGAATATAATTTAAATGTTTTTGTGTTTTTTAATATTTTTATTTTTTTGGATTTTGGAATATTTGAATGTTTTTTATATTTTGTAATAAGCTATGTACAAGCAATCATAAAGAGAGTATGTATAATAAATACTAAAAAACTATGTACAAGTAAGAAAAAAGGAACTATGTACAAGTAAGGCTAAGAAGGGATGATATTATCCAATGAGTCCCATGGTAGACTTCCTATCATGGTGTCATGTATCAAGGAGAAGGATCATGCATGATCATGAAGCATGATGGAAGGGATGAGACTGTCACTCTAAAATCTATGTATGTTGTAAATGATCTAAAATCTTTGTAGTGGAAACTGACTATGGGGTCCTCCTATAACTCTAAGAAGTTGATGCAACTATAGGGTTCTTAGGGACCCATTTGGTGGTAAGATAAGCTCTCTAAATATGTGCTCTATGTGTAAAGGTATGAGACCTCTATTATACTACCCTGTGTGTGAACATTATATCTAGAGGCTATCTATAATTCTAAAACTATGGTTTTTATAAAATATTCCATTATGGAAGTGTATGAACTCTCTATGATATCAATGGAGGCCTCAACTATGCTTGAATCTAAACTAGAAGAAGGGCTATAACTAGTGGAGAAACTAAAATTGGTGACTTCAAAGTAGTAGATGGCTCTGAAGTGGGGAGTGGTAACTCATACAAAACTCCATCGACTATAACAACTTAATTAACATGAATGAATTTCAATCATCTATTAAATATATAAGGTACTACTCAAAGTTTATAAATCCATGGTCAACCAAGAAACATATTGAAGACTCCTTCATTGGGAACTATAGTAAATGGTGTGGCCACATGTGTTTTACCAACCTATAAAATAAGTAAAATCTCACCCAATCAACTTTGTATGTGCCCACTAAATCCACTGATAACTACATTCGTTAGGGTAATATCCTACTCTAAATATACCAAATATGACAATAATGTCATAATACACATGTTCATACTAGATCCATTATCTATGAGAATAATATGAATATGATGATTATGATTTTAAGCTCTAATAAAGAGTACATGATAATCTAAATCATCCTCAATTATCTCCTACTCTGAGAAGGAGATCTAAGGTTTGGTTGGAACTTTAGAATTATACACACTAATCATGTTACTCAAGGGATGTGACTCAACTGAAGGTGCCCTATATGTATCTGATGGTGATGTGCATGATATGCATGGTGAACACTTGATATATCCCCTATCTATTATTTATGATGCTATGGAAAAGGATCTAAGAAAAAATTTAAACCCTTGTCTTATGTTTGCTTTGCTTGTAGAGGATCAACTAGAGTGCCAAGATCAATAAGATTACCATTTATCCAGTATTATATCTTGTGTTTCAAATTGATGCATCTATTTGTTGTGTGTTTTTGTTCCCTATGAAAGTCACAAAATTAATTTTGATCATATCCCCATAGAAGAGGCTTTGTTGGATCAAATTCTTGAATAGGAGGGACATATATGATATTACATTCCAGAAGCTACTATAAAACTTTAGCTTGATAAATTGGTAGATCGGTGAAGGTTCATCGAGGTGGTGTTGATAAAACCACTCGCTAAGGGGGATCTAAAGTTACATTGACTGTAGGTTGATTCTAACTTTTATTAACATTAACCTTGAATTTGTATGGAACTTTATTGTTAATCTTGTTTGTTGTTTTTTATATACTTGTGTACTTGCATTTGCCCATTGAAATTTATTTGATTTCCCTTTCCTTTAGTGTATGGCATAACTTAGTGAAGGAAGATAACCTTTTGAACATTATTAATTCATGAAAAACTGGTATAAGACTTTGTTTGAAGAGATCTTGTAACTCTTGATCAACCATGGGGCTAGTTATCTTAGCCAAGATAGTCTTATATTCGAAACACATAATCTATGAGAAGCTCATTTGACCTTTGTTTATATTGTGAAACTTGGATATAAGAAACCTTATCACTAATGTTAATTCTAAAATGAGCTATGAACATATTGGATAAAGGATTTAATGTGTTTACTAACTGATTTGGTAGACTATAGAACCATTGTAAAGTATAATCCTTTAGACTCCATGGAAATAGCTTGGTTGGTAGCCAGCTATTTGGCACATAGTCCAAGCATGCTGCATGAAAATCTCTCAAGTGTGTCTCTAGATATCCCTTTACATAATATAGAGTGAGCTTGGGTTGAATAAAACCTTATGAAAAGGGTGTTGAAGAAATATGACATGCCAATGGTCTATGAAGTAGAGAAAAATAATCCAAGCCCTGTGTAGATCTAAAAGTACCTTGCTCAAGATGTACCACCTTGGATTGAAGAGATTTTATCTCTTTCATAAGGGTAGCCACATCAGGAGACAAAGATGTATTAGTTGTATTTGGTGGTGGCATAGAGGAAGGTTGGGATACTATAGGGGGTTGTTGAGACATAGTTTCCCTCATAGTGTCATTTGTAACTGGTTGCTCTGAAAGAATGGAAGACTCAACTTGCTTAGCATTTTTAATTTCCATGATAGATTTTAAGATAAAAGTATGATCTCAGGTTTTTTCCCTAAGTCTTTCTCTAAAAATTTATAGAATAAAATCTTTATTTAGGAAAACATCATTATCAACAATAGATGGAAGTGGATCACGAACTTGATGTGGTGGATCATGATTATCAGTGTTTGTATAATCATTATTATTCTCATACTGCTCATTGTCAAAATTATCCTCATGGAAATTGGTGTAATTTGGATGTGTAGGATCTATAGTAGGAAGTTGGTCTAGTTGTTTATCCATGGTATATGGTTTAGTTAAAGGAATCTAGTTGTATTTATGAGGGTTATCACTAAGTCTTGCACTTCATCTCAAAGGAAGAGATGTAAGGAGCTTAGATGGCATAAGGAAAATAAATTGAAAAATGAAAGAGTAGATTAAATAAATATAATCTAAATAATGAATTTTAATATGCATAAACAAGGATACGAAGCTCATAATTATGTAAGATGATACCTCAAAAGTAATAGGACCTAGTATATGTAACTAGGGTTTTGAAAAATGATGATTTTTTTAAATTACTATGGAATTTTAAAAATTATTATGAATTTCTGATTTAAATTTGTAGGTAAAAAATCAAAAAAATATTGGAAAAAATTTTGATTTAAAGGGACCTAGTATATGCAACTATGGTTTGGAAGAAAATGATTTTTTTTTAAATTTTTATGAAATTTTAAAAATTAATATAAATTTATGATTTAAATATATAGGTGAAAATTAAAAAAATATTGGAAAAGCATTTCATGTAAAGGGACCTAGTATATGCAACTAGGGTTTGGAAGAAAATGATTTTTTAAAAATTATTATGGAATTTTAAAAATTAATGTGAATTTTTTTATTTAAATATGCAAGTAAAAAATCAAAAAAATATTGGAAAAAATCTAATTTATTGGACCTAGTAAATTGAACTAGGGTTTGAAATAAAATATATATTTTAATTACTATGGAATTTTAAAAATTAATGTGAATTTATAATATAAATATGCAGGTGAAAAAAATTTTGAAAAAATTAGGAAGGAATTTTCCCTAGGGTTTCTAGGGTTTTTATGTGCAAATGAAGTAAGTTGGGTTCACCAAATGATTTAAATTTTTTGGGAATATAAGAGTCTTATTCCTTATTTAGTTAAGGGTCTAGAATATTAAATCAATAAATAATATTGCAATAATTAAAACACTAATTTGTATAATTTATTTGTGTTTTTAACCTTTCTATAAAAAATAATAAATATAGAGAAAATAAGACTTATCTTAAAATGATTTGAAATAGTTATTACAGGGTTTGATATTGGCTATGTAGGACTAGGATAGTAAATAAAATTAGGATCTACCTTTAATTTTGTGAAAGGATGGGACCATTGAAATAGGACACCTTAGATTTTGACAATGTTGCCCTCTTCTACCACCATTATCTAAACTACTTCCAAAGACTTGAGTTTTTTGGGTTTTGTTTCATATCCTTGTGTGAGCCTACCTTTGAAATCTTGGCTATTGAAAGTCTATATAACTCCTTATAGATCTAATTTAATCTTTAAACCCTAAAATTCATTATAATTTAATAAAACTTGAGAAATAAGGTGGGTTAGTGTGTGTAATGTGCACTGAGCATGTATCCACACACATTGTGTGTGTATGCTTTCTACATACCAATACTTTAAAGAGGGATCAAGCCATATATAGTTTCCCCACTCAATGTGCTTTATGCAATAGTGTAATGTAGATGCAAAAATGCTAAATTGGGTGTGCTTAAAGTGGCTAGGGATTGGTGTGAATATTTGGATATGCTTATAGTTGTATTAGATGGTTACATCTATCTTGGATATGCTTGAAGATTTGGATATGTTTGTAGTTGTATCTAGGGACATAGTGAGATTCTCCATGAGTCTATCTTAGGTTTTGAGATAGTTGGAGGTCTAAAACATATGACTAAGCCATGAAAATTGACACAAAGGTTCCCCACCACTTCCTAAATCACCTCATATTTCCTAATTTATTGAGGTAATATGGGAAGTGGTATCTATTCTATCTCAGATAGAGGGCACTCCCATAGTGTTAAAACTTTACAAGTTTAACAAAAAAGTGGTGAGAATGAGGATAGAGACTATTATAACCATGTAAAGATATTTTTAAGGTTTTGATAGACATGAAATAAAATGTGCAAGGGTTATAAACTAAATAAGGTGGTATAATCCTACAAGTATGTTGGTAGACCTACTAGGTCTAGTCTAAACCTAAAACCATCAAGGGGGTTTCCTACCACTTTGGACACTATAAGATCATTAAAATGAACTATATCACATTCATAGGGGGATATCAAGTGTGTTCAATATTTTTAAATGTAAAGGAGACCATAGGTAATCCATTTCATGGCTTCAGACCATCATAGGGTATGTAGAATGGAGAGAACAACTCAAGAAGGAAAGTTTGAGAGCTCACACCTACATAGATGATTAGCATGGGAGTATGAGGAGTTTTAGGATGTTGAAGGAGGTCTTGAAAAAGTACTTTATGGAAATTGTTTAGGGTTCTAATGTCAGACCTGTATAAACAATCCTTAGAGGGAAAAACCACCTAAAACCCCTAAACCCTTGCTAAAGACCTGATTGGGAAATGAATAAGTATGGGAATCCATATGATCTACAATGAACATGAAATTTATTTAATCTTGTATAGGACTCCCTAGGGATCTTCCCCATCATACTGAATTGTACCTTACTTGTACAGATAGGGTGGGAAATGGATTCTATTGATAGTTTTATGTGTTTTGGAGGTATGAAAGGGTTCTAAGAGATGAAAGTCACTTTGGGAGATATTTTGGACTTAATCTAACCTCTCATACTCATTTTTAGCTTCATTAAATCTCACAACTATCGCTATAAGTACTTTCATCTTAGCCAATCCAAATTGGCATTATGAACAAACACATGATAAGGTGAAAAATATAAGTTGGACGAATTTTAAGGTCTACCTAATGGATATAAGGGCATGAGGTATCTTTAAAAGTGTCATACACTCCTTTTTATGAATTGGATTGGAAAAATAAAGAAAACCTCAGAGCCAAGTGTGAAGGGTGAGTGAAAGAGGAGTGATTGTGACTGCAGGTAGTGATAACTCATGTATAGAATAATATTGGTGATTAGGGATAAAAAAATGAATTTTGGGTATTTTTTATAATCCCTCCATCTAATTTAAGTCATGATATCTATCCATATTCTACTATGTAGTGCTCATGGAATGCCAAATGATGAAGAAATTTTCTAGACATGCAAATGAAGAGTCCTACGCACATTTTAGGAGTTTCATGTCTTTGATGGAATATTTTTAATGTATACCTTACATGGTCCATTTAATAATTCATCCTCTTGAATGTTTAACTCATTTATCAATTTATATAAGTAGTATCCAACATTAAAATTGGATTTTTGACTCTTATACTTTATTCTCTTTTCTCCTCTCTCAATTTCTATAAGTGGTAGCCATTTTGGTTCTTGTAGACTAATTCCAATCCATGTATGTTGAATAACCACTAGATTAACATTATATCTTTCCTTTTAAAAACAAATTCAAATATATATTTTATTTAATGAAAATTTGTCTATGTGTGCAAAGTTATGTATGGTGATGTTAAGTGATAATCTTTTATCCTTGCTTCTCTTTATCCTCTCATGTTTATGTAAGAGTTATTATTATAATATGTTATATAGAGAGTAAATAGTGCGTTATACTCCTTCCAAGTTTAAAATTTTCCTAAGAGTGTGAAATATGCCCTTTGGTTCACTTACCTTGAGTTATCTTATGAATATCACCTCTATATTGAAACACTTATGTTAGAACCTTTTAGTATTTTGAAGCTACTTTGTAGGTATTATTACTTAGTAAAATAAGTATGATGGTATTATATAAATAATTTTGGCTTGTCAACCCATTATATTACTTTAATTTCATGTAAAATTCTATCCCTTTTCCCATAAGAGAATAGTTAGTGTAGGTGATAAGCACTTCAAGTCAAATTTAGAGAGTTATCCCTTAAACCTAGAGGTTTACTTCTACTATAGGTAAACCCACATACCCAAAAGTATTCCCATGTTTCCCAAATCTAAAAGAGGCTTGAAAAACCTCCTATAGTTTTTAATATTTTATGACAATAGTTATGTCATGCCTGATGGAACCCATTATCCTTAAGACAACTTGTCAAGGTGAATGTTGGTCTTAACAACATCAACTAAAAATTGGTGTGCTACTCAACATTTGGAAAATCCATTCAAGGTAAAATATGGTTTTAGATTAAAAAAATTCATAAATTTTCTCTCATAATTTATGTTCCTTACTATTTAATCATGTAGTAGAGTTATCGATCCTATCAATCTACCTATTCAACCTGAACTTACTCTTAAAGTTCAATACCCTTAGCCTATCTACCCTTTAAAGAGTAAGAATATTTTTCTAGCCAAGAGAAAGAAAAATTATAAAAAATCATGGATAGGAAACATGACTTACCTAAATTTAATACTAATAACCCAATCCATCTTCATGTATATGATACCATTCCCCTTAAATGTATAAAGAGTATGCTTGCATTCAATGGTGAAGGTCATGTCACACCTCGTGAACACATCAAGGATATCTCCAATTTTTTTAGTTTTCATAATGTCACTGAGGAGAATATTTCCATTATATACCTTTACACGTCCCTTAGATGGGAAAAACTTTATTGGTATAGGACTCTGCTGAGTGGATGCATCACATCATGGGATAAATTTGGAGTGTTGATAACTTTAGGGTTTGAAGATGAAAGTGACCATACTTCTCTCATGCATCATCTCAATGTGATAAAAATATCCCCCAAGGAAATAATTCATGAATTCAATGAGAGGTTTCTAAAAACTTGGTATAAATTACCTTTTCCCATGATACCACCTACTAGATTTGTGTTTCCCACATACTTGAGAGCCATTAGTACTGATATTGCCATCATACTTCAATACATGAATCATTTCACTCTTCCTAAAGTATATGAACTTTCAATTAGAGATTAAAATGGAATAATTTAGGTAGTAAATTTACCTCCTAAAGTTTTTATTCCTGTTTTTCCTAATATACTATTTTATGCTAAAAATATTATCCAAATTCCTAATGCAAATGCTAAGCCTATGACTACTCCTAAGAAGGTAGATGAACCTGATCCATATACAAGAATTCAAACCTTAGAAGATGAGCTTAGGTAAGAGAGATAAAAACAATATGTGAATCAAAACCCCTATCTTTATTAACAATAAAATGGTCATAAATATGCGAGAGGAAAAAATAAAGGGTAACCTAACTTCAATAGGCTTGTCAATGTGTACAATCCTAATTCCATCATTAATGCAAGAGAGATGGTACTAGTGCATAGAAACTTGGTGCAAGGATAATATTGGAAACAAGGATAGTTCATATATGATAATGAAGGTGGAGATAAATCTCTAGTTTCTCAAGGAGGATACACTCCTCTCGTATTAGTTGAAGATGAAGTCATGATGTAAGCAAGTGAGGATTGGAAGCCTCAAGGAGAAAGCTTTACTAAATTTTTGGTAGAAGACACTTTTATGGTCAACCAAGTAACTTCTATTGAAAATAATACTAGGGATAAGAGTAAGGCTTTAGGAGGTGATGGTAACATGCATACAAGCTCATCTAATTCTCATAAAAGGAAACAAAGCATGGTAATCCCAAACACTCCTACACATCCTCTAAATTAAAATCTGTTAAGGTCTACTCAAGGTATTTCAATTCCTCAAGTTTTACAAAATTATTTGTCTCTAATCACTCAATAAAAGGTAAGCACTTCTAACCTAATCATAGTGGACTCATTAAATAATGTCAAAGAATCTATGTCTTTATGGGATGTCCTCCATATTCTTAGACAAAAAGAGCTCTTGCAAAAACAACTATCTACTATTCTCACTATTCCTTCAAATTCAAGTCAAAGTCATGGTCATGTAGTTATTACCAATGCCCATAAAAAAAATTTAAACCATATATTAAACCTAAGAAGCCTCCACCCTTCTACCTCAATCTCATAGTGGGTGACAAACTAGTACACAATTGCATATTTGATAGTGGTGCCTCTACATCAATCATGCCCAAGGTTGTAGCTAACAAGTTAGGCCTAAAATATGAACCCCATAGAAAAGGAGTGCTTTAGATAGATGGTACACCTATTAAAACAATAGGGTTAATAAAAAATTTAAAAGTTTTCCTTCATTATTGTCTTAGTTTTCCCATCTTTCAAGACATTATTGTTGTTGACCTTCTTACTCATTTTACAATCTACCTTTCAAGATACTTTACAACCAAGATAGGTGGATACATCTCGTCTAACTAGTCCTTCTTGTCCTTTAGTATAATATATGGAACTTAGGTGACCATAAGAACTGAGATTCTTATAAGGTTTCACATTGATCCCTATGTTGAAGCAAGCTCTAACTTGAATTGTGTGCTCAATGATAAGGAGAAGTCTAATGTGGATGATGGTGTTTTTAAAAATGAACGTATATCTAACTTGTTTATAGATGAATATGGTGTATATTATTATTATAATGATCCTTATGTAGACTTTGAGAAAATTGATCTTGTCACCTATATCATCTATGAATAACCATTTAAGGGAGTTGAGGTAATTATCAAGCATTATTTCTCACAAGCTAAGAGTAACTACTTAATTCATGAGTATGATGATGATGAATTGAAGAATATGATTGATCACCATATTATAAATTATTATTTTTCTTTGCATACTATTTTATAAGTAGCCATTAATGATGACACTCATGAAGAAGAGGAGGATGACTTATGGCAAAGGTTCAATTCCATATGTCAAGAGTTTGACTAGCTAAGTAATGTTGTTTCCCCTCTTAAGAAGTATATATCTAATGTGTTTTTTAATGAGTCTAACAAATATAATGTTGAAGGTCTCACCAAGTATGTAAATGAATGTCAATATATTATCAAATAACCTATAATCTTAGAAGAGTCTCATGAATTCAAGGTAAAAACAGTTGTGCCTCAAGGATAGTCAAGAGTTCAATTTAATGTTGAGAAAATTTTACAGGTATTGAAACATAAACAAGAATAATTTGATCACTCCATGTATCAAGAACACATTGACCTATAAGAGCACAAACATGAGGTAGCTATCATACCTTCTACTCTATAGTTTGAGGAAGGCATATCATATATAACAATGATCAAGAGGATCACTGTGATCTAAGAATTTGGCTCAAGAGAGGATGGTTAGTATTGTGTTAGTTCTAAAATGAAAACAAGATGAATTAAAAAAACTAATAACATAACATCTCTAGGCCTAGACACTAGGGAGTGCTTAGTTAACAAAATAAAATGACAAGCACAACTAAAAAGAAAGGAATCAAATATAAGAGTTCCTTCACCTTCCTTGGATGCTCGAAATGCCTTTGTAGTAGTGGATTGCTCAGTTTGTGCTTCAATAAGTATTCTTAAATGGAGTGTGGCTACCTTCATCTCCTCTTGTCACCTTTCTCTTATTGCTTGGCTTGGCTTGGAATCAATTTTTAATTATAACACTAGTTTCATGAAGCTTTTGGAACTAGTACTACATTATAACTTTGCACAAATTAAACTTATAAATGATGTTTTGAGGCCTCCTATTTATAGATTTTTAGATTTGATCAGAATCAACCTCAATCATCCATCTCAAGATTGAGATGTGTGATTAAGGATTAATTAAATTTTTGGAATTAATTTTTTAATTATCTTCATCATGGAATTGGAATAAGGGGTAATTAAGAGGCATGGAGAGCATCATAGAAGGCATTGATGAGGTATGGAGGGCATGAATCTTGATATTTGTGGAATTTATGGCCTAGGAATGTCTTCCCAAAAAATGATTTCACTTGATGATGTAAATATTCAAAAAATAAGTTATTCAACAAGTTTCTATGAAATTATTTATTAGGCCTTAATTTGGGTTAATTAGCTCTTAGGCATGATTAAGCACATTGTGCATAAATTACCCAAATTGATTAGAATGCCTTGTTATTGGTCCTAAATTTGATTAGATTTGAATTAGAAGTCCACATTAGATGTGTTTGATGTGTATTCCCATTTAGGATGTTTTTGAAAACAAATAACAAAGGCATGAGTCTTGTGTAGAAGATTTGATTGGAAAGAGCAGTCTAGAATACGCAGGTGAAAATTTGGCATTTTGACTCAAAATGAACTGATCAAAGTTAACTGGTCCATAAATTGAATTGCCCCATTGAGGGATACCTTAGCTAAAATTAGAACTTGAATATATTAATTTCACATAATTTTACATGTTTTAGAGTTTTTAGTCTAAATTGTGCATTTTGGGTGGAAATTGGTCAAAAGCCTAGTTGGAGGTTATCAGTGTCTAGATTTAGGTGTCTATAGTTTTCCCCTATTTAGGAAGATGTTGTAAACTATAGGCAAATCAATGTCTTCTCAAATAATGAGAGATGGTCTATATGCCAATAATAAGATGATGACTAAAGAACAAAGCTCCAAAATGGTTTTGGAAATCCTATGATGATTCCCCCTTGAGGGAGTGGCCATCACATTTGTTGATGGATAGTCCCTCAAAAATAAATAAGAAGAAAGGTGGAATTAACACATGGTTGAGATGAATACAAATGAGAAAATTCTTGCATGCATTGATGTAAAAATGATGTTGATTTACACAAAGGTGGTTAAAATCAAGAATAAAAGTCAAAATAATGGTTTTCCCATAGGTAGTTATAATCATTAAGAGGACCTAGATTGGCATAAGATGAATGTTCCCCAGTTAGGGCTGATTAGCAAGCATAACTCAAGGATATAACCTAGAATATAGATTAAATATGATTGGGCATAAAATGATGAAAGAGATGGATAGAGGAATGAGATTTATCAATAAAATGATTCAATTATACCTAGCAATGAGGAGATGCTCATCATGATTAACGATGATACAAATATAATGGTCAAATCAGTTATATTGATCAAAGGTGGGATGGAAGGATTTTCCAAGGTGCCAAGGAAAAACTTCTATAGCTCCATTGATTGTAGACCTTTGTGAAGCTGATTTTTACTATAGCATGTGATGGTAAGCTTCATGATAGAATACCATGAAGACTATCCAAAAATATACATAAGGAGTGAATTTCAATCCAATAAACACTTGAAAATAATGCACCAATGATAAAAACCATGATGACAATGTTGATGTATGAATATGGATAGACTCAAGAATAATGTGCTCAAGGAATCACCCAATGAAAAAATATAGATTGAGTTGAGGAAATAGTACTAAAATCAAACAAACAAACAAGTAAATAAAAAAATAAACGAATAGAAAAGCAAATAAATAAACAAACAAACTGAAATAAACAAGCAACCCAAAATAAAAAAAACATATATAAATCTTGAAAACAAAATTAAAAGAAAGCATCCTAACAATGATAATGCCCCAATAATGTGGATCAAGGATAACTGACTAGGCTTAGACAGGACAAATATTTTTGGATTTTTGAAATATTATGAATGTTTTTGAAATTTTGAGGTATTTTAACTCGTTAGATAATGACAAGATACCTGCTCACAAAATGGTGAGAGCATTTGGCTTAGGTTACTCACCAAATGGTGAGAGCATATGGAAAGGAGGACTAAGGTGACCTCAATATGAATTGAGTTATTTATTTCTTTAAAATAATATGAGAATAATCTCAATTTCCTTTTAGTATACACCACCAATAAGGATTTTGGCCATTTAGATTTGATGACACCACTTGAATAAGCTAATGGTCTCAATATGATGGTCATTAGGACATCAAAATTTTGAGACTAGGTATTAAACATGTAAGCCTTGTTTCCAAAACTAGAAGAAAATGAAAAAGAGATAATACAAATTTTAGATGAGTTAAAGTTATCATAGGCATGCGATCCATTAGATAAGTTAATAAACAATGTCAATTTTGACCAATTACTCCATCATGCATTCACAAATTTTAAGAAAAGTCTTCAAGAGTGAACACTATATGAGATTGAACAATAAATGGTATTTTCCAAGAATAAGGTTATGGAATTAGAAATCCTTTGAATGTAGTTCAAATCCATCAAGACTGAACATGCATGCTTACTAGTACAAGTCACCAAAGTACATAGGACCTCTATTTTGAATATGGATATAATAAGGTTGTAACATAGTGTCAGATACAAGCATTACTAAGAACTATAAGTGAATAAATAATATATGGATGGATCATCAATTTCAACTCCACCTTCTAGTATAATCCCTTTGATAACTACAAGTCCAACTATGTATGTCCCAATGTCCAGTAAACCTTAGTTTTCTTTAGTTATTTTTATTTGTATTTTGCACGTAAATTATCAATGGAACTAAGACATGTAATATTTGACTAAAAAATCTTGTAAAAATGCACATGTTGCATGGTTTTTTAAGAATGAGTCTTAATTTAAAGACTCAGTTTTGACTAGTTTAAATATACATGTAGAATTTGCATCAATTATAACTTTTATTCTAATTATCATTAGCATGTAATTTTAGGGTTTTTCATAGATTTTCAAGATGATGTGTCCCATTAAAAAATCTATATATATTATAATCCTCTCAATTTCAATGAAGGAGAGGAGATTGATTGAAAATGTTATCAATATAGGAAGAAATCTTTTGATTGTCTTCTAGCTATGTTGATGTCCTTCTCTTTCAATTATGTGTAATTAGTTGTGATTTTTTACTTGGTTGGTTGATTCAAGAATTGAAAGTGTGAAAAATCTATAGATAATTCCTTTTTATTATTACTATTTTATACTAATATAATATGTATAATATTTACTAGATGATTAGTAGATATCATTGATTTTATGCAATTAGGTTGACTATTTCATTTATGTGAGTGTGTAGAGTGTTTCCCATGATATAGTTTTCTAGGAGTGAGCAATAACTACATTATATATCACTTTGATATGAGCTATAATATTATGAATAGTATTTTCAACATCAACTCTAAATATGAGCAATATTTAGTTGAGATATTAGAGTTTACTACATTTTTTCCTTTGACTCCTTAACTATGTTTACATGTGTGTGTGCAACAACTACGAGCTACAAGCACTAGTTATAGATACTTATCAACAAAGAAGACTAGCCTATAATTAATCCTTATTGAGATCACAAAACATTTTTTCTACTCTACATTTCCCCTTTTAGATTTTTTTAAGGTATACCCACTTTAGAATAAAATCCATCTATCCAATTCAACTAACTTTTAACTTTCTTCTAGGTTTCACTCATCCATTCACACCCAATTAATAACCTACATTCTCATCTTGCTATTCCACCACCCAATTTTTCAACCCATACTTAGAATACATTCGCTAGAGTGTATTTTATCTTCATTGAGATATTAAAATGTTAGAGGTTACCTCATTAAATCTTTAGTGTGCATAAAAACCACATCAACACTTAACATGTAAGGATCCTGGTGTGAGATAAATATATTGGTTATCTTGAAGTATTATCTTTATTTTTTCCACTTTATATTGTTCTTGAGTAGGAAAATTTACTTTATCAATATTATTTTTATATGAATTATTTCAATACTTTACTAGAAAGATAAATGTACACATATTATGAGATAAATATTCATTTGGATCCATAGATGTAAATTTTAGTCTAGCTAAATAGTCAAATATTCACTTGAATTTCATTATCATCATTGTCAGTATCATCACTTTATATGAATATATGATATGGGTCATTTGAAATTAACCATTATGTTAATCTGGTATTATCTATTTATTTTTTCATAATTTGTGTGTGGTTCTTTCATTTTTTATTCATTTCTTGATATATTTGTACATGTCCCCCTTTCATTTACTTTATTTAATTTCCAACCTCATCTGTATGGATTTTTTCTGATTGAGTAATATGTCACAGAGGCACTAAGGAATAATGAATACAATTTTATTTTGAATTACACTCATTACTAGGTTGCATCATTTTGAAATATTTGAAGGTATTATTGTTTTCATTATATGTATATAAATGTCCATTACAAATTAATTTCAATAATTTGTGTAGTGTAGATGGTAATTCTTCCCTAACATGTATCCATTGTCAACCCAAGATCAATTTATAATGTAAATGATTAAGCATAAATTGAAATATGATAGTCAATGTCTTGGGTGTGAATTTCACATCCAATAATATTATACCAAATACCTGGTGAGGGATATTATCAAATCTTCTTATGATTCTATTTGTGGTTTGAGTAGTATCCATACTAATACCCAATGTTTGTAATAATGTTATGCTACATATATATAGTCCTCATCAAATTACCTATCAAGACACATTTTAATAACATTTATTTAATTTTGGTTTAAATGAATAAGGGAATATTTTTTTCTATTTTATGTTTGCTAGGCAAATATTCCTTTTCAAAGGAAACAATTTCTTCACCATTCTTTTTTGAATTTAAAATGGAGGAAAAATATGTAGGCTTTGTATCATTTAACAAAGTTGGATAATGAAAACCATAATATAGGATATATTTGTAAATGTATGACCTCTTTAATAGTTCAAAGATATAAATATTAGATTTATTATTCTTTATCTAATCAATTATTTCATACCCTTTTTTTTACTTTTTTTGGTCTTGTGGGAGGTGGGGAGGAAGGGGAGGAGGAAAATTTTGAATACCTATATTCTATCATGTATGTTAGAGAACATCACCTCTTTGTGTAGTGGTAAATGGACAATGCTATCCAATATAATCCTTGTGTGAATAATGTAGCCAAAATAGTCATTTTCATGACCCTGAGGTATAAGGGGAGGAGGAACAAAAGGAGTAATGCATGCCCTTTGATGTCTAGTAGTAACCAAAATAAACTCAAATTTAATATTCAAATAATGTGAATTTATAAGGAGGGATAAATATTATTCATGATTAATTTTAGCCTTAGAATTATTTCATAATTATTTAACCTACTTGATTACATGTCTATTATAAATATTATGTATTAGAGAGAAAAAACATGTAATATTATAATCATAGTTTGATTTAGAAAATATAAAATATATATATCTATTATAACCATAAGTGATTTATTTGAATTAGGGTAGATAAAAAATAAACCTAAATACAAAAATCTTAGCGCTTAAGGAAAGAATCAATAAAGCCCAAGGTTTTGGTGCACATAATATAAAGATCATGTTCACGAATAGGTTTTACCTTAATTTTTATTAATGAACCTAAACAAGTTTAAAATTTTTGAATATTAATATTATCTAAGGTATGACTAAATTATGTAAATATGAATATACAAGAATAATTTTAATTATACTTTACAATTTATAGAAATGACCAAGTGGACTATGATATTTAGTTTGTTACTAATATGTTCAAGAATAAGACTATGTGCTAATGTTATAAATGACTAAAACTATATTTTTAGTCACTTAGATCTATAATCCATCTATCTAAACCTACTTATATATATCCAATATCATTTTGACACCTACAATATACATAAGTGTCTAATCGTTACCTCAAATATCCTTATGAGCTTTCCGACACTATTTCATCACATATTGTTTCACTTGTTTATAAACCATTATTCTATGAAATATCATAATTTTGAATATTTTTTTAAGTCCAAAATTCTATCTCCTTCACCTTGAAACCATAGATCCACTTTCAACACTAGATTTACCTAAAAATAGATATGGAAAATATGGGTTTAGATGACCTCAACCACCCCCCCATTAAGTGGTTGAGCACTGAAAAAATTTCCAATACTCCAAAGAAGGATCAAACCACACATATTTATCCTAGTTAGGTTTATGTGTGAAATATTTCCCCTTTAGTATGTGTTCAATACTATTCATTTAGTAAGGATGCAACTTATAATCTACCTTTTGACACTTAATAATAGGCAAATTTTACGTGGCTTGAGGGCGATTTAGACTTGGCTATGTCCTATTCTTTGTGATTAATTTTTAATTAGGGATATTTATATCAATGTTTAGATGAATAATATATTTTGTCTTGATAAATGCTAGACAAGAATAGCCTAAGATATAGTTTGTTTAAATAAATGACTCTTTGGTTAAATTTTCACGCCTTCAACATGCAAAAAATATGGGTTGACCCACTGAATGATTTTAATATGGTAAATTAATACTAAATATTTCATAAACATATCTATTAAAAGTGTATAAATCTATTAGATAGAGCCATCGAAGTGTGACCAAAGGTGTCTACGAAATAAGAATAGTGATATGATATCAAGAGATAGTCTGATTAAGACAATAAGTAGATTAAGCACATATTATATAAATAATATAAGTGAATAATAATAAATAAGGTAGGTTAGGCACATATAATTGAATTTTATAGTGAATAAGGGTGTGAAGGATCCATATATGTATGCACAAGTCATGAAAAGTAAGGATAAGTCAAGCTTGACAGTAATTTGTCTAATACCAACTTTATGTATCTACAAATACATGAAATACTATAAACTATATATATATAATAAATGTATATAAAGTAATCATATATTTCATGACATATATTATATTCATTATTTATCCCAAATACATGATGTATCTATATTTCAATAGTATTGTCCCTAGATTCTACATAATGTCTCTTTCTTGCTAGTAGGAAGTGGGTTTATATAGGTAACCCATGTCATGATTTATAAATAAACACATATTTATTATAGATATATATATATATATATATATATAATTATATATATATATATATATATATATATATATAATTATTTTAAAAACTTATTCATTGTGATTCTCATGTGATAAAAACAACCTTATTTCCTAGTGAAAATATCAAATCTATAATTGATTTAGATAAGTGGATAAGGTTATGAGAATGTTCTCCTATGTGATTATCTTTTATGCCACTCTTATTCCCTTATCACTCTTTTTATTTTGCATGGGTCTTCCTTATATTTCCAAGAATTCTTTCTTATTCACAATATCCTATACAATCCTTATTGGATTCAACTTGCATAAAATTTTACCAAAAGCTAGGATTCAAAACACTGCACATAAAACCTAGGGTCAACATTTACTATGTATAATAATAATGTTAATCAATATCCTCCTTATATATTTATTAAAAACTCACTTGCTATTGCCTAAGTTTCAAGAACTTAATATCCATTTTGAGGTTATTACAAACTTTTAGTTACAAATAACCTAAGATCAAACACATCACTTACAACAATAATCTCAAGAATAAGTCAACCCACCTCACCAACATAATCCTTCAATTTAATATTCTTTGTTTTCAATTCTCATCCTAAGTATGATATTTTGAGTGTGTAATAATAATAAATATTTTTCCTTGAATATATACCTATATCCAAATGACATAAGGGTTTCATCCTCACTCTATCTTATAATATATTTGGTAATATAACAAACTCATAAGACTTATACTACATATCGAGGACAAATGAGATATCTCGTTACATATATTTTCCAATTCAAAACTTACTATTTTTTAACTCACCCATGTTTGTGTAGTAAAAGTGTCTTTCCATGTTCTAAGATGTAATGACCTATCTCTTAGAAATATAAATCACTAATATTATTTATATGTTTTAATTTTAAGTGCATGCATATGCCATCTACTTAGTGCCTAAGAACACGTCAGAAATTGGTATATGTATTAACCTAAATTTACCCTTTGGCCTTTATTCCATGTCAATTTATGTAATTTTTCACACTTATCCATGTATAGATAATTATATTCAAATCAAGAAGTATTGATGTTCTTATCCATTTCTAAATCTTGAAACCCCATTTTATACATTTCAAAAACCATATACATCTAATTCTTTTGAATTTTGTTCTCTATTATGAATACCTTTGTTATAGTCATGGTGTATACACATAATTTTGGTACTAGACACTTAACAATGTCAATTTTGATCAATCCTCAACATCGTGACCTATGTGTACATATTTGACTCTTGCTCACATTCTATGATGTCTATTCATATATATAGGTTTAGCCTTCTTGAATTGTCATCACACCTATATAGGATCTCCCTAGTATGTGCCTAATTATTCTATTATCCTAAGTAGACTATCACCAATCTCTAAATCACTTTTCCTCCATCCTATAGAGTTATGGAATTAATCAGATGATTTTGTTTATTAATGTCATCTTCCTTCACTATAATTATTCTAGGTTCTCAAAATGGATATTTTTAAAATTTAAACCATTCCCTTTAGTTGGCCTACATGTTTCACATGTCAATTATAGAGGGTAAATACCCAAATTTTATTCTATATAAATACATCTAGCCTATGACTATTCCTATCTAGCACATATCTAGAGATCCCTTAGAAAACTAATTACACATTGAGTAATAAATCCACACATCTATAAGCCATTATCTTAAAACATTCAATATAATAAAAGGTCCCCTCAAAATAACAATAACTAAGCCAAGTCTAAACACCTAAAGCAAGGTCAAATTTGCATTTTTTAATTTTCAAAATCCAAACAAGTTGCATACATTCTAGTGGATGATTATTTAGAACACATATAATTAGGTGTGATAACTATGATAATTTTAATCCCCATTTGAAGTATTAAAAAGTAGGCAACACTCAACAACTAAATGAGGTGTTATTTCATCCTAATTTCTCTCTAAGATGAATAACCTATTTGATCCATTGATTCTTATGTTTGCTAGTTGATTGATTACATTTTAATTAAGATTTATGTCATATGATATTTATGGGATAGTTATATGTTTCTTATATTACATGATTAAATTACTATGAGTTATTTGTAATTTTATATGTTATACATTATGATCATGTTTTTAATTATACAATAGTATTTTATGGAGATAGTTATGTTTCGAGCTAACTACCTTCATTATTGTGAGGTGGATATAGGATAGATCCATCCCTTAGATTGTGATGGAGGGAGAGCATCATCCGAGATGGTGTCATATATAGAGATGTTTGGGGATGACAGGAAAATCTAGATACCTAAACACACACCAAATTATAATAACATTATTTTTTATTACTGTTTGTTTCGTGATAGTTATATTATGTCTTTTGCATTATCTACATTTAGATGACCACTAGTAAACTTATATTATTATATTGTTATGGTTTGATGCTTACATTAATTTGATTTCATTATTTCATTTATGATTATAGTACATAGGTGATGTTATTCTATGATTATGTTAATTGATACTTATTGAGAGTTTATACTTACTGCTATCTATGGATTAAATATAATGTCTTCAAAATATCTTAACTCATTGGTTGGTTTAACTAATATTTGATAAAAATTTTATGAAACTAACCTTATATATAGGGTTGAATCAATTGGCATGAATCTTTTTATTTTGTAAGACTTTTTGGTTTATTGACATCATTATTTATGATAATGTTTTTAGACTTTTGTTAACTTGATACATGGGCTTTAAGGGAGTTAACAACCATGCATCTTTTGAATGATTATTACATGATATTTTTTAAGTATCAAATTAATTAGGGTTCTTTATTGGCCTTTGATTGGATTTGTAATCATTTTTTTAAACCACTTCTATGGATTTGGGATTTTTCATGAGGAGAGTGATGGTAGACCAAGAGTTCTGTTAGCCCCAAATTTTATGCAAAGACCCAATCATAATCTTGGAAAAAAGGGAATAAGAGTGAATTATGCAAAGAATAAAAACATGATTATGAGGGCATGACACAACATGAAATAAAAAGGTAAAATAGAGAAAATTGGTGGGAAAATTTTCTATAATTAAAAAAAAAGAATAAATTTGGAGGCTATACTAAGGTTGGTGATGTAATTACATTTCATGGTTTTTTTAGCACAAGAAGTACCATGTATGTTTATATTATAAATGTTTTTGGGTAATTACCTTGATATTTATATTTGTAGATAAATATGTATCCCTTTAGATGGATTGATCATCCCTGAAACCCTTAAAGTTTGTTGGCTAGGACCATGTGAAGTTATTATGGTCAAAATAGGCTTTAACTTTGTTGTAATTTATTTAAAGCTCAAGCCATGAAAGTATGATTTCTACTATCAATTTTTAGTATATATAAAATGGACTAGGTATATTTGTTTTTGAAACACTAAGATCATATAAAAAGGATTATGTAAGGTTTGTTTCATGGATGGAATGGTCTTGAAATTATGTGCATTATTCTCAAAATAAAATAAAATTCTAGCCATGAGATTTACAATCCTACTATCATAATTTGGTGTATATAGTGGAATGTGTGATAAATATTTTCAAAACCCTTTAATGAAGGCTTATTAGGCATTCTATTTGATATATTGGGTCGAGATTAATTCTAACTATGTAATTAAGTCATTTTGGAAAAAAATGGAATTGGGGTGGATATATACATACTAGTGTATACGCATGTAAGTATTAAAATTATTAAACATTCAAGGGGATGATAGATCATTTAAGACTATGGAGGTGTTTTGAACATGTAAAATGTAACTTGGTATAAGGATCCTTTAATGTATTCATTGCATATCATTAATTAGTTGACTAAGTCGAACATTAAACTTTGCCTAAGTTATTTATTTTAAGATGAAAATATATAGTTGGATGTGCATCGACTATTTGATTGAAATCATTATGTTTATTTGTGCATTGGATTTTTTTGTTACATGGTTCTCTTAAATTTGAGTTGAATGTTTGACTAGGTTTTCATTAATGTTTGTGAGACAAGGGAGAAACAAAATCTTAATATGAGTAGAAGGGGATTGAGTAAGAAATCTAAGATTGATAGTTAACTAGGTAACTTTTTTTGTCAACCATCATGGAATCGTATGCCTATTTTAAATAAACCAAGATTTATAAGTTAATGATGGTGAATGGATTTTGAATAGTTTTCATTGATGATGGACTATATCTTTCAAGTTAGTATAAAGGAAAAGAAAACATTAGGTTTGTGTTAATATAAATCTATATATCTAATTTAGTTATGTAATTTCCAAAGTAGGTATTCGAATCACTTATAATTAGTTTTGTTCAGACTATATGAAGTTCATAATGAAAAATTGTAGTTAGAATGTATAACTATAGTATACATTATACTCTTAGGCTATGTATGATAGTTGAATACTTAGATTATAATGAATACACTCTCAGTTATGGCAGTAAAATATTTTAATATATGTATAATGTTAGAAGATTAAATGTGTACATATACATATATATGGTATATATTTATATGAATGAGATGTGTACATATAGATGGTGTGTGTGTGTGTGTGTGTGTGTGTGTGTGTGTGTGTGTGTGTGTGTGTGTGTGTGTGTGTGTGTGTGTGTGTGTGTGTGTGTGTGTGTGTGTGTGTGTGTGTGTGTGTGTGTGTATGTGTGTGTGTGTGTGTGTACGTATGTATGTATGTATATATGTATGTATGTATGTATATGATTATTAATTTAGTTATAAATATATGATGTAATATACCATGAAAATATGCATACAACCAATTAAATGTATAACAAACTAATATCTAAGTTTGATTATTATTCAATGTGAGTTAAGTCCTTAAATATAAAGTATTTGATCCTTGAATTATTTATGACTAGCTTGTTGTTTTTTGAGAAATATTTAAAATGAAATAAGATGTGATAAATGTTATTTGTCATAGATGGTATTACATTTGAGATGTAGTAACTTGTAGACTAAGTATGAAATATACCAGGATGGTATGTTCTATTGAGGACTGTACTTGTTTATGTTTGTTATTTATGTAATAAATAATATGATTTGAGATTCATTGCATTAATTTTGATAGACCAAATGTATGTATTTTATTATTTATGTGCTTAGCATATTTTGTCTTCTAATAATAAGAAATTTAATTAAATATATAGGTTTATATATTATGTTATATTTAACCAAATCTTGCATTTATGATACTAAATAAGTAGTGAGAGGGAATTCACTGTCTTCATTAGAATCATCAATGCAAGATGAAGGTAATATGATCAAGTGATGTGTATGAATTTGACTAATTCTAGTAATCAATAACTATTTAAAAAAATTGGCCAAAGTAATGTTTTAGTTAAACATTATCATATAATGTGTTTGATATAGTTTACATGTTTGTGTGATATCATGTTGGAATGGATTTTATTTATGGTACACATCATGTATTAGTTGTCTTACAACACATAGGTACTAGCTTATCTCTATGGATTCCTAGATTGTCACTATTTACCCATCCATGAAGGGAGGACCATTCCCTAGTTGGAAGATTGTGTGACAGATCGATGGTCCATGGTTGGTGTGGAAAAACACTTAGATCATTCTGTTCCTCCCCAAAACAATAATTAATTGGAGACTACACTTCATATTACCATAAAATACTTATTTTCATTAAGACCCATGATTAGTGGAGCTTTGTATTTATCATTATTTATTATTGTGACACTATTCTTACTAAAACTATATTATTTATTCATTGGTACATTGACAATAGTGACTATAATATTGTATCAACCATGGTTGAAATTTTGTAATTACCTTTTGGATAAAATCAATTTAATTAGGTTAATCAACATTGTACTTGTTTTACTTAATCATTATCATGGTGATCTATAGCTAAATGGATTGTTACATGTTTATTTATGGTTAAATTATTAAATGCATTTATTTTTAGATAACTAGTTATATTTCTCATGGTGAAATCTTAGGTATGAATATGTGTAATTAATTTTTAAAAAATTAATCTATTTTAGTAAAACCCAATCAGGTTGTTACATTATGGTATCAAAGTTGAGGCTCAAACTCTAAGACTTAATGATTCCATTAATGTATTCTTATCCTTTTGTTAAAAAAAAAGGATAACAGTGTGAGGTATATCTATTGAGGGTCCTTTTAATTAAAATAACAATAACCCTTCATTTGATCATAATCAATTTTCCATGGAGTAAGAAAAAGACTTGGATCAAATTATCATATCCATGAATGAAACTAGGGACTGATTTATAGCCCTATAATAGGAAGTTCAGGGCCATGAAGAGGAATCCCATTAGGATGGACCTAAAGATCATCCTACTAAGTAAGAAATTATTCAAAATAAGAGGCATGAGGAATTACCTCAAGATGTGAGAACTCATATAGCTACAAATTTAACTTAGGATATGAATAAGGTTAATCCACCCAAGTTCGATAAAACCATTTTGGGAGATAGAGTTGAAGTGTGGCTAACAAAGATGGATAAGTATTTTGAGATTTGAAACTAATCAATAGTCACTAAAGTATTTTGGGGATCTTACTAGTTGGTTGGTGAAGTAGCTACATATAGGGCCAACAAAAATTTGGAAATGAATCTCAAATCTACCACCATTACTTGGGATAAGTTCATGACATTTTTTAGGTCATAGTGGCTTTCACAATTGTAATTTGATCAAAATATTACATATTTTAAGAATCTTAATCAAGGAGACCTATCAGTGAATGAAAATTAGTAGTTCATCAAACTTCTAATGTATGTACCTCAATATTAGGTAGATGAGAGGTTTAAAATTAGGAAGTTCATCATGGGATTAAAACTATATATTGGTGGTGAGGTAGACATGTATGGTCCATGCACCATGGATTAGGTATTTGAGAAGGTATTCAAGTAGGATCAAAAGTTTTGAAATCTCTTGCTCAAGTTAGAGATAAGTTCAAGAAAAAGTTTAGAAGTTCTAAATAAACTTTCAAAAATAATAACTAGAAGTAGAGGAGTAGAGACTCCAAGAGTCAGTTCAAGAACCAAAATTCTATACTCAATAGTGGCTTAGGTAACATAAAATTGGGTATTGGTTTCAAGGATGGTTTAAAGATAAACCAATAGTCTTATAGGGAATGGCAACTTGGAGGTTGATTCATTTTTGGAGGTGACCTTTTTTTGTGTGTGTACCTAGGATAAGTCAAATAACAAGGGTTTTTCACCATAATAAGGAAATTTTTAGTAATGGATTCATTTAGTAGTTGATAATCATGAGGCTAAATTCCAAGATTCACCCATATAATTGTCAAATGTTTTTTTATCATGAATTTTCTATTTTGAGTGATAGAGGGGATACATAATGTTTTATTACTCCTATAATTATTAATAAGTTGTCTATAAAACGTAGAGTTATGGAAAATGAATGGTTAGTATAGTAGAAGAATGAGTTAAAGGTTAAAGTTGGTACTGTTTAGTCTAAGTTGAGATCTATTTGCCTAAATTCACAATAGTAGTGTATCTTTATGCAACACTACTAGGGTCATATGATGTGATACTAAGAGTCAATTATATTTCAAGTAAAAAAATCCAAGGTTGGCTACTATCTAAACAAGGTTGAGTTTCAAGATGATTTTAGAAACTAGACACAAATTTAGGTTGAGAAAAGAGAGTTGAAGTTTAGGTAGATTTTGGCCATGTAACTCAGGAAGGCTTAGAGGAAAGGGTGTCAACAATTTATTGTTAAGATAAATGAGATATAATAATATAAGGAATCATACATAGAAGATTATCATTTTCTTAGTAATTTTCATGATGTACTTCCATAGGAATTACCAAGATTGCCACCCAAACTTGAGTTTAATTTCTTGATTGACTTCATAACTGGATTGGAACTATAGTCTAAGGCACCATATAGGATGACAACCACCAAATTAGATGATTTGAAGGTTTAAATTTAGGATCTATTATTAAAAGGGTTGATTCAACCAAGTGTGTCACCATGGGGTACACCAATAGTCATCTTCAAGAAGAAGGATGGTATTATTTGCCTATGTTTTGATTATAAAATGATGACTAAGGTGATAATCAAAAATAGATATCTACTACCTCATATTGATGACATTTTGATCAGATGTGAGGGGAAACAATATTTTCTAAGATTGATCCTAGAATAGGGTATCATCAGATAAGGATCAAATATGAGGATATCCAAAAAATTATGTTTAGAACTTAATATGGGCACCATGAGTTCATAATGTTACCTTTTGGGTTGACAAATTCTCATGAAACATTTATTAATATCATGAATAGTGTGTTTAGAGATTATCTAGATCACTTTGTTTTGGTTTTTATGGATGACATCCTCATATATCATAAGGATGAGGAAAATCATCTTCAACATCTAGAGTTGGTTTTATAATGTTTGTGAAAACACAAGTTGTATTGTAAGTTGTCTAAGTGTGTACTTTTACAAGATAAAGTGTAGTATATAGGACATATTATCTCTATAGATGGTATTTTAGTAGATATAGGAAAGATAATAACCATTATGGAGTGGCTGACACCAAATAATATACATGAGGTAAGAGGTTTCATGAGATTAGCAGGTTATTACAATAAATTCATTCTAAATTTTTATAAGATAGCTAATCTAATTACTTCTAAATAGTGGAAGAATCAAAGTTTCATCTAGTTAGATAAGTGTGAGTTAACATTTCAATAACTAAAAAGGAGGATTACTTCAGCACCAATGATAAGATTTATCGATCCTAATGGTCAATTCTCATTGATCACTGATGTGTCTAGGAATGGACTTGGAGGAGTTCTTATGTAGGATGGTACAGTTTTAGCCTATGAATCTAGGAAACTAGAGCCTTATGAAGTGAATTATGCCCCTCATAACCTATAACTTGTGGCAATTATGTATGCTTTTCAAGTTTAGAAGCATTATTTGTTGGGAAAATCATTTGAACTCAATATTGATAACTTGGGGCTCAATTACATCTTCACCCAATCGAATATAGTTTCTCATCAAAGATGATGGTTAGAGTTATTATCTCATTATGATTTTGATATTAACTATATCAAAGGCAAGGAAAATAGAGTATCTAATGCCTTAAGCCATATGATATGCATAACAATTATGGGTACTATTAGGAGTACTTTTAGGGATTAGGTGATCAAATTATTTCTAGGAGATGAATTCAAATGGTTATCTTAGGAAAGCATTATTTGAAAATTCCTCGAATTCTAAGTATAAAGGATTTAGAATAGAGAATGATGGTCTTTTATGGTATAATGATAGGATATATGTATTAGATAGAGGGAATCTAAGGAGCATAGTGCTAAAGTAAATACATAATGTCTGATATTTGGGACATCCAAGAGTAACCTAATTCATGGCTAAGACTACACCACTCTATTTATGGGAAGGAATTAATAGATATGTAGTGGAATGTGTGTCCCATTGTATAGAATTTCATTGTGTGAAAGCTAAACTTGTGCATCTGGATAGATTATTGTATCCATATGACATACCAAAATAGAAGTGGTAAGTGATCAGTATGAAATTTTTCCACATTTTATCATTGTCATGGAATAGGCATGACATGATCTTGGTAGTATTTGACAAACTAGCCAAGGTAGCTCACTTTATAATAATCAATTTGACTGATGATGCACCTAATTTTGTGAAGAGATTCATAAAAGAAGTGTATCAATTAAATATTTTTTTTAAAAAGATTATTTTAGATCATGATATAAGGATGACTTCTATATTTTGGTTGACTCTAAATTTAGATCTGGGTGCACATCTTAACTTTAACACTACATATCACCCACATACTAATGAATAGACATAGCAAGCTAATCATATTTTGAAATATTTCCTTTGTATGTATTAAATGGATCATCAATACAAGTGGGAGGAATAAATTATATTGGTTGAGTTTTATTTCAATAACTCATACCAGTAATATTTAAAGATGGATCCATTTGAGACTTTGTATGGAAGAAAGTGTAGAAAACTAATCAGTTGGGATAGGCTAGAAGATAGGGTAGTATTTGGACCTGAGATGCTTTCATAAATGGAAGAGAAAGTTAGGACAATCAGGGAGATGTTGGCTGAGGCCAATGATAAATAAAAAAGTTATGTTGATTTGAAGAGAATAACTAGGTTTTTTTTAGTAGGTGATAAATTTTTTCTATGGGTTAAGCCTTATAAAAGTTCAATTAAATTCAAGAAGTCAACAAAACTTTCCCCAAGATATGTGGGACCCTTCAAGGTTTTGGAAGTGGTCAATTCTATGGCATATAGGATTTCATTGCCACCAGTTCTATCTATTTTTCATAATTTATTTTGCATGTCTTATCTTAAAAAGTATATAGCTGATATTTCACATGTGTTGGATTGGAATGCTTTGTAAGTTTTGAATCCTAGGGTGGTCATGGTAGAACCAATTAGAGTAATTGACACTCAAAAACTCTATTTGCATAATAAAAAAGTGTCACAGTACAAGGTCCTATGGGACAAATATTATAAGGATAGTTCTACTTGGGAGGACTATGATGAGTTTTATAGGCTATTTCCACATTTATTTACTTGATGCATTATTGGATTTTTTTTTTTTTTTTTTTTTTGATTGAAGTTTAAATTTTAGAATTTTTTTTGAATAAATGTCTTCAAGATGATGACCATCTTTACGGGGGAGAATATTACATATTGATTTCTATCTAAGTTGAAGAAGCTATTTAATCCATGGATTTTTATGATTGTTAGTTTATTGATTACAATTTAATTAAGATTTATGTTATATGTTGTTTATAGGACAATTATATGTTGCTTAGATTACATGATTAAATTGCTATGAGTTAGTTAAAATTTTATATTATGTACATTATGATCATAGTGATAGTTTATATAACAATATTTTATGGATATAATTATGTTTTGGGTTAATAACCTTCATTATTATGAGGTAGATGCAAGATAGATCCATCCCTTAGAGTGTGAGGGAGGGAGAGCATTATCAAAAAGGGTGGCATAGATGGAGATGTTGGGGGATGATAGAAGAAACCTACACACACACACCACATTATAGTAACATGTTTTGTGATTATTGCCTATTTTGTGATAGTTGTAGTATATCTTTTATGTTATATGCATTTAGATGACTGGTAGTAAACTTATGTTATGATCTTGTTATGGTTTGATGCTTAGATTACTCTAATTTCATGATTTCATTTATGATTATAGTACATAGGTGATGGTATTCTATGCTTATGTTATTTGATGCCTATTGAGATGTTATACTTACTATTATCTATGGATTTACTAGAATGTCTTCAAAATGTATTAATTCATTAGTTGGTTTAAATAATTTTTGATAAAAATCTATGGATTTAACCTTAGCTAGAGGGTCAAATGCATTGGCATTAGTCTTGTGATTTTTTAAGACTTGTTGGTTTATTGACATCATTATTTATGACAATGTTTTTATACTTTTGTTAAGTTGATGCATAAGGATTAGGGGAGTCAACAATTGTGCATATTTTGAATGATTATTTTAATGATTTTTTAAGACTTGTTGGTTTATTGACATCATTATTTATGACAATGTTTTTATACTTTTATTTGAATGATTATTTTAATGATTTTTACATGGTATTTTTGAAGTCTCAAGTTAATTAGAGTTCTTTGTTGGCCTTTGAATGTATTTTAATCATTTTGGCAAATTGATTCTATGGATTTAGGGGTTTTCATGAGGAGCGTGATGGCAGAATGGGAGTTCTATTAGCCCCATTTTTCATGCAAAGACCCAGTCATAATCTTGGAGAAAGGGAATAAGAGTGCATTATTCAAAGAAAAACAACATAACGATAATGGCATGAAATGACATGAAAGAAGAAGGGAAAATTAAAAAATGTGGTGGGAAGATTTTCTAAAACAAAAAAAGAACAAATTTGGAGGCTATACTAAGGTTGGTGATGTAATTCTATTTCTTGGTTGTTTGAGCATAGGAAGTTACATTTATGTTTGTCTTATAAAGGTTTTTGGGTAATTACCTTGCTATATATATTTTTAGATAAATATTTATACATGTGGATGGCTCAACCATCCACTGCATGAAATATTTATCCCTAAAAACCTTAAATTTTGTTGGCTATGACTGTGTGAAGTTATTATGGGTAGAAAAAGATTTAAATTTGGTGGGATTTATTTAAAGATCAAGCCATAAAATTAATATTTATATAATTGGGTTTTAGTATATATAAAATGGACTAGGTATATTTATTTTTGAATCCCTAAGATCATATAAAAAGGACTATGTAAATTTTGTTGCATGGATGGAATGGTCTTGAAATTTTTTCCATTCTTCTTGAAATAAAATACAAGTCTAGCCATGAGACTTACAATATTACGATCGTATTTTAGTGTATATAGTAGATTGTGTGATAATTTTTTTAAAAACCCTTTAAGGAAAAATTATTAGGGCTTATATTTGAGATATCATATTAGTGTATAGGCATATAAATATGCAATTATTAAACATTTAAGGAGATGAGAGATCATTTAAGACTATGGAGGTGTTTTGAACATGCAACATGTAGATTGGTATGAGGATCCTTTAATGTATTTATTTCATATCATAAATTAGTTGATTGATTTGAACGTTAAACTTTGCCTAAGATATGTATTTTAAGATGAAAATATATAGTTGGTTGTGCATAGACTATTTGAAGGCAATTATTATGTATGGTTGTGCATTGGATTTGTTTGTTACATGGTTCTCTTAGATCTAAGCTAAATATTTGAGTTAGTTTTTGTTAATACTTGTGAGACAAGGGAGAAACAAAATATTAAGATGAGTAGAATGGGATTGAGTAAGAAATTTGAGATTGATAGTTAACTTGGTAAATTTTTTTGTCAAACATCATGGAATGGTATTCCTATTATAAATAAATCCATATTTATGGATGAATCAAAGTGAATGGATTTTGAATAGTTTTCATTGATGATGGACTATATCTTGAAAGTTAGTACAAAGGAAAAGAGAATAGTGGGTTTGTGTAAATAAAAATACTTATATCTAATTTAGTTCTGCAATTTCTAGAATAGATATTTGAATCACTTATAATTGGTTTTGTTCAGACTATATGATGTTCATAATGAAAAATTGTCGTTAGAATGCATAACTGTAGTATACATTATACTCTAAGGTTACATACAATAGTTGAATACTTGGAGTATAATGAATCCACTCTTAGTTATGGCAGTACAATATTTTTATATATGTATAATGTCAAGGATAAAATGCGTACATATACATATATATGGTATATATTTGTATGAATGAGATGTGTACATATACACATATAATATATATATATATATATATATATATATATATATATATATATATATATATATATATGAATGAAATGTGTACTTATAAATATGGTATATATTTATGACTATTAATTGGGTTATAAATATATGGTATAATATACCATTAATATATCTATACAACTCATTAAATGTACAATAAGTTAATATCAAAGTTGGATTATTGTTCAATATGAGTTAAGGCCTTAAATATAAGGTATTTGATCCTTGAAATAATTTACGACTGGCTTAATGTTATTTGAGAAATATGTACAAGGAAATAAGCTATGATAAATGTTTTTTTGTCATATATGGTACTACATTTGAGTTAATTTTGAGATTTAGTAACTTGTAGAACAAGCTTGAAATATACCTAGATGGCATGTTCTATTAAAGAATGTACTTCTTTCTATTTATTACTTATGAAATAAATAATATGATTTGAGATTCATTGCATTACATTTGATGGACCAAATGTATGTATTTGATTATTTATGTACTTAGCATATTTTATGTCTACTAATATAAAATAATATAATTTAATCTATTGGTTTATATATTATGTTATATTTAACCAAATATTATGTTTATGGCACTAAATATATAGTTAGACAAACTTCACTAGCTTGGTTAACATCATTAGTACAAGATGAAGGTAATCTAATCAAATGGTGTGTATGAATTTGACTAATCCTAGTGGTTAATAACTATTTGAAAACTTTGGCCAAAATAATGTTTTAGTTAGACATTGTCATTTCATGTGTTTGATATAGTTTACATGTTTTGGGATATTATATTAAAATAGATTTTATTGATGGTACACATCATGTATTAGTTATCTTACAACACAAAGGTACTAGCTTGTCTCTTTGGATTATCGCACCATCGCTATATACACATCCATAAAAGGAGGTCCATTCCCTAGTTGGGAGATTATCCAGGGGACTGATGGTCCATGGTTAGTGTGGAAAAGCACTCAGATGATGCTCTCCCTCCCCATAGTAGTAATTAAATGGAGACTACACTTAAGATTACCATAGGATACTTGAGTTCATTCAGACTCATGATTCATGGAGCTTTGTATTTAGAATTATTTATTATTTTGACATTATTATTATTGAAACTATATTATTTATTCATCAGTACACTGATAGTAGTGACTATAATATTGTATCGGTCATGGCTGAAATTATGTAATTACCTTTTGGATAAAATTAGTTTAATTGGGTTAATCAACATTATATTTGTTTTGATTAATCATTATCATGGTGATATTTATCTAATAGATTTATGTGTTTATTTATGGTTAACTTATTAAATGCATTTATTTTTGGATTAGTAGTTAGATTTCTCATGGTTAAATCTAAGGTATCAATATGTATAATTAATTTTAAAAAATAAAATAACTCTATTATAGTAAAACCCAGTGGGGTTGTTACAAGTATCATTGGGTTTGTCTAACCCACCTTTATAATACCTTTTTATAGTCCAAGAAAAGAATTTAAAGTGGTTTTAGTGTTTTGAGGTGAAGGAAGACAAATCATAATTTGTGCATAAGATTGAGCATATGAAACTATATAAAACCAATCTTAATAGGTAGGCATAGTGGCATATAGAATGAAAAACTATAAATAACACATAAATTCATCAATTAAAGCATTGCATACCCAGATATGGATTCAAATATCATGTCAATATTTCAAATTTGCAATAGACATATTCATTATTTGTAGACTTCTATGATATACTAAAGGTGTGTTGACATATTTTGACATTTGGTCTCTAGAACAGAATGATTGTAGATCCATTTCAAGTCATTTCAATTGTATACACACATTAAGTGATCAAAACATAACATAAACAACCTAAGTACCTTATCTTATTTTCATTTATATAAATAGTAATCTCAATCTTAGTTTACTTTTTACATTCAAATTAGTGCAATTTAAGATATATCTTATATAATTTGAATTATCAATAGTTTAACTTATTTAGATAACAAAATCCAAAATTGGTTAGAACATTTTATTGAACCTATTCATTATTTGAACCATGAAAAACCCTAAGTCTTTCACCTTTAAGGTTTCATCCTTCCTTCTTAGTGTTTAAATTTTTTGCATTAAGGTTTTAGACTTGATTTTTAATTTCTTATTTCCTTTGCCTTACGTATAAATATCAAGTTTTAGCATTTTACCCTTGAATATACTAAAATATGGTATTAATTAATTTACAATGACAAGCTTCAAAAGCATTTACCATACATGAATTATGTACATAAGCATGGTCTTAACTCACCATTCTCTCACACTTGGATTCAACCTTATGGTTTGATCCTTTTTTTATTGTGACATACATATAATAAAATCACTCTTTATTTTAAACATATTTACTATCATGCACAGACATCTCCAAATCCATATTTTAGTCCACCTATGCATGGGTTGTTATCATCAAGATAGGTTAGTATCACCAATCAAACATTACTCTATATTTTTGGTACTAACCCTCTCCCAATAATGACTAATTTTTAAAATCAAATATTTCCATAGGGTTAGTACATATGCCTAATGTGTCAATGGTTTAGGAAATTACCTAATGGGATTCATATATATAAATCAATACCTCAATTGATAGGGGACTTATCACTTATCTAGTACACACACACACACACACACACAGAGAGAGAGAGAGAGAGAGAGAGAGAGAGAGAGAGAGAGAGAGAGAGATCTTAAGTATTCTACCTAGTGTGATTATGAAATTATGCTCCTTTATTATATGTATGCAAATAATTATATGGTTTTGATACTTGAAAACGTTTGCTTTAACTTAGATTTGATGTGATTTAAAATTGGCTTGTGACTCCTATTGATAAATTCAAAATTTAGGAAGAATAGGGTATATTTAAACACTATGTAATAGTGTATATATCATAGTGTTTAAATATACCCTATTCTTCCTAAATTTTGAATTTATCAATAAGAGTCACAAGCCAATTTTAAATCACATCAAATATAAGTTAAAATTTTGAATTTATCAATAGGAGTCACAAGCCAATTTTAAATCACATCAAATATAAGTTAAATCAAACGTTTTCAAGTATCAAAACCATATCATTTTTTGCATACATATAATAAAGGAGCACAATTTCATAATCACACTAGGTAGAATACTTAAGTGTGGCTTGATTTCCCTCCTCATGATATCAAATACATAACTAGCAGTCGATCATAAAATAAGGTTGGTTTAGGGTTAGCTTAACCCATTACACTTTCCTAGTTTTTTCTAAGTTTTTATCCATCATAAGCACATATAAAGTTTCAAGGTGAAGGAGGATGATTATTTAGTAGTATGAAGGAGGCTAATTTTTTGAGTAGCATGCATCATTAGGGTTATACATCACACATACAATCCCATTTTTTGGCATAGGTCACTAAAAACTAAAAAAATGTAGTATCAATAATTGATATTGACCCAGATGAGACATAACTAATCCTACATATACAAAAACATAGTTCCTAAGATAAATGAATCATAGTCTTGATTTAATCTTTTTTCTAATTCTAAAATACAATCATAATCTGACGATTCACTTGAAAATATAAGTGCTCATTTTTTTAATTTAGAATATGCCACTTATTGAATCATTGTAATAAATTTTAGTATTTATATTTACATGTATGCTTGAGTGCTAAATTTATTAATCTAAATTATTATACTAGTTTCTATCCTCTTAGGGTTGATAAAACCAAATTAAGGTGAAGAAACCCTACGGTTTCATATTTGTTCTTCTAATGAGGTTTCCTTTATAAGGGTTATGGCTTGTTCATGTACATGTTTAGATGATATATGATTCAAAACAACTCAATTTTTGAATTTATTAAATAATTTTATTAATTATAATAATTGGATCAAAAACCTAATTTTGTTCCCTAAAATACGTATTAAATTTTTGGAATTAGGGTTTTTCTTTTTTTAGTAAAAAAATAAAGTGGGTGAAAGACATATATTTTTAAAACAAATTTAGGGTTTTTTAATCTACTAATATTTATCAAAATTTGTTTTAAAACTTGTTTTTATATCTAAAAATTCCTCATGGTCTTATTAGGGTGGTCAACATAGTTTATATTTTCTACTTCAATCCATGATAGTCATAATTACTTGCTCTTTTCTAGAAATATGTAATATATTTAAAAATCATGTAATGAAATGGGTCAAATTTATGTGTAATAAATATAAGTTTGAAAGTGATAATGATGAATTCTTAACTCTTCATAGTAATACATATTATCTATTAAATCTAAAGGACTTCCATGTGTGACTCCTTTCTTCAATATTTGACATCTTGAAAGCTATGATCCCTTCCCCATTATTCACCCTAATATTATATTGGCTAAGGAGGTCCATGATATCACAATCCTAAGAGGTAGGGTTATTCATCCTATAGAATAATGAATGAATATTTAATCATATGTACATATGGTTTGTCATCATAAAGCTACATCTACCCAATTTATGAGAAGTGGTGTATCTAAAGTGTCTATTCAAGGTTAGATGATTAATATTATGAATTCCATAGAGATGTTCCAAAATCAAACCCATAATTTAAGTCTAAAAGTTTCACCAATTGAAAATAAACTTGCAAATGCAAAGAATTATGATCATGTTAATGTAAATTGCATATTTAGTTGTTCATCGAAAACCTTTTTGCCTCAAAAGCTTCATATAAAGTATGGGATAATAATAAAAAATAATATATAACTATTTAATCAATAATAATCCAACTAAAATTATAATGCACATGATTCAAAATAAGTTGATCATACTATATTCTTAACTTCCTCTAAAGAGGTCTAAATACTATTTTTATTATCATAAAGTTTATGGGAATCACATAGATAAATATTAGGCTTTCAAAAATATAATATAACATCTTATTGATAGTGGTGAGCTTACATTGGATAAAACTATTAAAGCACCATTGAATTCAAACACAACTTCTCCAATTGAGAAACCTACTCAAATTGTGGTTCCATCTCCTAATGTTGAGTTAGATAAGGAACAATTATAAAAAAGAGTTATTATAAAAAAAATAGTTATAAAAAGATTTTTTTTCAAAATATAAGATATAAAAAGATTAGTTATCAAAATAATAATTACATAAGGAAAAGTTACATAAAGCAATGTTGACTAAAAAATAGGTACTTAAGAACTAAAGTGTACGTATGAAAGAGGTGCCTAAGAAGGAAGTTCAAAATAAATATGTGACTAAGAATAATAATGTTACAATCATGGTTTCCAATGGGAAAATAAAAATCCTTGTTCATTTCTAGAGCCTTTGATTTTTATCCCTCATATAGATGGCATACAATGCACCAATGTTAAGATTACTGAATTTTATGAAATTAATTTACATAGTGTGACACTTCTAAAATGTCTTTGAAATGAAAAAAACATTTGAATAAGGATACTTTATCTAAAGTTTTAATTATATCCATTAATTTGTATGTAACTCTTTGTATCAATTTGGGCATTGTTACATTTTATATTGATTCTAATTTGGCTTAATAAAATGATATATTATGAATCTCATGGGTAAAAGTAATGGATACGACACTTGGTTATAATAATGAATATATTAAATTTGACCTCAAAGGTGATATTGTTTCTATTTCAAAAAATATAACATATTTAGACCAAAAAAATAAAGTAGAACCTATTTATTATACTAGTCCTCGAAGAGCAATATTTAACTTGTTTATGTCTACAATAGAGGTGCATGATATTAATAATGAGGAACATATGGGAGAGTAACAGAGATATAATATATAAATTAATAAATTGGGTATGGGCCTTATGATTATACAAATTACATATAAATATGGCTCTACACTCTTGCCTATATGGTTGGTGATGATGTTTATGGGCATCATTATCATAAATTTACTAATGAAGGGAATGATTATCATAATGATGATGTTGATTGGTATGCTAGAGATATATATTTTTATGATGAGAAAAAATAATAAGAATATTAAATTAATGATATAATTAAATAACTTACAATTAATAAAGGATCTCAAGCTATTATCATGACATGGATATTGTTATGTGCCTAATCTCAAGAAGGTGTAACACAAGTATATAATACATATACAAGTGTGACTATTAGTCTAGTACATCAATATACATATAATAAGTATGATCATTATCTATTTATATTAACTAATCATAAGCTAAAAATAAATATGACATATTACATATGCATGGCTGGTTAGATGATTCCATCCTAACTAGCTTTCTTGATTGTGATGACATCATTAGTTAGATGGATCATAATCTAGTGTACATAGTTTTGTGATGTTTCATTAATTTATAATCCCCTCTATTATTCTATATTGAAATACATGTGTATATATTATCTTACATTAATCATTCTTATATCCCTTTTCTTTGTTTTGGTTATGATGTTTTAACTTGTCCATTACATTTTTATTGTTTTTCTTGATCTAGACATTCATAACATGTATCTTATGATGATGAATATTTTACAATGTCTTCTTTGGTATTTGACATAGCCAATATTTCATGAGTACAGGGATATTTTAGTAACCTCTATCTCTATTTAAATGATATTTACAAGACCTCCTGAAGGTTTCTTCTACCATTTCTTGGTGTACTAGACAAGACAAGTTGACCAATGTAAATTATTTAATTGTTCATAAGGAGCCTATTTTTCAAACTAAGATTTAGGGGATTATATAAAATTCAACCACTATAGAGAGGTGAAAGGTTTTATATCTCTACTCACAAAAGGATATTTTTAAAAATAACACTTTCACAAACATACCTTAAATGTTTAACATCTTATACTTGCAGGATATGGAAGTAGTTGATTTATATTGTTTGCTCATTACCTATATTCAATAATGTTATAATGGTAATGAAAATGACTTAAAATCAATATAAACATATAGATTTAGATTGAATTCATTGATACCTAATATCTAAACTATACAAATCATTAACAAATGAAAAATAAAATAGGGAAAAGGAGAGAAAAGGGTCCTATTACCATGAAGGTCAAGCTAAAGTGTCTAAATGAGAAAATCCCATGAAAGTAGTCCTTAGTTGAGTTAGGACTAGCACAAAAACAACTAAAAGGATCGTGAAAGATTTTTATGAGAATTTGACTTGGAGAAGGAAAGAGCATAGCCACCATAATACATGTGCAAGAAATAACCGTCAAGATCTACAATATTCAAAATATCAAGATATGGCAGTCAATTAACAATAATTGGGATTTCTATCAATCATTCAATTATAAACTTTATTATCATACCCAATAGAATTGAATAAATAGAGATTAATATAGAAAAGATAAAAGTGTCTAGTATAACTATGTTTTTGTCATAATTCATAATGATCTAATACATGTTAAATTAATTGCCTAATCATTTATAACCAACATAGTCTAAGCTTCAAATTCATCTCATTAATGGGGAAGTTGTTGAATCTAATCATGTCTAGAGAAATTAGTTGAGAATCCCTAACAAATATGCTAGTTAAGTCATACCCATTTAGTTATAGTAGATCTCCATGCTCTTTTAAAACTAAATTATTATCCTATATGCTCTACATGATCTAGTCCCCATGCCATCATGACTTATGGTCACCCTTTTCCCATGATCAAATGCCAATTTCAATAGTGGTTTGTGCATTTATTCCTATCAATTTGAATTGAATTTGACCATATTTATTCATTTCTATTCTTGATAGATGACATAGTTCATTTCTAAGGCTCGATGGCCTTGACAGATAATAAGGCCATCAAATTTAGACTCATGGGCTCATGTATTCATTAAGCTCCATATGGTGATGTCCTTACTACTCTTGGGTCTATTGGTGAACAGATTTTTCAAGCCATCAATTTGGGATATCGATAGTTAGTGGCCTTCAAGCATCATTTATTCATCCCCAGGTCATCAACCCCTGAGATGTAGGTACATGGTGACATCTTAGGCCTTTAAGCATTATTTCATCATCCCTAGGTCATCAACCCATGATATGTATCCATGTGGTGACATCTCATGTCTTTAATATTTATATGGATTGATCCCTAGTTAAACATGATGGAGAAATTTATCTTCATTGCATGAACGTAAGAAAACTTTAAACTTCATAATATTTCAAAAAAGGACTAAGGAAAAATGAGCATAAAAAGGCTGAGGAAAAAATAATAAAAAGAGACCACAAACAAATATTTTAAGGGTAGAAATCAAAAACATTTAATCATAAAATAAGCACTATCATAGACTAAATATACAAAGGGGAATTTTTTAAGAACCCAAAATAAAGATATACTATTTTCCTAAGTCTATGTCAAATACTCTCAAAGGATAATTCAGAAGGACTAGACTCTATAAACTCAAGGAAATTCAAATATTTAAATTAATCAAGCTCTAGATGTGTTTTATTCAACCAAGCATTATGATTCATATTTAATAAGTAGACATAATCAAAACCAATGAGGCATAGATTAATATTCTAACACCTAACAACTTGTAAAGTATAAAATGGCAACATAAACTTGTAAACCATCAAAATGCCCCCATAGAATAAAGATCAGATTCCTAAAAAAATAGGTTCCATGATTTCATTAATGAAATTAAGGTTTGTTTTTCAAGAAATATCAAATGGTGAGTATACTATAAAATAATCTTAAGTATTTTAAGAATCTAGAATCTTAATCTTGGCACCCAAATAACATGTATTCCCTACAAGTAATCACTTCAAACAAAATCAGAACATAGAGGCATGAAAACATAATATAACATGTGAAATATTAAGTTCATTTATTACCCAAATACCATCAATGTGTGATAAAGTGTTTGATTTAGTTATAACTATGTATTCACACACACATTTAGCCAGGCTTTCTCAAGAAATCATAAATTCTAAGGAAGAAATATATTACAATTATGCTTAGGGGGAATGGCATGGGCATTGATTTACTACCATATAAGTGTCTATATCCCTGATAGATATACCTTTGGTTTTCCTTAAGTCCTTGCTCCATTCCTATCTAGGATAAAAATCCTTTGGTGGAGTTGCCCAAATCACCCTTTCAAGGAAAACTCAAGATTTTGCATTTGAATTCAGTTTCCTTTGAAATTTTCTTTCTTTTTGAAAAAGATTTTTAGGTTTAATCCATTAAGGTTTAGGAGCTAAGCCATGGGTAAAAAGAGACTCAGAAAGTTCATGAGAACTTAAGACTAGTCTATAATGATTTTAGTTCTTCAACAAGTTATATTTATTTATATTAAGTGAATTTGATGGCTTTGAGATAAGAAAATAATTTTTACAAATTCAAATGTTCTTTTTGGAATCATAGGCCTTCATAATTCTAAAAATGTACAAAAAACACAATAATTCATGTAAGCATTTAGGCAAGGCCTTTTGTCCTTTTAATCTCTTAGAGTGCCATACATGTTACCTATATTATAGGACTTCCTTAATTGTCCATTGATTAAAATGGGAACCTACAGGACAAAATAGATAGTATAGGCCAAAAAGGAGCAATAATGAAACTAGATTGATAAGGAGGAAGTAGAAAAAACAAACATAAAGTAAATTAAATTAAGTATAAAAATGTAGGAGAGCAAAAAACAAATTATTTATAGGAACAACCAAGCTAATTCAATCCTATAAATAGTTATTGAGGAATTATCCATTGATAGGAAATGAAACATCCTCACTAGTTAGACACATTATACAAAAGAAATTTAGCTCAATATTTTAGATATTTGAAAGATATCTACCCATAAGCCATCAAATTTTCCATGTTGTCCCTTCTTTTCATGAGCCTTGTCCTAAAGAAGGACTAGATCATAGATATAGAATGCCTTGCTTATATCTCATTTATAAAACTAGTATTTGATAACCTCTTGATGCTTTCTAAAGTGAAATAAAGTGGAATTACATTTTTATTCAAAGTTGTATAAGATTCAAGAAGTTAGCTTCTATTTTATCATCAATTTGCATGTAGTCATTCATAAATTATAAGGTGTGCAATTTTAGTTACATAGGAGATATGGGATATTGTCCATAAACTAAATGGTGTGATGAATTACCTAGAGTATATTTTATCCTAGTCCTATCAGACCATAATGTAAATTTTAACATGTTGTGTCAATCCCTGGGGTTTTCCCCCAAAATTCTCTTAATGGCATAAAGTAAAATATTATTTTTGAACTCAGAAGCAACCCCATAACCTTCTAAATAATAATTGGAAAATTATTTAAGTATTACCTAGTTCTCTTAGGCCCATTTAATGAATTTAAATGTAGAGAAAGTAGGGTTATTCTCACAAACTTTGTGACAATTTAATCTTCAAGGAATATTAACACTATGTTAGTTATGTAATTTTTTAAAGATTGGTATTTGTCCCGACATGTATAGTAATCAATCAATGTGAGGATGAATTTGTTTCTAGTGAAATAATTTGCATTAATTTATCACACAAAGTCCAATCCTCATTTGGCAAATGGTCTGACCTTGATAATAGATTGTATGGGCATGGCAGGAGTGTGTTCTCTATGTGATACAACTTGGAAATTATTCTAGCTCTTGACATGGGAACATAAGTATTTAAATACATGAGGCCAATAATAGCCTACCCTTATTATTTTTAGGGTATAGTACTTACTAAACCATGTCTAATTACATACTTCCCATGGAAATTTCCAAGTAATTTAGTCACTTCCTCTTTATTTAGGCATCGTATATATACACCTTCATGGTTTTTTATGTATAGTAGGCATATTCTAATCATGAGTTCATTGATCTTCAGGGTTATTTATCTCCCTTGGGTATAATATAGGTGGTGTGGAAACTCATTATTCATCAATTAAATATATATATCTTTATACCAATCATTTGTTAAGATATTCTTCATTGAGTACTGCTAGCAAATGATCTAGGGATCCACTTTATCCATAGATTTACTGAGTCTCTAAAATCTAATTATTTTCATAGGTTGGATTTATATTTTTAATTACTTTATAAGTGTCATCCACCTTCCATGTATTTCACCTAATTCATTTTGCATTAGCACAACTTTCATGGCTGGATCAGACACTACAACAAACACCTTGTTGTGTAGAATATAGTGTCTAAACTTCTTAACTCCCTTAATTAAATGAAAGGCATATTTATCAATAATTTAATACCTAAGTTTAGTATTTATTATAGGGGAAATTATAAATATCATATGTGTCTTATCTCCCTTAGTTTTTAATTGTATTAAAACAATTTCACTTGAATGTTATAAAGAAAGGAGTAGATATAGAAGGGTTGTGTGTAATTTGAATAGACGAGTACTAGAATGTTTACAATTTCAACATTAATATGATCAAAATTTGCTTGTGCTTTAGCTATATAATTGATCTATTAACTTATTTATCATGTTATTGATTGGCCTAGCTATCTCTATAAAACCTAAAATAAAATTCCTCATGAAGTTAATTTTTTCAAAGAAAGATTTGAAAGATTTCAACCCTTTCATGTTGGCAGACAATGGGATATTCATAATTTCCTCTACTCTATCTAGGTTAATGTATATGCTCTTTTTAAAAATAATATGGCCCAACAACTTTCCCTTAGTCACCCCAAAGATGAATTTCTTAAAATTCATGGAAATCCCATGGTCTTTGTACTTCTACAATACCATCCTTAAATGTTTGATATGGACTTCTCTATTATTTGAAAAGATAGTTAGATTGTCCATGAATATGAATATGAATTTTATGATTAGATATTTTAATGTGATTTCCATGGCTCTTTGTAAAGTGGCACCCATATTGATTAGGTTGAATGGCATCCTTTTGTATGTGAATGTTCCCCACTTTGTTATGAGTTTTATCTTGATTCAATCCTCATGGTTGACCACTACTTGGTTATAAACCAAATAACCATCAAGGAATGACATCATTTATGGAACATTCACTATCTTCATAACTTCATCTAGAGAAGACATCGACTAATTATAATTTTCTAAGTCCTTGTTTATGTTAAAAAAATCAACACAAAGGCATATATCTCCATTTTTATTTATGACCAGGACCAAATTGGCCACCATGAAGAGTGTCTTATAAGAAAGATAATCCTTGATGAGAGAAACTTATGTACTTATCTAAGGATTAATGTATCTAATAATGAATTCATGGGCCTTTGTATTTATCAGAATGGATTTACCCCAAGATTGATAGGGATAGTACACATGAGGATGGATATGTCAAACATGTTCAGGTCTTCATAGATCCATGAAATGGCATACTTGAAGTCTTTAAGGGATTATGAAATCCATTATTTTTCCTTTTGAGTGAATTTTGTGCCTAAAAGCACATTTTTCAAATCATTGGCATTGTCTAAATTTCAACACTCATGAAGCATACCTTATGTCGAGGTTGGTCTTTCTCATTTTCTATGATAATCCATATCAAATAATCAATTTAATAAGATCATTCCCTTTGGTATACTATTGGTTTTTAAGTTTATAATCACCTCTTGATCTAGTTCACACTTTTCTTAGTTATCTTCATCTATAATCTAGTTTGTAAACACTTCAATGTTAGTAATGAAATCAAGAATGTGTTGATCATCATTGAACACCTAAAAGTTCTTAATGTTATCAAGAACTGAGAAAATGGAGACTGGTACCATTGAGAATATCATTAAATTAGATTTATAAATATGTTCCAACATACTTTAAAATATTGTTAATGCATTTGTAGTGTTGTTTTTCTATGAGGCAATATTTGTATATTAAATGCATTAAAGTCCTCTATCAAGTTCCATACTCAATTACAATACCTAGATAAATGTTTATAATTATAATAATATTAGATTCTCACTTACTTGGAAACCAATTATGAATCACCAAGAACTTTTACATTCTTTACTTTATTTCTTAGAGGAAATTGGAGACCATAAACTAGTTCTTCATATTTAGCCACATTATTCATGCAATAAAATTATAGGTGAAAGGTAACCAAGTATGATTTTACTCATGGATTGATGATTTTAATCCTAGAACCAAAATCATTCTTAGACTTAGAGCCATAAAACCTTAGGGTCTACAAGTTATTTTTATTTGTGTAATTATAACTTTGGTAAGTGATGCAACAATATTAGCCTCTTCCTTTATTTCCTCAACACCAATTGGGTATAAACTTTATTTCTTAGAGGAAAATGACCTTCTCATTAGGTATTTAGTGGTATAAGTAGGTATAAGGTTGTCCAAAATAGTTATTTTCTCTTATGAATATCCTTAAAGTCCTTTATTCTCACTTGAATCAACCTATTTCACTCCTCACATGTTATGGTAGCACCATAAAATGAAGGAATCTCAGGTGCATGGAGATTATCCTCCTCATATGGTTGATCTAACTCCTCTAATTTTGATTTATATTGCATAGTCAAGATGTTAATGGAGAATATTTCATGATCTTCTAATTATTTTTCCAATTTATACACCCAAGTTCTAAATCTTCATATAAAATTTCATTGGTCCTATCATATTTTTTAATCATGTGAATCACCTTGGGTTCTCTCTCAATTTTGATTTGGTTTGGGATACCTCTCCATTGGATATAAATATGTGAAAATTAAATCACCATATAACCATTATGTGCCCTAGACAAATATTTTCTCAATAGTATTTCATATGTATTTAGTATGTCCACCACTTAAATGGTAATAAACTATCAAATCCTTGGATCTGAATCTAGATACATATGTATGTGGTTAAATTTACCCACCACTTTCACATCTATCTTGTCTTGTTGGATAAATTTTATGTTTGATTTTAATAGAGTGAGACCCAATTTTTTACAATTTGTATGTGTCATAATGTTACTTGAAGCACCTGAATCCACAAGAAAATTATGTAAGTTTTTGCCAAAAATATGAATTAAAAGTAGAAAAGGTGGAGTTTTAGTTTTTCCTTTATAAATGGCAACATATGAATCAATAGTCTTAATATGTTCATTACCTATGGGAGGAGATATTTCCTTTAATAAAAATTCTTTTTTATTATAAATCTGAAGTAACTCATGCATAGTTATATTTTACTTTCATCTCTTTAGATCCTCTACAATGTTATACATAGGTTTATTTTAATATGTTAGTTTATTATCTTGTGGAGGGTTTATTTTGTTCCTATATTGATAGGGTATTTTTAGTCACTTAGGTGGGGGGATTATTTATTAAATCCACATCAGGTGGAACTTGGGTGTTATTTAGAGGAGTAGAGGTGGTCAAAGGATTTTGAAATTTGTTCCTCATTTGATAATTGTTTCCCCTTTGGAGCTACATAAAGGCATGGACCTTTTCTAAGTTATCCCATAGATCATTATCATCCTTAAATGGGAATTATTAAGTCTCCAAGACTGGGTTGTATTCATTTTTTCTCCATCCTAATTTGAATTATCTATTAGGGTGGGAACTATTTATTGATTGACCATCTCCTTCTATAAGATTTAGATGCATCTATAAATTCAACACAATCTATTTTATCATAATTATTTATGTTGTGTACTCCAAACCATGTTGATATGGCCAAGTCAAGAATGTTCACTAAGTCAAAATCTTGATTATTGGTATTTTGATTTATATTGTCTAGGGGACTTGGAACATTTCCATTGTTACACCTAATATCCCATTACCTATTGATATTTATAAATTCAAAATTCCTAATTTTATGTGATTTTTTTTAGTTTGGTTGGTTTTTTTAGGCACCTACCTCTATAAATTAACCATGTGATTTGATAATATTTGGACCATTTACTACAAATTGGCCACTTGAGGTCTACACTAGTATTTTGTTGATTTCTCATTTATGGTTATGGTTTGACCATATGTTTAATAACATTCAATATTTGGGGATAGTTGGGTGTGCTTGGTTATGATCATTATTTGTAGGAGTTTGATTGTTTATAAATGAAGGTATATATTATTGACTACTACTTTAAGAAACATAAATTATCATACTTGGCATAGTACAATAACATTGTTATACACCATGTGAACTAATTTTTAATTATTCACCTACACCATTATGTGATTTGGAGGAATATATGGATAACCACTAGGCATGAATTTGAAGGTGAGATGATTACACATTGGATTTGAACTTAAACACATAGCTCATAGGATTGGGTTCATTAACAGTGTGTCTTGTATGATATCTTGATTGAGTATGGGTATTTTATTATAATCACTTTGTTTCCCTAATGATAGTAGTGCTCCTACACCATACCTTTATAGGGCCATCTGATGTTCAATATTAAATGCTTTATTTTAAGCCAAGGATAAAGTTGTGAGTCTAGTAAGAGTTATTCTAAGGAACATGGATGTTAATGGGTCAAGGGATCTCAAGTTAATCTAAATAGTTTGACCCTCTTCTAAGAGGTATGGGTCTTTTATCCTTTGGTATAACTTATGAAACTAAGCATTGAACATGTTCATGGGATCATTTGGTTCTCTCCTAGTAGAAATAAATTTTTGATATAAAATAAATGGATCAATTCTAGACATGATATGATTCACAAACACTATTATAAGATCACCCCAAGAGGTGATAGATCTAATTGATAAGCCTATATACCAATAATAGGCAATTTCCATGAAAGAATAAATCCTCATATTAAACTAGGTTTGGATAAATTCATCTTTGAATGCCTATATTATGTTATTAAGTAATCTAAATTCCACTAATTACATATTTTTATAAAACTTGTCTGGTTTCTTAGGTAGGTCTTGAGGAATCCATGGAACATTCATAGGCAAAATTCATTGATCAAACCAGGTCATTAGATTGGCCATTTTCTGATTTTGAGGGATAGAAAATAGATTAACAAAGGGAATGACTATAGATATAAGTGAACTACCATCTAATTAGATACGTTTAATTCTTTTTTCCCATTGTTGATCCTCAATTTTGTATGTTCAATAATTTTCAAGCTCTCAAACTCAACTCCAACAAAATTTTACCTAGAGTGTATCCTCTTGCTTTCCATATTTATTTTTGGTACAACTCAATGTAGGCAAACATCTATAAAGTGTTTCAATCTAGGATTTGGAATAAAATCTTAGCATGTGTTCATTCCCTCCTAGTTCCAAACCTATTGTTTAGTTTTTAAAAAAAACTAACACAACATAGGCATAGGGAGATTTAGAGAACCTTTTCCTCTCTTGAAATTATATTTATAAGACCTCCTCAAGGTTTATTTTACCAATTATTGGCATACTAGATAAGACAAATTGACCAATGAAAAGTATTCATAGGGGGGCTATTTTAAAAACTAAGATTCAGGGTATTCTATCAAAATTTTGCACTAAAGAGAGGGTGAAAAGTTTTACAAATCTATTCACAAAGGAGAGTTCTAATAACAACACTTGCACAAAAATACCTTAAATGAAATATAACACCTTGATACTTATAAGACATGGAAAGATCTGATTTATGTTGTTTTCTCATTACTTATATTCAAAAGAAAAGATGGAAAATGAGATAAAAGGGTCATGATACCACGAAGGTGAAACTAAAGTGTCTAAATGAGCAAATATATGAAACTAGTCCTTAGTTGAGTCAGGCCTAGCATAGCCATAACTATAAGGATGGTGCAATATTTTGAGGGGAAGTTGATTGGCAAAAGGAAATAACATATACACCATAATACATGCACAATAAATGACCACCAAACTACACATTACTAAAATATAAAGATATTTTATTGGATTAACAATAATAAGGATTAATAGCATTCATTCATTTAGAAAGTTTACTAGCATAGCATATAGAATTGAATAAAGAGAGAGATTTATCTAGGAAAGAAAAAAAATATATGGGATCCTTATGTTTCTATCACAATAATCCAATCCATGTTATATCAATGGATTTATCATTTATATCCAATGTAATTCAATATTCAAATTCATTCCACTAATGGGGTAGCTATATAATTCAATCATGAATTGAGAAGGTGGTTGAAAATCCCTAATAAATATTTTAACAAAGTATTGCTCATGTAGCTGTAATAGATGCCTATACTCTTTAAAACTAAATTATTTTAATATACTCTATGCATGATCCATTCTTCATGCTATCATAACTTTATGTCACCCTTTTCCCATGATCAAATACCAATGCCACTAGTGGTTTATGTAATTATTCATCTCAATCTATATTAAAGTTGACCAAATTTGTTCATTTTTGTTCTTGGTAGTGTTTTAACTTGGATTTTTGCCCTTTGAGGATATTCCTAGCTCTCCTCATCCAAGTGTCACAATGTAAACATCTCTCTTTCTATGGGTAATAATTTTTTGAGATGAATCTCTAGAAGGGTTAGTTGCCTTGATGCGCTCTTTGGAGTACTTTCTTGCCTATCAATTTTGGATGAAAAGGGTTAATAAAACAGCTAAGAAAGCTAAAAAAAGGTGATTCAATAATATTATATTCCCTCCTAAGGACTAAACTTGTACTACTTAGATATAAACAAGGCTTCTTTCACACAAAACTCACAATTCAAGTTGCATTGTCACTTCAGTGTTTCATAAGCTAGGTTCAAGAAGGTATTTGATACTTAGGAGATCAATGAAAGATTATTTGAGAGAATAAAATCATAGAAAACTTCTAAGACACTCCTAAACTTGAAAATAACACTAGAAAAGACCTATAACAATCACTCTTCTACACACTTGGTGAACAATTAAGGATAACATGCTAGGAAAGATCATCTTCTACTAGACAAGACCAAGAAGATTGTAATAACACCTAATTTTATAAAATTTAATTAGGAAAATAACTTATTTATTTATTAAAGAGTCATTCAATTATAAATTTGGTTAGGATTTTACCATTAACCAATGGAGGATGCTAAAAAGAGCCAAAAGAGTCAATATTTATAGCTTTTGAAAGAAGATCAAGACAAGGGAAGTCCAAAGGTCACTTAGACACTTGTAAATCTAATAAAATATGTTAAAATTACATGAGAAAGATATATGGGATGAAACATACAATTTTAAGATGTCTAAATGTCCATACAAGTTATGAAACTTAATAAAAGTGGCATGAAACTCCCAGTCTTGGCTCAGTAAACTACCTTCATAATTTGAACCCATTTTAACCTTACACCACTAAATATGGATAGGTATGATGATTTTTATAATAGGTAATTCCTTAAATAATGTACCTCTAAGAATTTGTTTCATTCCTACTCATCTAGAAACTCCTGGAATGAAGCTATCACTGTTTGTAGTCTTAAAAATTCCTTTTTTAGTCACCCCACCCACTTGGCCTAAAAAATTCATCCATTAAAATATGTGGGATGGATTTAATGACACTTTAAATACTATCCATGTCCTTATACTACTCAAGTACACCTTAAAAAGGCTCACACTTATATTTTTCACCCTTCTCACCATGGTGCCCACTATGCCAGCTTTGATTCGTTGAGATGAAGGAAATTGTTTTGACACTTATAAGATTTTATAAAACATTAAATTAATTTTAGGGGTTAAATAAATTCTATATATTTCATCCAAACTTGATTTGATCCTCTGAAACCTATTGTATCCTATACGACACAAAAAATAGTCAAAGAAACATTATTTTACACTCCATTTGTATAATTTCATATAGAAAAAAAGTGTGGGAGGGAGCCTGAATGAGTCCTATACAACTTCAAATAGGTTTCATGAGAAAAATATTCCATTATTATAGATATCAAACTCCATTTTCTCCATCAGGTCCTTTCTAAGGGTTTAGTAGGGTTTTATGTAATTTTTGGTCTTAAGCTTTATTTATAAATATTTGAAATTTAACCTGACACAAAATTCCAAAAACTTGATTCCAAGGGAACCTAATAACTTATACTAATCCCTTTGGTTACCATGAAAAACTTAAGAAAAGATCTGAGCATTTGAAAACACTTCTTTGAGTTTGTCCTTACTTTTCATGCATATTTATGTTCTCTCTAAGCTAAAAATGGATTTATAGTGGGTTTATTTTCATAATATGAGTTCAAAAATTTCAATATACACCTCCATAAAATGAATAAATCATATTTATATTCCAACAAGAGATATAAATGAAGATGGACCTCCAATTGGTTCTAGGTCTCCTCAAGGCCTAATAGGTCTAATAGGCACCCTATTAGATTTAGATATTAGGAATGATATATCATAGGTAGGTTGGTGTATCATGTATTTTCACACCCAATTTTATTTTAAAATACCATTTAATAACCCCTAAATCACCCTTCCTCATCCTCTTTCTTCATTTGTCAACTAGGCCTAGTGGAGGTTTGCCATGTTGGATTGTGTGCATGAGAAATTTTGATCATAAAAAGAGATTTTATCTTTTTATATTAATTATCAGGACTTATTAACCTTAAATTAACCTCAAAAAATGTTTCCATGAGGTTACCAAATCTTCATATTAGGTATTTTTCTCATTTTTCCCTCACTAGCTCATTTTGCCCTCACTAGCTCATTTTGCCAAACCCTAATTTTCATGGACTAGCTGACCTCTAAGACAAAATAGAGAGGTATATACCTCATCACCATGGTAAATTTAATATTTTCAGAGTTTTTAAAATTATTTATTATGATTTTTACAAAAAAAATATTTATTCCATGGTTTAGGTATCTAACCAACTCCAAATGCTCCAAAAATGCCTCTAAAAAGTGTGTTTTCCTACATTTTCTTCAAACCTTCATAAGAGTGACCTCTTTAAGAAAATAAAATTCTTATATGTTCCTATAAAATTTTTCCCATATCCAATTCATGCTCATTAATATTTTAAATCATCTAAAAAACACTCTTTTCCTTGGATTCCACATGTTCATCTATTATGCTAAGAAGTTTCTTGGCTCTTTGTACAGATTGTTGCCCCTTTGGCCAAGTAAGAAAGAGTGGATGGACATATTGGAGAATTTTTTGTATTATTAACCCACTTATTTATTATTCTTAAACCATTTTTCCTTTTCCATAACTCTTTTTTTTCTCAAAACAAGTTTATGTTCCACCTTACCTTTACTAATTTGCACGATGTTGTAAGTGCACACAAGGGTCTTGGGGTCTATGTAACATCATTTCTCCTTTTTATTAGTTTATTAAATAAATATAATATTTATTGAAGTTTTCATACCTTACCTCATTAGGTCTGAGCTTCCATTTGGTTTCACTTATAGTTTGAACTCACCAAGCTGAGCCCCTCTTCCATAGGATTGAGAAACCCTGGTTGAATACTATAGGTGTATGTTGAGCATGCTAGGAGTTTGGTTCTGATGTTGATAGAAATATTTTAATCCATATTGATGTTACACATCTATTTTCACCATTATTATTCCTTGTAAACCTTTAAAGTATTGTTTGGGATATCTAGCTTAGGGTCATTGTTAAACACTTTTAGACTGAGACATATACCTTATACCCCTATCTGTACCTATTTTCTAACTTGATCCTTGTTCATGGTGATTGAGGAAGTGAATGACACTATTTAAACTATAATTAAATAATTTCCAATTATACCAAACACCTTAATCTACCAAACACCTCAACTAGACCTTGCTTTCAATTTGGTGAATTATTGACTGAGACACTCCTAAACTAACTACTACCTATAGGTGTCTATTATTGTAATTGGATTGTCCATGATGTTAAAATACTTACTTGAAAACTTTTTAGGTTACGAAATGCATAATTAATCTTTCAATCACCTTTTTAGGACCTCAAAACATTAAAAAGGCATTAAGGCTAGGGTCATTGTTTATAACCTATTGGATTAAGACATCCCTACCTATAGGTATATATGACCCTAACTAAGATGGTAATTGTGTTAATATACCTCTTTCAAATCCACCTAAAGTTACACAAAACCTATAATTATATTATTTCCACTTATATGTTTTATGGAAGCTCAAACTACACTCTCTTTAACCTAAGACACCTTTGTCCTTAGGACCCTATTGTAAGTTGTGTTCTCCATATAGGGGACACTTATAGATAGTCATGGAGGTTATAAGGGAACATCTCAATACTTTCATACTTTATTTAAATATATTATTTTAACATTCCATCTATTTAAACCATCTTATTCATGATAATGTTCAATGTTTCTCTTTAGAGTGTCAAACTTCATTTGTATCTTCAGGCCTGTAGATGTTACTAAAACATCTCAATGTGTTTTAGAACATGTTTGAGGATTTCAAAACCCTATTTCCATCTACCCTTTGACATTAATTATTGGTATAGATTTTTTTTATGCTAGGAGATGAAATATGGGTTAGGTTATATTCCTTGGAACATTTTGAAAGCATGCTTTGATATATTCATAAGAAGCCCCCTAAGCTCTCTTTTTACACTTTAGGGACAATTTTCCTAGACCACAACTCTTTGTCACTTAAAAATGATTTGACGCTCCTTTCATTTTACATACTTATAAGGATTACAAAATCTTATTCATTATATCAAGGTCTTAAAAAGGTGTCAAGTTGTCTCCATCTCCTCATATAGGCTTTTGGTACCTTACTCAGCCAACTATATGTGGATGCTTTGTAACACCAAAAATGAGTTAGATATGATAAATTATAAAACCATCCATGTAAATAAAATTTATATTCTTATATCAAACCTCCTAATGCACTTCTAAAAAGACTAAGATATTGGAACACACATTCAATCTTTCACACATCAGCATGATGTTAGCAAGAGCCCTATATGTGTACATTAGGTGTGTTACACTGGTAGGTCATGGAATTGGGAAAAACTTTATGGTGAATATCTTAAAAATAGATCAAATGTATTTCAAACCCTAAAAAACATGACCTCTATTCTTGTACACCTTGAAACTAGCTTCAATACACCTTATCCAATCTACAAATCACCAGCCTATATGTGGAATAAAGTAATCAAAAACATCAAATGAATATTTTAGCATGGTTAATATGTTTGGGACCACATTTTTAAATTTTAAAAGCATATCAATGGTATCTCTCAAAAATTTTATGGCTTGGACAATTAGGATACGCTAATTATCACTCCATAAACAAGCTAAACAAGTCTATATATGTGATTGCAAGTTAAACTAAGCATAAAGTTGATAATGGAGGAATACATGATTGAAAACTACTCAAAGGATGAAATTATGGAAGCAAAACATTTAATTATGTTAAAATATGAATTTTAGGAATGTGGGACATCCTTTTTCATTCACACAAAACCTATATAAAAGACCAATTTTATGAAATAAAGTAGAAATGACTATAACTTCACTCCTTCACTCCTCTTTGAAAAATAAGATAATTGGATCATAAAATAAAATATAAAAATGTAAAAAATTATTTAGGACAATAGGTAAGGGAGTCAACATCCTCTAGAACTAATTTCAGCAAATAAATTATATGGAATTTCACAAGCAAGAGCAAAACTTGTAGGGTGCATAGATTAGTAAGTAGATTTGAAAGGTCAACTTATTAGGAATGGTTCATAAACATCATACCACCATTCCTCTAAAACAAAACATAAAATGGAATATTTATTAGTTTATAATACACCCCCAATATCATTTTTCTTGAAACCCTTATGTTGACTATACCAAGTATAAATCTATAGGTCACTTTTGCTTGTTATAAAGGTAAAAAGGAGTATAATGGTTTTGGCATGAAAATGACATAGATAATTTCAAACATGGATCTGAACATGGAGAATTTTAGGACTCACATTTTAATGTTTTCCAAATGGCACACTTCCTAAGGAGGCTATATAAGTGCCATTTTCTTCTCCTTTCACAAGAAAATTACCTTTTCTTCTGCATAACTTACCAATTTTTAGTTTTTCTAGTTAATTAATACTTATAAGGACACATGGGGCATGAAATAATATTATTTAACCTTCACATTTCCCAAAAAACCCATATAAATCATTAAATTCACCTTTTTGACCCCTAAAATGACATAACATGACATCTTGACTAATGAAATTTATGACCAAGGCTAATATATCATTGAATAACATTAAATGACCTATGAAACACCTCATGAAAAGATATTATTCCACCCAAAACATATATAAAACTAATTTTTTACCTATGGGTGCCCCAATTTGATGTAAGAGTCAAATTTGGTCAGTAGTTAGATGGCACAACTTAGTTCTTAAGATTGATGACCTTGATGAGCCAGATGACTATCAAATTTGGAATCATGGGCTCATGCATTCATTAGGATCCATGTTGTGATGTCATTTATTCTCCTAGGTCTATTTGTGACCAACTTTCATGAGCTATCAATCTATGAGATTGATGTTCAGTGGCCTTTAGGCATCATTTAATCATCCCTATGACATTAAACCATGACATGTATCCACCTGGTGACATCCCTAGGTTTCATCATTCCTAAGTCATCAAAACTTAATATTTAGCCATGTGGTGACATCTTAGGTCTTTAGTATTTGGATGGATTGATCCATAGTGAAATATGATGGAGACACACATCTTCATCTCATTAACTTGAGGAAACATATAAGTTCACAAAATTTTTAAAAAAATTACTAAGGCAAAAATGAGTATGAAAAATACAACAAAAAAGGCAACAAAAAGAAACCATGGAAAAATATTTAAAGTCAAACATCAACAATATTTAGTCATAAAATAAGCATTTTCATAGACTAAATTTGGTAAGGGGAAGTTATTAAAAACCCTAAATAAAGTTAAATTATTTTCCTAAGTCTAAGTAAAATGTTCTCAAAGGATAATCCATAAGGACTGGACTATATAGATTCAATGAAACTCAAATATTTAAATTAACTGATATATAAATGTGTTTTATTCAACCAAGAATTATGATTCATATTTAATAAGAAAAATTAGTCAAAAATAATGAATCACAAATTTATACACTCACACCTAGCAACTTAAAAATAAGAACGTGGAAAAAAAACCTAGAAAACCACCAAAAGTCCCGTGAGGAACAAAGATCAAACTCCCAATAAAAAAGAGGCTCCATGATTTCATTAATGAATTAGGGAATGTTGTCCAAGTAATAATACAATGGTTTGATCCTATCACACATTCCTTGTGGTATACTACTTTATCACATATACACATTGAATATCTACACTTGTTATCTTTATGACTTATATTAAGTTTACACAACCACATACATTTATGACTACATATAATGAAATGAACATATGCAGTGATTATTTATAATTTGGGGCATGTATCCCCTTATTTATAATACTCTCTTTAGACATGGCTTCATAATTCACATATACATTAGGTGATTATTTTTTGCCTTCACTTCACAAAGACTAATTTTCCACAAAACTTAGTGCATATTATGCCTTCAAATATGCTATATAATGTTTGGATCACTTAAATTCTTCCATTTTTGAATCCTTTCAAATCCAAACAAAAAATATATATATATTTAAAAAATAATAAATCAAGACATGCATGACATGTATTACTAATTTACTTTATGTTATTTATCATATATACATGGTATATTACACATCCATTTTATACACAAATGTTTTTCATAGTACACATGAGTGGGATGTAGGACATATAGGATACATATGATATGGACATATAGATGCAATGAATTCTTACACCAAGAGTTTACCTTCCTACATTGGGGGAATTCCTACACTAGGGGCATATTGATAAATTATACATGTTATGTATTTATATGACCATTTTATTGATCATATTGAGCTATGTATACTAATTAAAATGACATGTTCTTGTGTATACTATTTAGAGTGTTGTGTGTTATGGGGAGTGTATTCTTATATGTATGATGATGGCATGGACAGTTTGTGTGTATACTATTTTGTTGATCTATGCATGTTTGATGTTAGTGATTATTACATGGTGTGATCCTTGATTGTGTATTACATTGTGTGATGATTATTTTACATGACACTATGTGACCATTGTGTGTTACATAAATTGATATCTTGAATGTTTCTATGACTGCATTTATTTTGTGGTTTTATGTCAAACATTTTTTGTGTTAAATATTTTTTATTTGATATTATTTATATGTTGTATATGTTGAGTTAGAGTTATGTTTTGTTTTAAATTATTGTGTCAAATATCCTCTATTCCATATTACTTATATGTTATCTACATTGGGTCAGAGTTATGTTGCGTATTTAGAGTCATGTTGTGTTGATCATGATCATGGCATTGTGTACATATGTGTGTATCTACATGATTGTAAAGCTTGTGATAACATGATTCATATATTTTAATATTTTATTTGTGTGTGATTCCATGATTCATATCATGCATCTTATACATTCCTTATTACTAAGTGATTATATTTATAATGACTATTACTCCATGCCTATTTTCTATATCTATCTTGACATGACACTTGTATGCCTCAGGCTACATGTTTCATGTGTGCTTCAATGATCAAATATTTATATGATGATTTAATATAATTATGATAGCACATATTTAAATGCTTAAATATTTTATATATAACATGATGTGTATAGCTATTTTCTTTTTAAACAAATGATTAAAAGGCTACATGCCTCACCTCAAAATGGAGGAATATTATTGGGGTTGTCATAGAGGTTCAATCTTTGATAGACATATAATTTAGGTTTTTCAATTAGTGTAAATTATGTAGCTAACACAATTTGGGGAATATAAAATGTTATGATTTATATGGGACATATTATGATTTAGATTTGGATAGATTGATAGGTTGGTACATGTAGACAATAAAATTTGGTATTTGAAAAATGGAAATGTCAATCTTGAGATACACTCATCCTACATGACTTGTGCATCTCTAAATAGTTCCCACACACCTACATGATAGTTATGATCCAAATCCATTCTAAGTTGATATCAATAACCTACAATAATGTTCTAGTCTTCATCAAATTAGTTAAATATCTTACCCAAACATTCTCAAAATACCACATTGGGATTTTTTACTCCCATAAAGTAATTATTGACCAAATTTTGCATCACTATAATTTGTTCAACCATTTTCAAGGAAATCCTAATAGTATTTGCAAGAACAGGTCATTTCAGAGGTCCAAAATTGCAAGTCAAGGAGGCTAAAGTATTTTGGCTCCATTTTAGTGTAAGTCAGGTTCTCCACAAGTCAATTCTTGGTCCCTCATAAACTTGAGTTACTCCTCAAGACCAAGTCAGGTTCTTTGAATGAATTGACTTATAAGAATTTCATGAGTAGAAGTAATCAAAGTTTATGAACCCAAATTACCCCTTCTAATGCTTTGAAAGTTTTCAATGATGCATGACTTCAGGTTTTCTAAGGAGCAAGTCTTAAATTGATTTATAAGTATTGATCAATGAAAGGTATAGAGTGAGTAAGTAATAGGGCTTTAAATACTTTAAATGGTCTTGATAATGCCTCTTATATTTCCCAGGGTAAAAGTCTTAAATTTTTTTGAAGGGCATGTTCCCTTCAAAAAGGCCCATTTCTTCTAAAGGATACCTATAGGCACACCCACATGCCTAGAAATGTCCCAACATTTCTGAAATATAGAGGAGTGCTAAATACCATCTTTTAGGGTGAAATATTTGGAGACAATAGTTCTAGCATGCCTACTGGGACGCCAATTCATGGTTATTTACATGTCAAGGTGAATGTTGGTCTTGATAATTCTAAGGTTGTAGAAATATCCTTAACCTAGCATTTGGTGACTCTAAAAGGGTGAGAATCCATAGTTGTAGATCAATTTTTCCACATTATACTTCATGGTCCTTACTAGGTCAACTAGGATTTATGATTAATCCCCTTTAGTTGAAGCTCCTCTGAAAGAAAAATGCCCTAAACCACTCCAAGCCCTAAGAGATATTTGACAAGGAAGTTTTGGAGAAGAAGAGGAAGAATTTGAATAATTTAAAGAAGATAAATAGATATTATATCAAGGAGAAGGAAGAGAAATATATAGACATCAACCTTTCATAGCTTTTAACACCCAAAATCCCATTCACCTTCCTACATATGACCCTATTCCTTCCAATACTACCAAGAGTCTCTCTAGTTTCAATGGTGAAGGTTCTATTACACCATCTAAGCATATTAGAGACATTTCAAACTTATATAATTTCCATAATGTCACCCAAGCCAATACATCCATTAGATTGTTGGCTATGTCTCTAAAAGGCAAGGAACTTGACTGGTACAGAATTTTGGAAGGTGGCTACATCACAAGCTAGGATGGTTTTGGGGAATTGTTGGTAACAAGATTTGAAAATAAAAGTGACCATACTTCACTGATTCATTACTTGAATGTAATAACAAAATGTCCTAATGAATCCATGGGGGATTTCAATGAAAGGTTTTAAATGACATGGCATAAGATACCACCTATCATGAGACCCACTCCAAGCTTTGTGTTCCCCACTTACCTCAAAGGTATTAGGACTGATGTAACTATTATGTTATAGTCAATGAGATGTTTCACTCTACCAAGCACATATGAACTAGCCATTGAAGTTGAGAATAGATTAATATAAGTTAGAAAGCTCCCTCTAAGATTTTCCATGCTTTTGCTATCCTACAATTTAGTTAAATATTCAAGCATAGCACAAGTTTATAATGCTAATGTGAAGCCAAGAGCCTTCCCCAAGAAGATGGATAATATTGTGGACAATGATGAAGATATGCAATCATTATAAGCTTAGCTAAAACAAGCTTAGTTTTAGATGAGTGCTCCACCTAATCATCAATATTATCCTCAACAAGGATAAAGGGCTCCACCTCAATACAACTACAAAGGAAGAGGAAAAAACTAGAAAGGTTAAAATAGGTAGCTCAATGCCTATAATCCTAATTCCACTCCTCCCATGAAGGTTTCTATTCTAGTATATGTTAATCTGGTCTAAGGAGAGAATCATTTAGACCAATGGGGATAACCTCAAGGCTAGTTTATGCATGATGATGGAGAAGGTAGCCAAGATTTGGTGGCACAAGAGGAAACTACTACTTATGTAACTTTAGAAGAAGTAAACCTTATGCAAAGGGATAACCATGGAGAAGGCAACAAACAAAGTGTAGGCATGATGAACTTCCAAACAAGATATGAGTATGTGTTAAATCAAAGCATGTAAGTTAAAATAAACATAAGATCCAAAAAGAGAGTGTTTGGATAAGATCAAGGAGTGCATGTAACTCCAAATGATGCATCTCCAAGGCTATAAAGTGTGAATCTTAATGTTATACCTACTGCAAGCCATGCTCCTTAGCAAAATAAAAGTATAGTTAGGATTGTCAAACCTAAAACATAGTAGGTTAGACTCTTTCTCTACCTTCAAAGGTCTAATAAAATGTGAATTCTCCCTCTCTAAATATTATTGATTCTCTATATAATGTCAAAAAAGGCATATCTCTTTGGGAAGTCTTGCATATGCCTGGTCAGAAGGAGTTGTTGCAGGAATAACTTGTAAACATTCATGTAAACCCTCAAAATTCAAAGAATAATGGTGTATCCCTTACCAATGACCCAATCTATGTCTTATACCCTCCAACAAGTATGAAAACCCTCCACTCTTCTATCTCACCCTCATTATGGGAGATAAGTTGGTCCATAGTTTCATTATGGATAGTGGAGCAAGTACCATTGTCATGCCTAAAGTGGTGGTTAACAAATTGGGGTTGAAATATGACACACCTAACAAGGGTGTATTAAAAATTTATGGGACTCTAACCAAGATATAAATATTTATCAAAGGTCTAAAAGTCTTTCTGCATCACTACCCAAGTTTTCCAAATTTGCAACACATTGTTGTAGTAGATCTTCTAGGCCATTTTGTTATCTGCTTGTCAAGGGATTTTATAGCTAAGATAGGAGTGTATCTTTCTATTAACTAGTCTTCTATATATTTTAAAACAATTTATGGAGCCAAGGTAATGATAATAATGCATCCCTTAACAAGGTTTCACATTTAGCCATACATGGAAGCAAGTTCAAATTAATATTGTCTAATTGGTAAAGAAGAAGAAGGTGTCACAGTTGGTGAAGCCTCCTTCCCCCTTAAAGGTATTTATGATATTTTCCTTGATAATTAAAATATTGAGATGCATGGACTCGATCCATAGACCTTCATAGAAGATACTAATTTGGGATTTTATTATATGCATGAAGGGGATGTCCCAATCCCTTCACTCACTAATGAAGACCATGAACTTAATGGCATATGGGAAATGTTTTTTGATGGTTAAAGAAGCAAAGTGGGTGTAGGATCCGGTGTCATGATTATTTATCCATAAAATAATCAATACTACTCCTCCTATATATTCCACTTCAGCTGCACCTATAATATGGTAGAATATGAAGGCCTAGTTCATGGCCTCTAATGGGTAAAGAAGAGATGGATCAAGAATTTAAAGGTTTATAGAGATAGTGATTTGGCCATCCACCAAGTAATAAATCAAGTTTAAACCAATAACCCATTTCTTAAATCCTACAATATTAGGGTATGGTACCTACTTGAATACTTTAATTCCTTTAGCATACATCTCATACCAAGGGATACCAATAAACATGCTAATAGATTGGCTGCCATAGGTGCACAGTTTAACATAGCTACTAATGTGGGATAATAAAAAGATCAATCTCATATGAATATCATTGTGAGACCCTCTATTCTAGATAATTATGTGTCATGGAAGGTGTTTGAATGTGATGAACACACTACACACTTCTTACAAAATGAGGTAGGTTTCTCCTTAAGGAACCAAAAGAAATTTCATGATCATTATGAAGAACAAATTATACAACTAAAGACAAACAAGATACCTAAGGGGCTGATTACCTTAGAGAGTGTCTTCAATTAAGATGATCAAAAGAAGAAAGAAAGAGTGAAAATTTCCATAAAAGAAGATAATTATGAGAGAGTCATGATTTACAAGGACAAGCTCCTAAAGATTGGTAAGCTTTGTTCTTTGTCTAAAAGGCAAGCCTTTATTGAACTATGCAAAGAGTTTCATGATATATTTTCTTGGGAATACATATATTTGAAGGGTTTGATCCAATTATAGCTCATCACACCATTGAGATAGAACCTAGAGCTAAATTGGCTAGGCAAAAGCAATGGCCTATCAATCCCAAGAGAGAAGAACTAATGAAGAAGGAACTAACCAAGCTGATTGAGTCTAGGATTATCTTCCCTATCAAGCATTCAAAATGGGTGGTTAATCTTGTACCTATCTACAAGAATAATGGATAAATCAAACTGTGTGTAGATTTTTGAGATCTTAGAGTGTCTCTTAAGGATCATTGTCCATTGTCTTCCATGGAGTAGATTCTACAAGTTGTTTTAAGTTGTCAACACTTCTCATTTCTTGATGGTTATTCAGGATACAATTAGATATTGGTAAATTAATAAGATTATTTTAAGACAACCTTGACTTTGAAATGGGTGACCTTTACCTATAACAAGATGCCTTTTAGTTTATCAAATTTTAGAGCCACACTTAAAGGGCAATGGACATAGTTTTTAAAGGTCTGATTAATAAGTTTTTACTAGTGTATATTGATGATATAACCATTTTTTCAAAGGATGTTGTTAATCACATGAAGCACCTAAGGTAGGTGTTTGAGAAATGTAGGGAGTATGGAATACCTTTAATCCAAAGAAGTGCATCTTTATTATCCATGAAGGCAAGCTTTTGGATCATATCATTTCAAAGGAAGGCTTGGCTATTGACCCCAAAAGGATTGAGGCTATCCTAGGCTTATCCTTGCCTCAACATAAGAAGTGAATATAAATATTCTTAGGGAAAATAAACTTTGTAAGGAGGTTTATTCTAGGCTTTGAAACTATGGTAAATCCTATCATAGCCATGCTCAAGAAGAACCAAGCTTTTGCTTGGATAAATGAAGGTAGGAGCAATATTAAGGAAATCAAGAGAGTAATTACAGAATATCCTACTCTCACAAACCCAAATTTATCTAATGATTTCACACTTTACACCTTTCCTAACCTTGACACGATATCAGCTATGTTTATGCAGAAGAATGACAAAGAGGTTGAGTAGCCAATTGCATTATTCAACCAAGGTTTGGAGGATTATGAGGTTAGGTATTTTTTTATTGAGAATCAAGCTCTAAATAAATTCAAGCACATGGTTTCCAAAAATAAGATACATGACATGGTTTCTCATCCTATCACCAAAGAGTTTCTCCTAAGCAAAAACCTTAATGAAAAAAGCGCTGGCTGGATCACAAAGGTGATAGAGTATGATGTGAACATCAAAGTGATGAGCTTGGTAAGATGAAGAGGATTATGTAACCATTTAGCTTCAAATATTTAAGATCCAAAAGAGGAATCCTTGGTCAACCAAGTTTAACCCCAACTATAGGATCATATTCAAAATATTGAGTGTCTTAATGGTTTGAGTAAGTCTCAAAGGAGATACTTTAGATCTCAGACCATTCTCTATTGCCTTTTTTATAACTTTCTCTTTGGAAAGGACATAAATGGTGTGATATTGAGATATGTTGATAATGAATAGCTTGATATGCTACTAGAAAAGTTTCAAAATGGTGCTGATGGAGGTCATTTCTCTCTTAGAACTATAGATGCAAAGATAATGAGGGTTGGTTGCTATTGGCCTAGTATTTTTAATGACTATTATCATTATGCTAATTTGTGTCATAAATGTACCTTCTTTTTAGGAAAAAAAAGCTTGCATCCCTTCCATTTAAGCCTATCCAAATGGACCAACCTTTCATGCAATAGGGCCTTGATTTCATTAGCATGATCAAACCTCCATCAAGTACTATACACAAATGGATATTAACTATAACTAGCTACTTTACAAGGTGGGTAGAGGCTATTTCATTGAAGGAGGCAAGAAAAAATGCTATCTTGGAGTTATATGATAGCATTGTGACAAGGTTTGGAGTTCCCCATGTCATCATTTCTGATAATGTAATTGCTTTCATAGGTGTTAAAACTTCTAATTGGGTAGCAAGGAATGGATTTCACTTGAGTACCTCATAAAATTATTAACCTTAAGGTAATGTATTGGCTAAGTCTACCAATGAGAATATCATCAAAATAATCAAGATAACATTAGAGAAAAATTAGAGAGCCTAACATAGTAAGCTGAAGATAGTTGTATGGGTAGATAGAATTAATCTTAAGAACTCAATTGGTAACTCTCCCTTTGTACTTATTTATGGGAGAGAAGATAAGTTTTCCATATCAAAAAACATCCTTACCCTATAACTTGCACAATATTTGGAATTACTTGAAAACACTCTAATGGAAGTTAGGTTGATAGAACTAATGTAACTAGAGGAAGTAAGGGATGATGCACACAAGGCTATGGAAAACCATCAAGTGGTTATGAATATATCCTTTGGAAAAAGGACAAGTGTGAGAGTCTTAAAATATGGTGACTTGGTTTTGAAATGGGATGAAGACAAATCAAAACTAGGCATGCATAAAAAGTTTGACACTTTGTGGAGTGGCCCTTACATCATTAGCTAGTGTAAGCGAAATAACTCCTTTTAGCTATCTAAAATGAATGGAGAAGAGTTTCCTATGCCTATGAATGGGATACACTTGAAATATTTATATTATCCCTGGTTCATCTTCTTGTAAATACTAGTTTAGTTGTGTGTTTCCTTTTGTTTGTTGTTGTGTTCTCTAAGTGCTTTGTAGCATAGGTGTGTTTTCCTTTGCTTTGTTTGGTGTGTGTCTCTGCCTTGTGTGTGTGATCAACTCAACTAGTGTGTTTTTGAACCAAGGCTTGGTCAATTCTCTTTGAAATGCCTATATGCATGATTCCATGCCCAATGGAAGGATTTAGGTGAATGGTCATTAACATATCAGGCATGCCTCCCCTCAGAATTACCAAGAATGTTGACCAAATTTCACCTCAGTATAATTTTTTCAACCATTTTCAAGGAGATTTGAACAATAATTACATTAATAGGTCATTTTAGAGGTCCATAATTGCAATTCAAGGAGGCTTAAGTGTGTTGGCTCTATTATAGTGTAAGTCAGGATCTCCACAAGTTAAGTCTTAGCCCCTCATAAACCTAAGTTACTCCTCAAGACCAAGTTGGGTTCTCTAAATTACTTGACTTATAAGAATTTCATGAGTATAATTAATCTGGGTTTACAAACCCAAATTACCCCTTATAATGCTTTGAAGGTTTTCAACAATGTATGACTTTGGGTTTTCCAAGGAGCATGTCTTAAATTGTTTTATAAGTAGCGAGCTCTGAAAGGTCTAAAGTGAGTAAGTAATAGAGTTTAGAAAACCTAAAATGGTCTTGATAATTCCATTTAGATTTCCTAGGGTAAAATTCTTAAACTTTTTTGAAGGGCACATTCCCTTCAGAAATGCCCATTTCTTTCAAAGGATAATTCAACTCTTTCAAAGGGCAGTTCAATTCTTTTAAAGGATAGTTCAAATCTTTCAAAGGGTAGTTCAAATTTTTTGAAGGGTATTTAAAATTTTATGAAGGGAAACTCCATCCTTCTGAATGGTACATTTCCAAAGATCTAAAGGTCTCTTACCCTTCAGAAGGGGAATTTTCACAAATCTAAAGTTTCTGAAGGGACACTGAGTGAAAACCCAAAAGAATTGTTTCAGGCATTTCATTTGAAATAATATTTATGAAAAGATAAAGACAAATGAGAAGCTACCACATGGTATGAGCTAGAGTAGAGTCAACTTGTCAAAGATAGATGAAAGATGATCCATAAGCATCTGTACCCAGTAGATCAATGACTTAGAGTCACCAATCTAGGTCATTCCTTCAAAACTAATCAAAAAGGAAAGACAAATCCAAATATAATAAAAACAACTTCTCTCCACACCATTATGCACAACGACAAGCCAAGGATAAGTAGTTGGGAACCAAAACAAATCTCCAAAAAGTGGCTTCATTAGTAGAAACCATTTTTGGTGCTAACTCCACTTATCTTTATTTTGTTAAGTAGACATTAAAAATCATCTCCAAGAGGGTAAGCCAAGTGCATTTAGGAGGGTGACATGGATCAATCAAAATTCCCTATTAAGCATCATTGACAAAGTCAGTTATAGATGAATATGGAGACTTCTAGCAGAAATGATTCCTCTTGTTAGCACTAAGGACCTCCTCTTCTCTCTCTTCTCTTTGCTATATATACATCCCTTGGGCTAGTGTAAAATCCATCCATAAAAGTATGATGAATCCCTACTACATTATTTTTTCATTTCCTACATTTAAGCAATCAAGAATAAGTCTATTTATTTCAAATTCTAAACAATTTCCTAAGTGTGTAAGAGACATAGAGTGACAATAAGTGATGGTTTCATCCTTGTGTGATTTGTCATTTACATTTTGAGTAAGAGTTTTACTGTAATAGGTCATGTAGAGTGCATCCAAATGTATGAGATTTTGCTTGTGGATAACCTTTTTAAAACTATACAAGTTATATTTTAGTTTCTTTACCTTGTGTTATTTCATATGTCTCACTTCTACATTGAAACATTTATGTTAAAACTTTTCATATCTTGGAAATAGGCTTGTATTCTGCTATATCATGCAATCATGTATGGCATTCGTGTGGAGGAAAATTTTGGTGTATCACCATTTTTAGATAAAATTTCCCTTATGAATTTTTAACCCTTTTCCCTTCATCAAGCTAGTTTAAACAATGGTCATTTTATATACACACATACAAGGAGATATCCCTTTAAACCTAGAGGTTCATTTTCACCTATAAGCACACCCACATGCCTAGAAAATGTCCCAACATTGCCCAAAATGGGAGGAGCCTCGAATACCCTCTTCTAGGGTTCAATATTTGGAGACAATATTAATGTTAGGCTAAAATATTAATATTGACATTACTACCTTAAGGCTAGATTTACTTCCCTTCACTTAGTAAAAACTATTTTTCAAAATCAAACCCTTCCTATAGGTTAACCCATTCACTTAGCATGTTGATGGTGTGGGAAATTACCCAAATAGACTCATATAAATACAAATGAAACCCACATTTAGTAATTACTTGGAACTTATTTATCAAGAATCTATACATGATTTTACATCAATAAAATTTTCCCTATTCTTACCAAATTTCAAATCAAACACTAAGATCAATCATTAGCCAAGTCTAAAACACACCAAACTAGTTCAAGTGCTAATATTTTTAGGGTTAAATCCAAATTTATATATTCATTCATATATCTAAATATAATAATTTCACATTCAAATTAATGGGAATAAATATGTGTGGATTAAATTTATTCTTTAGATTATTAGATACATATGTATCAATCAATCATAAATGGGGATGATTGGTTTCAATGTCATGCCTAAAAAAATTCAAGACTGAAACCACTCAAAAAATTCCAATTTTTTTTAAGAATTTACAATTCACATTCTACTCAATCATTTTTCCAACAATTAACAACTATATAACATGAGACACACATCACATTGAATAAGTCCAAATGCCTAATTAGAATGGATTGTTATTTATGAGTAGTAGCTGATTTTTTATGCTACCTTGTTTATTCCACTTGATTCCATTAGCCTATAGGCCTTCTATAATTTTCTATATCTTACACAAATGATAAATACATAGAGGTAAAACACTCTTTGGTGACCATGTAAGTTTCTTCAATATTATTGACACTTGAATCTCAAGATGAAATAAAATTCAAAATGTACAAAATATTGGGGAAGTATTGGATTAAATTAGGACTTCTCTTAAGATTTTCAATTTATTACAAAATAATATGATTGGGTCTAGGACTATTTTGAAAGCCAAACTTTTCCACACAGAGTTTGACTAAAATATGTAAGGAAAATCATTAGGGTCCTCATGATTTACAAGGGTTTATTCTTAGTGCATAATAAGTTTAAAGTTCATGTGGTGTCATTTAGGTTTCACCCCACCTCTAGGGTTCTTAGGGTCCTAAAATAATCAATACAATCCCAAAATGGTCTTCCTCAAAAAATGTATTAAAAATTAGATAAAAAATCATTTGTGGTCTTTTCAAACTATTCCATGTATAATATCATGAGAAAAAAATAAAGGTCCCTTAGGGTCATCCCTCTCTTAGGCCTATGAATTGAGATGAATTGAACACTATATTTTTGAGGTATTGGCCCCTTAAAATTGGTCTTATTTGAAAAAGAATTAAAATATTATTTAATAAATAATTTTGGATCTAGGGGACCATTCAGTATGAAAAAATTCAAAAAATGAAGTAGGAGGCCTTTGGTGGTCATAGCTATATGCCCATGAAAATAGGTGTTAAATTTATCTATACCACCAAGTTCATTTTGTTTTTACTATTTTAATTTTCATTGGATCTAGTGGTAGTCATGTGGGTGAACAGTCACTATCCTCTACCCTACAAAGAGGATTTTTCCCTATAGTCAAGGGTTTGTCACATAAGGAGCTACCTTATAGAAAACATTATTTTGAAAATTCATTATGATCCAACCATAAGCCTATAAATTATGAAACAAACTTTTATGGTTCCCAATAATTCTAAATTTAAGATTAAACTTATTTTAGGCATAATTTTTTATAGTTTTACAAGAATAAAAATTATTCAAATTTCAAGAATTTTACAAATGAAAATAGGGAAGTTTTAGTAGGTTAATTTCAAAAGTTCATATCAATTAAAACATAAATGAAAAAATTAATATGGGAAAATTAGTATAATCTTGGAGAAGTATTTTTTCCATTAAAATCAATTTTGGGAGAAATTGGTAATTTTAATTTTTTTAAAAAAAATATTTGAGTGAAACTAGCCCTTCTTGGGCCTAACAAAACACATATAATGCAAGCAATATAAAACAAAATTTCAAAATTATTTTTTTCACTATTATGGCAAGAAAATAATAATCATTATCATATGCATTTTTAACTTAAATTTTAAATCATTAAAATGTTTAATGTACTTTTATTACATTTTCCCTTTACTCTTTCATCTAGAGCCACAAATGAAATTGATAAGCTCACAATATGCACATCTATTTTTATTTCTCCATATTTACAAGATGAGATTATTACATATCAGTTGCTTCTAATAACCAATAATATTTTATTTAAAATTACAAATGAATGTAAATAAGTTAGTCTTTAAATAAGCTCCATTACACTCTCGTAAGGCCAAGTCGAGGAGGATCTCACCTCCAATAATTTTTTTTATCATTGGGTAATTTCCCTTGGGACCCCCAAGCCTAGGACTCCCAACTTCAAGCATAGGTAACACTAATAATCTTATGGAGGGTAAGTGTATGTAACAAAAGGATAATGGAAAATAATCTAAATAGGCCCAATCTAACAAATACCCTACAATAAGTGTCTCCCACTCACACCCAATTCAAAACCACATAAAATATAAATCAAGAATGCACACATATATAATTTAAAGGAGCTAAAAGATAGCCATAAGAATATTCCAATACTTGATTAGACTCTAAAAATACTCACTGTGGGTGATACTTTCTACTATCCACACTATAGGGTGAGAGAAGGAGGAATTTGGAATGCCTCCCTTTCCTAAACCCTTCTTTATTACTATGGGTGAACTTTGGGAACATAATTTTACATATTTCTTAAATCCCATGTAATAGATCCAAGTATGAGAACTTTGGAACATGGTTCCCATGCCCAAACCCTACTCAATGAAATAATTAAAAAAATAAACAAGATAGGCACATTTAGACATCATAACATTATAGTTTCAAGTCTAAAACAAATAGAGGAATTGAACATATCCATGCCCCAAAAGAGGTAAAGAAACACATGGTAGCCATAGGCCCAACCATTTAAAATAAAAAAAAAAGAGGGTAATACAAGTAGCCATATAACCTCTTGAAATAAACATAAGATAAGAAGAAAAAAAATCTTTTCAAAGAAAGAAAATAAATAACTTCATGGGTGAATTTGGAATACCTACCTTGGTTCTAAAATTAACCACAGAAACCTCCTAAAAGTATCTTGTTACAAGCAAAACTTATCCAAAACCAAGCTCTCCCTTCCATTTCTCCAAAATCCTTCCTTATTCTTAAGTTCTAACTCACCTCTCCAAATGAAAAATGATCAAAAAAATAATTTCAAGGGAGAATTTCCTTCCTCTTATAGACAAAAACACTTAAACATAATGGACAATGTGAAGGTTACACTTGTCTCTTCCCATGCTTTATCTATTCTAGCAAAAGTATTCTAATATGACAACTCTTATTAAAACCCCATTTGGGAAAGCAAAGATTTCCCATGCTCATAAATGTTTTATTTTTCCCATGCCTTAAATGGTCACAAGGATTGTATTAAAACCACTTCAATACTCTAAAAAAATTATAATTCCATCCCTTTGGTCAAAAGGGGCTTAAATACACCTACCAACATCTATATTTCACTTTCCACCAACTTGAAAGCATGGATCTAATTTTCCATTCGAGTTTTTGGTTAAGGTAAATAAAAGTGGGTCTCATATTTACCTTTATTACTTAAAATACTATTAAATTAACTTCTAAGGTATGGTAAGTGGGTATCAATAGTGATAGGAAGGTGTAAGAATCCAAAACTCAAAACAAGGCTTTAAGGTGGGATTAGGATTGGATTTTAATAACAAGTGTCATTTAGGACACTAATCAAATAAAACCATTAATATACTTATACATGGAATAGTCCTAGTTCCCTTGCTTGGCCTCATATTACCTGTACATCCCTTCACCCATAAAATTAAAATAGCCTAGATAGTTGAAGCGACTGAAGATAAATGTTTAAATAGATTATATTATCACATAATAAATACATAAAAATATCACAATGATTAATGTCTCAATAATAATCATGGGGTAATATCAACATGCTAGCATCTAAATATATGTAACTCAAATCACACAATAAGTATGAACTCAACTAGTACGAGAATGTAATGTGCACCTCAATAAAAAAATAAAATCATTCATAACTAACAAAATCTAAATAATATTAATGTAATAAAATAATAACATTTATAAAATAAAATCCATTACTTCAATCATAATATAATAGTAATTATATTATCATAAATAGTATAAAAATATGTCTCACTGGGACACAAGCAAAATTTTAAAAAGTCCAAAAATAAGCACTATGGAAATTGGGACCTCACAATCATCTTAGCCAAATTTCATCCTTCAAATTAAGACCTAAAATTTTCAATAGAAAAATAATAATTTATAGAGTTGTGCATACAGTCAAGGGTCACATATCAAAAAAAAAAATGTAACAACCCTGTTGGGTTAGACATAGAAATATGTGAATAGATTTTTTTAAATATAGCACATATATACAAGTAGACTACATATCAAGAGTCTAATAGAGATCAAAATAGTAATCAAATGATAAAATCAACTACACATTACACCTTATATCACAGATCTCTAATGTCATGACAATGTTTCATAAAATGGATATATGAGGTGATGTATTAACCTAACCACAACTGATACAACTATGTAATCCCCATTGTTAATATATAATAATTAATTATAATTATTCATGAAAATACTAAATATTAATATTCAATCTAACACAATTTATATAATTTAGATACCTATCTCCTCAGAGCATGAGTTCTTCAAACTCTCTAGTATCCATGGCAATCTCAAGTGTCATCTCAATAGTATTACTTCTATGGGGATGGAGAGCATCATCTAAGTGATTTTACACCCAACCATAGACCAATGATCCCCTAAATTATCCTATCAAGGAATGGATATCCCTTCATGGATCAATAGATAGTGATGGCACAGGAATCCAAAGAGACTAGCAAGTACCCATGTGTTGTATGATTCTAAACTAAACATGAAGTGTATTATATAAATACATTATATTGAAAGATATCACACTAACATGTGAACCATACTCATGAAATGATAATGTCTCACTAGACATAATTTGACCCAAATATTTATAAATAATAAATGATAATGATCTAGATCAATCAATTTCATACACACCACTTGATTGGACTACCTTCATCTAACATTATAATGCCAGTAAGCTATTGAAGTCCATCACACTCATTACTCCACATTTGCAATACAGATTGGTCAAATATAAGTCAACCACAAGATTCATCAACTTACATCCTACTAGAAAATTCCTCATATAACACACTATATAAAGGAGTAATAATATCATACATTTAGTTCATCAGACAAATGCATGAATATTTCATTATCTTCTATCCCATACTAGAAAAAATGATTACTATTATACCATCCAAGTAAACATATAATTTAACTATATAATTCAAAAAATATAATAGGTTTCCAGTTATCTACACCCTATGTCAACCCATATTACCATAGTTTGATGTTCTAATACTTGACTACTAATTTTCTAAAATCAATCAAATGAAGTAGTCTCAAACACACAAAAACACAAGCATTCTAAAATTGTGTGTGTGTGTGTGTGTGTGTGTGTGTGTGTGTGTGTGTGTGTGTGTGTGTGTGTGTGTGTGTGTGTGTGTGTGTGTGTGTGTGTGTGTGTGTGTGTGTGTGTGTGTGTGTGTGTGTGTGTGTATGTATATATATATGTATATATATATATATGTGTGTATATATATATATATATGTATATATATATGTATGTATATATATATGTATGTATATATATGTATCTATGTGTGTGTGTGTGTGTGTGTATATATATATATATATAAGTCCTCATTACCATATACATAATAACATTCCAATATAGTATCTACTAAATTCATAGAGTTGTATGCACACATACACAAGTATACAAACTATAAGACCACACACTATCTATAGAAATAACTAGTGTGTATACAGTATATAGACAAATGTAGCTATGAGTTAGGTATAATAACTACAATAAATATCATCCATGTACAACATAATTTTATAATTTAGTACCCTATGATAACTTATACAATCATAGGTTCCCAACTACATATTAACACACTCATAGTATGTAATTGACACAAATATTCCATACTAAAAACATATGACTAATATTCATTCACATTACTAATAGTGAGTTAGATAAATATGTTATCCTATTAACTCATTTGCTTCTAAGATATTGTTCCAAATGTTATAGTTCCTAATTTCCTAAGAGATATAATGAATTATTCAAAACATCGAATGAACTACAGGTATAATCTCCATATGTATGCTCTGGCACATCCTAATGTGTACCACATATAGTTATTTTAATGTTATGAAATTTCTAAACCATGGTTTAATGTTTTAATCATAAATACTAATCATATTAATCAACTAATGAGGTAGTGATACACTCATTTCATATAATAACCTAGAACTTTGTTTTTATCAAAAACACAAAATGTCTAGTTTACCCATTAGTTTTTTTTTTTTTTTTTTGGGGGGGGGGGGGGGGTTTATAATCAATTATTTGATAAACTATTAAATTAATTCATTTTTTGGTTAATATTTCTCCTAAAAATATTAACTAAAGAAGTCTACCCCAGTTTCTTAACTAGGCTAAAATGTAATTCAATGTCAATTCCACATGATGGTTTTCAAGTTTAAATCCAAAATATGAGGTGGTTATGTTTAACTTGATCAACTCTGTTTACACATTGTTGTGGTAATAATTAAAATAATTTAGTTTTGTGGCATTACTCTCACCCTATAAATTCCAATTAAAATATGTATGCCCACCGAGTAATAAAACTCTAATGTCATTGTAACTAATGTGAAAATCCACTACATGACTCAAGAATTATTTCAAAATCCAAATTTAGTTCTTTATATAAATCTAGCTTACAAATTCCAAGTACTAAATTCAATAATTGACCAATAAAGAGAATATGTCTACTAGTTTATTAGTATTCATGGCACCATTTATAAATATGTCCACTAATGATCTTTGTATGCATGTATTTTAATAACTAGCATAACTCAATAAAATAGCCATATATTATTTGTTCACATGAGTCATGGGCTATATAAATCTTTATTGCCATCATAATTATAAAAAAGCATTTTAATAATGAGAAATTAGTGTTAGGATTCATAGAATCTCATTATCCAAATAGTGAACTCTTAACAACCTATGACCTAATGCTTCATCAATATTTATAATAATCTGGTAATTATAGAGATCTATAATAATCTTAAATTATTTTAGTTTAAAAAAATATGGCATTCATTAAACTCAAATTTAAATAGCATTATTACATAAAATAAAATGCCACTTATTTTATAAATAAAATGGTTAAAGTGCAAAATTTGAAATACATTGCTAGTTCTTTTGAGATGCTAATGTGTACTAAGTACTTCAACCAAAGTATCTTTCTAGTGTTAGGTGGGATTGATCCTTTGACCCTCTTCCAACTGTTGTACCTAGTAAAGGCCTTACTTCTCTTGGTTATAATTTTTAACTCTTACAAACATTTTTAGTCAAATAAGCATCACTTAGTTTACCTAGGTGTAACAAATCTAGCACAAAAACAATTACTTTTCTAGATCAACACCCTTATGCAAATGATTTGCTCAAGTTGGTTGCCCTATAGGGAGAAGTAGTAATATAAAACTAGAACTTAAGATTTGCTTAAGATTCCCCAAGCCTTATGGCACACTAATAACTACACTCTTATTACTGTAACATATTTAAATATATAACTGGATCTAATAAAAGATGTGGTGATGCCTATATGTAAGTAGGTTATGAGATGTAAGAAAGAACCAAAATTGAAATATAATGTAATAAAGATAGGGTCATGCCTATAACCTTGTGGAGAGGTTTCATTTATTGAGGTGCCAAAATGGATTGTCATACATCCCCACATAGAGTCAATGCATCACCATCAACATCTTGGATTCTTATTGAGTATTTTTTACTGGTTAAATAACCATTAAATAGAAGAACTATGATGTTTAGCAATGTATTTATTGTTTATGAATCTTTCAATATGTATGGTGTTCATTATTGAAAGATTTTTGATAAAGTTTATTCAATTATAAAGTTAGGTGATGCCAAATAACAATTTATGTTTATAAGAAGTAGGGTTAATGTGTATTTCAATTCCATATAAGTTATATAATTTCTGAGGTATATTATAAATCATTATTTATTTCCAGTTTCTAAGGTACACCTAATCTACTCAAATTTTATATATATATATATATATATATATATATATATTATTTTTGATTAACATCAAATTTACATCTAAAAGAGTTCACAAAGTTTATTATTTTTTTATCTAGTTTCAATGATTCGATGCCACAAATATGTGAATTAAACAGTTATATTAGCTATGACATTTTTGGAAACTATCATTTTAACATTTTCAGACATTTTGATTATATGATATAGTTCACAAAATTAATTTACATCTATGCTGCATAACTATCTTTTTTTGTAATCTACATAATGATTCAAATTAGGTAATCCAAGGCCAAACTATAAATAATGAAATTTTCATTTACTCTACATCAAACAATTTTCCAAATTATAATTTTATAAGCTAATAATTAAATTCACAATACCTACTTGGTTATCCTATTTGAAATTTCCAGAACTTTCTTTCAAAGTTGAATCCCTTCCTTCTCCTTACTCTCCTCTTCTATATATCTTCTAAGAATTCTCTTTTTCATTCCTCCTTTTAAATAGAAAATTAAATGCTAAATTCTTCTCCCCAATTTTTGTTTTTCTTTCTTTTATGTATTTATTTTATTTTTCCAATGCCCATAAAAACTATGAAAAATCTTCCTTATTTCAAAAAGGGCCATAGCTTTTTAAATTATTTCTCTTTTTAATTTCTTCCAAAAATATTATCTTTTTTTTATTTTTATTTTTTATTTCCCTATTTATAAATCATGAGATTTTTTAAAAAACTTGCCTTCTCTATTTTTATGTTCCTTTTTTTATAAAGAATGATTTGCTTTGATTTTATTTGGTTCTTTTAGTTCCATGTCAAACTTTATTTATATATTTTAACATTTAATATCAAAAGTTCATAATTTTATTAAATAAAATTAGCACCCCAAATGCCAAGAGGATTTAATAATATCATTGGTAATTAATAACCCTCAATTTTCACTAATCATCTTCTAAAGGTATTAATGATCACACATAAAACACACTACAAACCATCCACAAAATCGTTAAACTCACACTAGTAAATTATGTGAGCAAAAATAAACATAGTAGATTACCCATTTCATTATGCATTTTTAATGTGTTATCTATCATGGTATGTGCAGGGTTTTTACCAAATATTTATATACCATCAATGTCTCCATCTACACCACCCTCTCCAATGATCCTCTCCCTTCAACATATTCGAGGGATGAATTCTTCTATGTCCACCTCATAACACATAAGCAATTAGATCTTTTCACGTGATTGTGATAAGCAATAATATATAACTAAATTAATACATTAGTATGATTAAAATGTAAATGCATACATAAATCAGTTCATAATAAACAATCATGTATTTAAATCTAACTAATAACTATTCTATTATCTCAAAATAGCATAAATCTCAAACTTAGTTAGAAATATAACCAATTATGAATTTGTAAACTATAGTTTTCCATGGATAATATAACAAGTTTGTTTGGTGAGGAATTGTGATGTAACATCCTTCCCCCCTAAAGTTAGTCATTGCCCCCAATGATGCTTATTCAAAGATAATTTCTCAATAATAAAAATATTTCTTAGCATAATATACAATGTCATCTAAGAAAACAATTGGAAAACTACATGTAGGACTCACTATGGTTCCTTGAAGTTACACTATTATGTAAGTATTGGTCCCTCAATACCCTTCTCAATAACATCTCCCAAATTTAAGTAAATATGATTATGAATATTATTTACTCTGACTAATTATATCATAACCATTTTGGGGTCTAGAATCGACAAGACAAGCATATATTCTATAGGACTGACCACTTCTATTACCTTGAAGGGTTTCATATGTCTTAGTGACAATTTCACTAATTTTTAAAGAGCACACAGGATCATTATACAATCCAAAATAAATGACTAGGGAGAGTTTCACAAAATCTTCAGCCCTCAACACATCTCTCTATCCTAGAGAGTGTTTTTTCTCATTTTGAATAAAATAATTAGGGAACATAGAAAAAATAATGTGTATAAATTAATACTTTTTCTACTCCATGTAGTTTTGATTAAGTATAACATGTCAATAATATCACTACTCCATAGATCCTATGACAATTATGATGATGAATTTGAACAATAAATATAAAGTATAAAAAAATCATGAGATACTCATCCATATGGATTCTCTATCCATCGTATACATGTGTATGGACATACAATTTAATTTGATAAGTTTTTTCTATCAAAGTCTTGGATTTGACAAGTTTCTCTATTGATCCAAATTAGTACCACAATCTAAGTTAATGTGAGGCTAAGTAGGATACCGTCCTTTCACTTAGAACTCATATTCCCAAATCACCACTCTTCTCTTAGGTCTTCATGACCTAATGATCTCTAAAATGTGCACAATGTTTTCAAATAATCACAATTTTTATGCTATCAAATCAATGAAAGCAAGTTATATGCTAAATGATTCTATTTGTATTATCATACATATAGAATAAATCATACAATCAATTTGTAATTGTAGTAAATTATTACTAGTCTCACATAACTAGTATCATACTTCATTGTCTTAACTTATAGAGTTATATTCAAGTCAAGAGAAAATAATGTTAAATTTAAATTAATATACATAGGCTAAGAATCACACCATTATTTTAGCCTTAAAGGGGAATAAACAAAATAATATCTCCTTACTTGATTAACTAGCACACATCAAGTTATAATTTTATTCCAATGTTTAGATTGACAAGATGCTCCACACCTCCTATACCCTACTTGATTCCAATGAAAGGTATAAAATATCTCTTTAAAACAACATTCTATAATAAAAAAAATAATAATATTAATCTATGCAAGAGTGATTAATATTATACTAATTAGAATCAACTTATAATATTTAGTATATAATCTGATTTATAGATAAGATTTTCCACCTTATGTGGTCTAAAAATCACAAATTAGATCAAGTAGTGACTCTAAAATGTCAAAATTCAAAATTCAAAAACTATCATCTCAAAAAATCCTATTTACCCTCCTAAGGTAAAAAGAAAATACTACAACTTAATGTTGCCAAAACACTACCTACTTACCCAGTCTTGTAAATATGGTATCTCAATCTACTTCCATAACCAAAAGAAATAAACCACTAATAAAAAATGTGTGTCCATTCATCCAATCTTAAAACTTTTCTCTCACCAAGAGTAGAAAACATTTTCACATAGATTGCTAGGGAGTATAGTCACATAATATTCAAAAACAATTCCCATTTAAGAGAACACTAAATCAATGTCATGAAAATGTCAATCTTCTCAAAAATTCATAATGACATCAAGGGAGAATGAGATAATAATGACTCATTTCTAAGCCTACTATGAAGGATGATACCACATATCTTGAGAGTGTAAATTTTATAACAAACTCCTAACACAATAGAATTATCAAACAATACATCTACACTACTAAAAAGATTTCCACCGCCCTAGGTGGTACAAAAATAAAAATGGTCTTATAAGATTTCCCACTCCTAGGTTTAGTGGATAAAATAAACAAAAACTAAAGCACATAAATTTAAATGAGAAACATCATGAGCTTGTCAAACACTCACAAAACTCAATAATGAAGATGACTTGATAATCAAGAAAGTTGTAATCATACTCAAGGTTTTTGATCTAACTGATCAAACTATGGTATAAAGATTTTGTTCTTCACTCATGAACTATACTATATACCTATCTAAAAAATCCTTTAATATAATCATCACCATTATGGAACTCCATAAACCAATCTCCTACACAACTCAAATAGGTACGAGTGCTCTTAAGGGTACACACTCAATATCCCACATATTTTTTGAATGTCACAAAATCCAATCATGGGGTTACATGATTTTACACTGAGACACCACAAGTCCAAATTCTAGTATAGTACTTCATGACATTAGGTTCACATTGATGAATAAAATACAATAAAACACTAATGGACTCATTAGCTACTAGAATTTGAGTCACAACTAATGAAACCAAAAACTAACAAGACAAATAAAATTACCAATAGGCCAAGATTTTGAAAAATAACTTGTATCAATTCATATTGAATGACTTGAAATAATTACAAACCCAAACCATGCTTAAATAAACCTCAGCTTAGAATTTAGAATTGACATGCAAAAATTTAAAAAATCTAAAATCTAAAAAAAATGTCTATTTTTAGCAGTCGCTATTTATAATAAGTTTCACATGCAAGTACATGTGGATATAATTTTTTTATTAAATAAACTAAATACTAAAAGTATCCTATGGGATGAAATTCAACTAAATTTGATATTTAGTTATAAAAATATACAATTTCTAAAAATAGAAAATTCTCAAAAAAATCATTAAACATTAATTCCAGACCCTTAAATGATCATGTTTAGCCTCAAAAAAAGATTAAAATCAAATCTAAGGGGATAAAGTAGCTTAGAATAGAATAAATTTTTTTGATACAATCATTTTCACACATGGAAGAGCTCTAACGGAGTTACAGGTCAAAAGTTATAGCCTCCAAAAGGTTGGCCTATTTTTTCTACATCATTCTCCTCTGGTTGAAAACAACTCAGCTCCTATGAGTTGGCCTGATTATACTATTGTCATTTGTCTTTATCAATATTATTTAGCTCCCATTTTATAATCCAAGTGTTATCTTCTTAATGCAATCCTTCCTACTACACCAAATACCCATTATAATTCCCTTATCTTGTGCTCATTATCTTCATATCCAAAATTTTCACTATTTTTTCTTTCTTCTTCTTTGGAACCTATTGCTCCCAATTTAATTCTTGATCTTCATCATCTTCACCATCTTCTCCATGGAATTTAGATAAATCTAAAACATTAAATACTAAAGATATATCAAAATTTTATGATAAACTCACCTCATATGTGTTGTCATTGATTTTCTTCATAATTCTACATGGCCTAATTTTATTGTACTTCAACTTATTGTATGTGCCATTTGGAAGTATCTCTTTCCTCAAGTAAACCATTACCAAATCTCTTTATTTAAATACCTTTGATATTCTTCTAACATCCACTATTGCTTTATATTTCTCATTACTTTCTTGTAACTTTCTTCTTACTCCTTACAACTATGGCATATGCTTCTACATCATCACTAATTTGATCTAAAATTAGCAATTATACCAAATCTAAAATACCCATAGGATTTCTCCCATTAACAATTTGAAAATTTGACTTTCCTGTTGATCTATTCATTGAACTATTATATGTAAACTCAACTTGTGGTAAATCCAATGCACTACTGAATTGTATCTTAGTACCCATCTTCTTCCACAAAGTCCTCCAAAATTGACTTAGAAATTGTATATCCCTATCTGAAGTAATAGTTTTTGGAACACCATGCAATCTCACAATATCCATAAAAATTAATTATGCAAATCTAATGGCATTATTGGTTTTCTTACATGCAATGAAATGAACCATTTTAGAAAATATATCTACCACAACAAAAATTGAATCATTACCTCTCTATGTGTTTGGTAATCCCAACACAAAATCCATACTCAAATCTATCCATGGCCCTCTTGGAACTGGTAATGGCATGTAAAGTCCAATATTTTGTGCATGTCCTTTAGCCACCTAACATATTATGCACCTTAAAACATACCTTGTCATATCTCTCTTCATCTTTAGCCAAAAATACTTTTCCTCCACCAAAGCTATTATCTTCATCTTACCAAAATGTCCAACCAAACCACCACTATGTAATTATCTTATTATATTCTCTCATAGAGACACAACTAGAATGCATAATTGTTTATATTTGAAGAGGTAACCTTCATGTATAAGATACTCATCATGAATAACATCTATCACACCTATTAATGGATTCCTGTACTATTCAATTATCTTTCCAAAATATGGATCAATAGCATATAATTTGTTGATAACTTCAAATCTAGCTACTTCACTCACCATAGTAGTTAATAATGCTACCCTCATACTTAAAGCATCATCTACTTTATTCTACTTTCCTAATTTATGTTTCAACACAAAGTATAACCTTGTAAGAAACAAACCCACTTTGCATGCCTACTATTCAACTTCTTTTGTGAATTCACATACTTCAAAGCCTCATGATCTATACTTAGTATAAACTCCTTAGGCACCATATAATGCCTCCAATGTCTTAATGCCTATACAGTTACATAAAGTTCAAAATCATAAGTAATATCTTAATGTCTTAATGCCTCCAATTCTTCTTTAGTCTTATTGAATATCAAAATATCATCAAAATAAATAACCACAAACTTACCAATATATTCTCATAGCACTACATGCATCACCCTCATAAATGTTCTAGGGGCATTAGATAATATGAATGGCATCACCATCCACTCATATAAGCCATCCCTATTCTTGAATGTAGTTTTCCACTCATCTCCTTCATGAATTTGAAATTGATAATAAACACTCCTTAGATCATTCTTGGTAAAATATTTTTATCCTAAAAACACATCCATCATATCATCTAAATGAGGTATAGGAAACATATACTTTATTGTAATTTTGTTAATTACTCTACTATCCATGCACATTCTCCATCCTCCATCTTTCTTTGGAGTTAAAAATGCTAGTGTTGCACATGGACTCATACTCTTCCTTATCACCTTCTTCTTTAGTAATTTAGTAACCTATTTATTTAATTTTGCATGTTCTATTAGACTCATCCCTTAAGTTACTTGATTGGGTATAGCTGACACTAGAATCAAATCAATGTGATGTTGTATATCTCTCTTTGGTGGTAAACCATCTGGTAACTCATCAGGCATAACATTTGTTATTATTTCAACACTCTTATTGCTTTTATTGGTATTGGTACCATTTCTATTTCTTCATTATTTACTACTAATGCATAATATCAACATGCTACCTTCATAACTTGGAAAAATTATTTAGTAAAGAGCATGTTTTCTATCTTTGCTTCCTCTTTAAGAGGTAATAAAACTACCTTGTACAACCTTTCCAAAAATTGTGGGTGTTCTTTTGTAATATCCCCTTCCAACAGGGAATATAGAAACACAAACAGTTCTGAACAAGGATACAATCTTGCAAAATAAATTTTAGATAAACAATAAACCACAGTAAATATCTTATCTGCCAATCAAATATCTTATCACTTATTCAGATAATTATAATTACAGTCTTCTCTCACATATAAATAATATTAAAATATGATCTTAAGACCCTGATCGTCTGCAAATCTGGAAGTTAAGCTTGAATCTAGAAATTCTGTCTCGACCTACTGTGTCGAACACATAGTCATCGATGTCGATCGATATACTATCGACGTCGGTCTCTGTCAGTCCTTCTCTGCCAACATCGGTCTTCAATCGGCCGATGTCGATCACTGGGGATCTCTTCCTGCCGATGTCAGTATCTGCATGGATCTGTATCTGCCAATGTCAGTTTCTATGTGAATCTATACAGATCTGTACAGACTCCGTACAGCTGCCAATAAAGCACACCCTATTTGTTTCAACCCCTGATCTGAAGATATATGGCTCTAATATAGAAGATCTATATCTATATAACTTATTGAATCAAAACTAAATAAAGAAAATACCTGGAAAGCTCTGTGACAACTTCTGTATGAAGTTACCTCTCAAATCTGTAAACCTCTATGATAACTTCTGTATGAAGCTATCTCTCAATTTGGCAATAGATCAGCTGATATTTCACAGCCTTTGAATCACACACAATGAAGAGTTGACGTTCTCCAATGCAAATAGAATCCTGGAACCCTTGGCTCAGTCTTCATAGAAGAATTCTTAGCAATCAATAATTAATAATCATATGCATAAAATGGCCTCCATGAGAAACCCTTATACCCTCAAAAAGATGTGCTTGCCCTAATTAGGGTTTTTCTTAAATTAGAATTAGGGTTTCTAATTAAAAATAGGCTAAATAATTAATATTTGATTAAATCAATCAAATATTAATATCTCCCTTAATACATGTCCGATCTTCGAACCGATCGAAGCTGGTAAATCAGGGAGTGATTCCGCACATGACCATACCAACACAAGGGCACTCCGCTGCATGTTAGAAGTCCATAAATAATAGGATCTCAGGCCAAGTGTGTCTAAAAAAGCCTGAATGAAGACCAACTATAGAAATTCTGCAAATTGAAGCCAAGCCAAGCTCCATCATGACCCTCTATCCATCCTATCAGCGTACGAAGGTTACATAATAGGCTAATCATCAAGTCTGAAGATGTCACCTGAAAAGGGGACATTACATCTTTTCTCCATCATGAATTACTTTCTTTTCAAATTGACATAGTCTTCCCAATAACACATGACATGCATCCATCAAAGTAGCATCACACCATATTAAAACATTATTACTCTTTCCTATAAAAAATTGATTAAGCACCTTTTATCTATTGTAACTTCATTCCCTTTCTTAAACTATGAAATTTGATAATGATTAGGATGCTTTTCACATTGCAAATTTAGTTTCTCAATCATTTCTTTATAAACCATATTTTCACAACTACCACCATCTATAATTACTTTGCATACCTTTCCACTTGAAGTACATCTTGTTCAAAAAATATTTGATTGTAGCCATGCATCACCACCTTTTTTATTATACACTTGTTACTTCCTTAGAGAAATCATTATTCTTCTCATCATGAGATTCTTACCAACATCTAGTGGTATAATTTTAGTATTCTATCTTCTATTTCGGCCTCAACTAGATTTACTCTTGGGCAATCTTCTTGCCTCCTTTCTTGATCTTAATAGTTTGGACACTAAAACTTTTTATGCCCTTCTTATCCACATCTATAAAAAACATAAGATCTACATTGATTCAAACACCATCCTTTAACACCACCATAACCTCATCCTCTCTGAAATCATCTTCCTCTTTGTTGGTATTGAAACCCTTTTTTATTGTCATCTTGCCTTTCTACACCATGTCATGATTCACCTCTATTGTCATTAGACCCACCTCTAGTGGTATTAAACCCACTTCATCCCCTATTTGGAGGAGATCCACCTCTTTTTGGACCAAGAGACATTCTTCTAAAATTATGTCTATTTTGTTTTTCTCCTACCTTCAGATTTAATTAATAAGCCTCCTTCATGCTAGTATTATATGCATGCTTAATTCATCTTGAATAAAAAATTTCAAACCATTTACATACCTTAAAACCATCTTCTCTTCTATTTCTTCATGATCCACTTGTATTTAAAGCTTATAAAATTAATTTGTATACTCTTTTATACTATGATATTTTTGCCTTAAATTCTAAAATCTTCTATATAGGGTTTGTGCATAATCCACAGGAAGAAATTTTTTCCTCAGCTTCTTCTCTATATTTTTCCATGAATTAATATTCTCTTAACCTTTTATCTATGTCTATTTCTGTAAGTTATCCCACCAAATCATTTCATGACCTTTCAATTTCATGCATTCAAACTTTACCTTCTTATCTTCTCTCATTGTCTTCCACTTGAAGAACTTCTCCATGTTATTTATCCAATCTATCAACTCCTCTAGTTTTAAAATGCCTCTATAATATATAGCATCAACCTTGATTCCCATTTTTTCCTTTTAAATATTGAACCATCCTCTCTTCTATCGATGGTGGCTATTCTTGCTATACTTCTTCTTGTTGAACTTCTTCATCATGATTTGTGTCTTCCTCATCACCACCTTGTCTTCTCTATTGATTGGTGATAACCTCTATTAATTTTTGAACTTCCCTCTACAACTCTTTTATATTCAAATTCATCTACACAACACCCCCTCATCCTCTCACCATTCTTTACTCCTTCAAGATTTGAACTTGCTCTGATACTAGATAATTAAATCAAAAACTAATAAGACAAATAAATTTACCAATAGGCCAAGATTTTGAAAAATAACATGTACTGATTAATATTAAATTAATTAAAAAAATCAAAAACCCAAACCATGCTTAAATAAGCATCAACTCATAATTTAGAGTTGACATGCAAAAATTTGAAAAATCTAAAATCTAGAAAAAAACATTTTTTTAGCAGCCACTATTTATAGTAAGTTTTACATGCAAACCCGTGTGGCTATAAATTTTTTTTGAAATAAAATAAATAATAAAATTATCCTATGGGATGAAATTTAATTGAATTTGACATCTGGTTCTAAAAATATACAATTTATAAAAATAGAAAATTCCTAAAAAATCATTAAACGTTAATTTTGAACCCTCAAATGATCATGTTTAGCCTCCAAAAAGTATTAAAATCAACTTTGAGTGGATAAAAAGACTTAGGGAAGAATCAAAAAATTTGATATAGTCATTTTGGAATTTGGAAAATCTCAAATAGTGTTATGGTTCAAAAGTTATGGCCTTTGGAAGGTTGGCCTATTTTTTCTACATCAACTCGGATACCACATGTAACAACCTTGTTGGGTTAGACATAGAAATAAGTGAGAATTTTATATAAAAAAATATATCACATATATACAAGTAGAATATATCTTGAGATTATAATAGAGATCAAAATAATACTTGAATGATAATAGTAAGTACACATCACACCTTATATCATATATCTCTAATGTCATGACAATGTTTCATAAAATGGGTATATAAGGTAATACAACAACTCAACCATGGTTGATACAACTATAAAATCACCTCTATCAATATATAATAATAAGTAATTATATTTTTTCATGATAATTCTCAATATTAATATTCAATCTAACATAGTTTACATAATTTAGACACCTATCTCCCTCGAGCATGAGTTCCTCAGACTCTGGTATCTGTGGCAATCTCAAGTGTCATCTTAATATTAGTAAAACTATGGGGAGGGAGAGCATCATCCAAGTTATTTTCCATCCAACCATGGACCAATGATCCCCCACACTATACCATCATATAATGGCCCTCCCTTTATGGATGAGTATAAAGTGATGGTGTGAGAATCGGGAGAGACTAGCGAGTACATGTGTGTTTTATGATTCTAAGCTAAACATGCAATTTATCATAGAAATATATTCTATTAAAAGATATCACACTAACATGTGAACCCACTAAACATACCTTGACTCAAAGTTTTAAAAATAATAATGATAATGATCTAGATCAATCAATTTCATACACACCACTTGATCGGACTACCTTCATCTAACATTGCAATGTCAGTAAGTTAGTAAAGTCCATCTCATTCCTTACTCTATATTTGAAATGTATATTGGTTAAATACAAATCAACTATAATATTCATCAACTTACATCTTACTATTAAATTCATCATACAATGTGTTATATAAAGGAGTAATAACAACATACATTTAGTCTGGCAAACAAATGCATGAATCTTTCACTATCTTCTATCCCATAGTAGAAATAATGATTACAATTATACCACCTAGGTAAACATATAATTTAATTGTATAATTCAATTAATATAATAGGTTTCCAGTTATCTACACTCTATGGTAACTCATATTACCATAGTTCAGTGTTTTAAGACTTGACTACCAGTTTTCCAAAATCAATCATATGTAGTAGTCTCAAACACACAAAAACACAATAATTATACAAGTAACTATATTTAATAAATCAATTAATCATTCATATGGACATAATAACATTCCAACATAGTATTTACTAAATTTAGAGTTACATACATGCATAAACAAGTCTACCAATTATAAAAACACATGCTATCCACAATAATAATTAGTATGTATACAATATAAAGACAAATGGAGATATGAGATCGGTATAATAACTATTTTAAGTACCATCTAGGTACAACATAATTTTATACTATAGTGCCCTATGATATCCCATACTATCATAGGTTCCTAAATACATAATAACATACTCATAATTTAATTCACACAAATATTCCATACTGAAAACATATGACTAATATTCATTCATATTACTAATAGTGAGTTAGATAAATCTATTATCCTATTGACTCATTTGCTTCTAGGAGATTGTTCCAAAGGTTATAGTTCATGATTTCCTAAGAAAAATAATGAATTATTCAAATAATCTAATGAACTAGGGGTATAATCTCCATATACATTCTCTACCACATCCTAATGTGTACCACATGTAGGTATTTTAATTTTATGAAATTTATAAACCATATTTTAGTGTTTTAATCATAACTACTAAGCATAACAATCAACTCATGAGGTATTGATATACTCATTTCATACAATAAACCAAAACTTTATTTTTCCCAAAAACACAAATGTCCATTTTACCCATTGGTTTTTTTTTTTAGGTGGGGGTGGGGGAACTATTAAATTATTCCATTTTTCAATTAATATTTCTCTTGAGAATATTAACTAAAGAAGTCTACCCTAGTTTCCTAACTAGGCTAAAATGTAATTCAACATCAATTCCACATGATGGTTTTCAAGTTTAAATCCACAATATGAGGTGGTTATGTTTAACATGATTGACTCTATTTACACATTGTTATGGTTGTAGTTACAAGAATACAGTATTGTGGCACTACTCTCACCATATAACTTCCAATTCAAATATTTATGCCCACCAAGTAATAAAACTCTAATGTCAATGTAACTAATGTGAAAATCCACTACATGACTCAATAATTATATCCAAACCCAAATTTAATTCTTTATTTAAATCTAGCTTATGAATCCCAAGTACTAAATCCAATAATTGACCAATAACTAACATATGTCTACTAGTTTTATTATTATTCATAACACCATTTGTAAATATGTCCACTAATGATCTTTGTATGTATGCATTTTAATAGCTAACATAACATAACTCAATAAAATAGCCATTTATGATTTGTTCACATGAGTCATGGGTTATATAAATCTTTATTACCATCAAAATTATGATAGAATTTTAATCATGACTAATTAGTATTAGGATTCATAAACTCTCATTATCCAAATAGTAAATTCTTAATAAACTATGACCTAATGCTTCATCGACATTTATAATAATATGGTAATTGTAGAGCTCTATAATAATCTTTAAAAAATAGATCAAAAAAATATGGCATTTGTTAAACTCAAATTTGAATAACATTATTACATAGAATAGAATGTTGATTTTATAAATAAAATCATTGAAGTTTCAAATTTAAAACCCCTCGCTAGTGCTTCTAAGACACTAATGTGTACTAAGTACTTCAGCCAAAGTATCTTTCTAGTGTTAGGTGGGATCAATCCTTTAACCTTATTTCAACCATTATACCTAATAAAGGTCTTATTTCTACTTGGTTAGAATTATGAAACTTTTACAAACATTTTCAATTAAATAAGTGTTGCTTAGTCTACCTAGGTGTAATAGATCTAACACAAAAATAATTACTTAATAAGATCAATGCCCTTATGCAAATGATCTACTCAGGTTGAATTCCCCACAAGGAGAAACAAAAATATAAAACCAAAACTTAAGATTTCACAAGCCGTATAACACACTAATAGATGCACTCTTATTACTAGAACATATTTAAATATATACGTTAAATGTTTAACTAGATCTTATAAAAGATGGGGTGATGCCTATCTATAAGCAGGTTATGAGATGTAAGAAAGAAATCGAATTGAAATATAATTAACTTAACACTTTTGAAGAGGTTACATTTATAGAGGTGCCAAAATGGATCATCGTACATCCCCACATAGAGTCAATGTGTCACCGTACAACATATTGGCTTCCTATTGATTATTTTTTTCTGGCAAAATAACAATTAAATAGTAAAACTATGGTGCTTAGCAATGTATTTATTGTTTTTGAATCTTGCATGCCATATGGAGTTTGTTACTGAAAGATTTTTGATAAAAAATTTTCAATTATAAAGTTGGGAAATTCCATATAATAATTTCTATTTATAAGAAGTCAGGGTAACATGTAGTTCAATGCCATAAAAGTTATGTAATTTCCAAGGTATATTCTAAGTCATTATTTATTTCTAGCTTATGAGGCCCACCTATTCTACTTACATTAATAATATATATATATATATATATATATATATATATATATATATATATATATATATATATATTTCTGATTTACATCAAATTTACATCTAATAGAGTCTGCAAAGTTTATTATTTATCATTTAGTTTCAATGATTTGATGCCACAATTATGTTAATTAAATAATTATATTATCTATGACATTTTTAGAAACTATCACTTTGACATTTTCAAACACTAACTATATGATACAGTCTTTAAAATTAATTTACATATATATTGCATAACTATATTTTTTCACATTCTATGGAATTATTCAAATTAGGTAATCCTAGGCCAAAATATAAATAACAGAATGTGCATTTACTCTACACCAAACAATATTCTAGATTATAATTTTGTAAGCTAAGAATTAAATTCACAATCCCTACTTAGTTATCCTATTTACAATTCCCATAACCTGCTTTCAAAGTTTTATCCCTTCCTTCTCCTTACTCTCCTCTTTTGTATATCTTTTGAGAATTCTCTTTTTCATTCCTCATTTTAAATAGAAAATTAAATGCTAAATTCTTCTCCCCAATTTTTTTTTCTTTCCTTTATTTATTTATTTTTCCAATGCCCAAATAAACTATGAAAAATCCTCCTTATTTCAAAATGAACCGTAGCTTTTTAAAATATTTTTCTCTTTTTAATTTATTTCAATTTTTTAATTTTATTTCCCTATTTATAAATCATGAGATTCTATTAAAAACTTTCCTTCTCTATTTTTATGTTCCTTTTTTATATAGCATGATTTATTTTAATTTTATTTATTTATTTTATTTTTAATTCCATTCAAACTTTATTTATTTCTTTTAACATTTAATATCAAATTTTCATAATTTTATTAAATAAAATTATCATCTCAGATGACAAGAGGATTCAATAATATCTTTATTGATTAATAAACCTTAATTTGTGCTAATCACCTTCTAAAGGTATTTATGATCATACACAAAACACACTACAAACCATCCACAAAATCATCAAACTCATGCTAGTAAACCATGCAAGAAAAATAAACACAATAGATTACCCATTTCATTATGCATTTCTAATGTGTTATCTATTTTGGTATGTGCAGGGTTTTCACCAACTCTCTGTTGACCTTTGATGTCTCCATCTACAACACCCTCTCTGATGATGCTCTCCCTCCAGCACATTCAAAGGATGAATTCTCCTGCATCTACCTCACAACATGAAACAAATTAGATCTTTTCACATGATAGTCATAAGAAATAATATATAACTAAATCAATACATTATATGCTTAAAATATAAATTCATGCATAAATCAGTTCATAATAAGTAATCATGTATTTACATCTAACTAAGCAACATTTTATTATCTTGAAATAGCATAAATCTTAAGCTTAGTCAAAAATATTAGCAAAGCTAAATTTTTTAACTACAGTTTTCCATGGATAATCTAGCAATTTTGTTTAGCAAGGAATCAAGATGTAACAAAAAGACTTTTCAAATAAGAACACCACACTATACAATCATAGAGATCAACCTACCGAAGATAGTAAAGACAACCCTAGTCAATAACATCGACATTCTTATCTAGGATTGAATGAATCATAGGCCTAATTCTAGTTTGTTTCCAATTTCAAAAAATAATCATAGTCAATCAGTCAATTAATAAAGTTAAGTATCTTTATCTCCTTAGTAATTTCCATAAATAAAAAATTATATTATCACAGTTATCTCAATTATTTAAATTCAGATTTATGCATAATTTTCATATATTATAATCTAAATTTATTCCACTAATACTATCATATTATGATTCACATTAATCCAAAAATATGGTAACACATATGTGATGCAAATGTGGGGCATTTTACATGAACATGTGATATATTTTATGACATGATGTGACATATTACATGGGTCAAATTGAATAGATTTATAAGGTTACATGGGTTAAATTGAACACATTTATTAGGATACATGGGTTAGATTATCAAATTAGATAGAGTAACACACATATTTATGGCATTCTATATCATATTGGTATAAATGGATTAGATTATGGGGCATGGATGTTCATGCATGCACTTTTCTACTTTATATGATAGTAATGAGGGTAACCATGTAAGCCCTTTGAATATAAATTTGTATAAATAAATTGATTCATATTTTTCAAATTTAAATATTAGCCTAGTTTGGGGCTTTGCACTTGTCAAGTGAACCAAGTAAAAGTTACACCAAAATAGTTATGATGATATAATGATGGGTGAAATAGAGGTTTATGCATCACCCAACTACTAGTATTTCTCATTTTGCAAAAAGGGTTAAGGAATATTGTTATCTCCCCATTATACAATGAATTAAAAGTTTAACTTAGTTTAGATATTCATAAGATTATTTATTCCTTGATTTTTCAATTTAAAATATTTAAACAATCTAAATTGATCCATATTTTTATATCACAAGTTGGTGTTTATTTTTACATGTTTAATTTTAGGTTTTGCATGGAACAAGCTCAATATTTAGAGCATACTTAAATATACCAAATTTGATTACACTCAGGTACCAAATTTATTAATTTATCCATTTAGTCTACATTTTCAATAATAGACTAAAAGGGCAAAACTTTTAGACACATAAATTTTGTATTAGTAACTTGATAAACTCAGTTTTGGACAATCCATAGCATACATGACTTATGAATACATAATTGATTCTTACTCACATTCTCTAATAGCCATTCATATATCTATGGGATTGGCCTTCCTAATTTGTCATCATACATATACGAGATATAATTAGTTTGTACCTAAATGTTCTATTATGCTATGTAGATTATTTCAATTATCTATATCATTGTCTCCTCCATCCTAGATAGTTCTAGTAATATTTATATGATATTGGTTACTAGAATCATATACCTTTGCTTTTCATGTCCCAATTTATTTAAAATACTATTTTTAAAACTTAAACCCTTCCCTTGTGTGAGCCCACATGTTTTACATGTCTATTACAAAGGGAAATTACCCAAAGAATCTTCTATATAAACACATCAAGCCTAAATATATTCTTATCCATCACCTATATAAACTTTTATACACTTGATATTTTTAATCTTTATCACTTTGCTAATGGTTTATTTTGTAGAAGATTATCAAGACATCAATCTCCATGAGTACACATCCTAAGGAGTGTATCAAGAATGGGGTGGAATCACCTCATGGTACTTTATGAGAGATGTTTGAATAATATTTTTTTATAATTTCATTATCTCAATCTAACCTACTCTGAGTCTCTTTCCATATTTATTTTTTGTCTACTTTCTATATTCACATAATCTTTTCATTTTTTTATCAATTACTAATTCTTTCTCTCTTGCAAAAACCTATCAAGTCTCTATCTCTCTAAGTCCATGCCTTAAAGTGTGTACCAAGAAAGGGGTGGATAGACCATTAGTTCTTCATAATATTCTTATCCTCTATACCACCACTTTCCATTTACACAACCATCTCCTATACACTTCCCTAAGTTTTTCCTCCTCTCTTACACACTCCTCCAAGTAATTCATTGCCTTACTTACGCCTACCTAAGCCAAAAACCATTTTTTAAATTTACTAAACAATGTCAGCTTGGGCCAACTCTATATTCATATTAATATTATCACATTATGAGTCTAAGTCAACCTAGGTTGACCTAGATAGAGACCTAACTTTATTTTATTAATTAATGATACAAGGTCAAATTAGGCTGACCCTATCAACTAAACTTTTAGAAAGGTTTATGGTTAGATTAAACTATATATACACATCCATTTCCTCCATTTATTAGGAAAATAAGAATAATATTATATTTCACATATTTTTATCCACCATTCTACTTGAGTATAATTAATTAGGGTTACAATACTACACTTGGAGATACGAATATTATCTTATGGAGAAGTATTTTGGATGCATAAATAAGTTATGTAGCCTAAAACTAACTTATCCTTGTTATCCTTACATACCACAACAACATCTTAAAAAATAACCTTGGCCAAGGGAGAGATTGAGGCTTGACGAGTTCATCTTCAAAGGTAAGTATTCCTAGCTTTGTTCATCCTTTGTTAAGGTAGATATATGTCCATTTGTACTTCTTTCCCATGCATTAGGATTTCATATACATTGACTTGAGTATACATATTATATGCATGTTTACTTTTTATGTTTCTTACCCCACTTTTTGGTAAAATATTTGCTGAGAACTAGATTATATTTTACTTTACTTTGAAAATACTTTGTGAATATGAAAACATAGGACCTATCTAGGGTTGTTGTATGGTGTTACTTGACTAGAGGATTTATAACCCTCTCTAATAATGTTTTTGTGATAAGATACCCCTTTGTTAGGTTTAATGGATCCATCTTGGTCATAAATTTAATGTCTAAATATATCAACAAGTAGAAGTATGATTTATCTTCTTTGAACTAGGATTTATTTGTAGGTCAACTATATTTCCCCTTGTACACATTTTGGTGAACCCAATGTGAATCTAACCCTTGTAGGTTTTCTTTCATGAATTCATTTTATTATCATCTTATATGTTTTTTTTTGTAATATTATATTGATCCTAAAGATATAGTCTAACATTATGTGCACAGGTTTAACACATAGTCACTCTATAACTTTTTTTTTGTGCATCTCTTCTTCAAATACAGGTGACTAGATTGATCAGCTCGACACAATCTTCTTATTTATCTATAGGATTGAGAAATTAGTCAACCTAGTCAACTCTATTCATAGTTATCTTTTTAAACATATAGGTTTATATAATTAGTCAAACCATTCAACTCTATTTATAGATTATTTTTAGCACACATGTTTTTTAGACTTCTTCAACCAAATCAACTCTATTTTTAAAATATAAAAAATAGAATTTGAGAAAAAAAACATAAAATTTGAAAACTAAACACTTTCAAAATTACCAAGGTTCATTCTAACCTTCTCTATCATTTTTTAGTCTTCATTTACAATCTTATTTTTGACAAGTTTGCAGTCTATAAAACTATAACCCTATAAAAAACTGGGTTGACTATCACAACATAATTTTGTATTCTATCCTCCCTTATAATACACAATTGACCTATTTGAATGTGTTCTTATAGATCTTAATTCATATAAAATTAGTGACCATACTGAATCTATTCCATATTGTTTGCATATAGTGTCACCTTAACCAACTCTATACTCTTCAAAAATAAACAAATTAACCTATTTTGTTAATAATTAATTCACTTTCCATTTTATTTTATTAAATGATTAGAGTAACAAACATAGATTAATTAGGTGGTTTTTTAATTTACCTATTTAGTTACACTACGTTTATCTTTTGCACATACTTCTAAATCACTTAACACTAAAAAGTGTTAAACATTTTCTTCCCAAGGTCTATCTACATGGATTTCATCACCAAAGGGGAAGCCAACTTGGTTTTTTGGCCAATTATAAACATGTGGTTGATGGTATATATTGGAAAAGCACTTGAAATCCTTATCACTACAGGATTATGAACTGATTGGGTAGGCCCCAATACCAAGCCAATGTCATTACCAATACAGATCCCTTTTAGCCTAAAGTACCTAAAACTATCTATAGATTGATTTTTAGTTCCTTATTATAACAAAATTTATATCACATTAATTTCAAAATTTATTATAACTTGACAACATTCATTAATGGCCAATTATTTAACATTTACATTTAAGTTTTGTTGTTTTCTCTTTGATCATTGTATTTTGTATTGTAAAACTTATACTATCAAGTGTTAGTGCAAGCCTTTTGGTGTGTGCTATAGTTAGATCAAACACATTAATCTAATTACTTGTGTGACTTATTATATTTATTTATCTATTATCTTTTAAAAAAATCCCTATTTCAGAATATAGTCATTCCTATTGACACAATCTATTATAGACTGTTAGGCTTGTTTAATTTTAGTACATAGTCACCTTATATAATTATGTATATTTTTCAACTTGTTCAATTTTTTATTCTAGACTACATAATCAACCTATACAATTGTGTATCTTTTTAGCATGTTTTGTTTCCTATCTTATAATACGTAGTCAACCTATATGACTATGTCCTTTATTCCCTATTTTATTTATTATTTTATAAAACACTATTAATTAATTTGATTTTGTACCTTATCAATTGATCCTTCTTTCCATAAAGTTCTTAAATTATTCCTTCATCATTAATTACTTATTTTAAGATAATATAGAGATAATTCATAAAAACATGATGAGTTCTACCAATCCTAATAGGTTTCCTAAGACATAGCTTGTGGCACCCACATATTGATGTCTAAATGTGTACCATAGGTGCCTAGATTGTTTAAGAAAACTTGTCATTTTAGAATTCTAGGAATTTAGTTCATGAGTTTCAAGTTTCAATAATCCTATTATTTGTTGGTGGAATAAAGGTAGAACAAGTGACAATTTCATAATATTTATATTAAGTGGTGGTTGGGAGCCACCATGGCCAAATAGCAGATCTATATGAAATATATAGTAACTATGCTAAGAATAGTAAATTAAGATCAATAACTAACCTAAAAACTAATCTAAGATGGATATTTATGATGACCATTAAACTAAGGTGATCCAATTAAAAAATAATAAAAAGGAAGGGTAGGTAAGAAATAAGGATTTTGTTGGTCTTGTTTCAAACATTATGACAAAAAATAGATTTCATCTAGATATGTACTAAACCAATATGTAACATGAAACAACTTAAGCCAAAATCACATCACGCATTAGGAAGACTTCTAAGGAATATGAGAAATAATGCAAATTAGAACAAAGCTTACTTTAAATATTTACTTCTGTAATAAGATAGATAATGCACATATATACATGCACAACAAATGAAATGAGTCAAACTAAGGAACATTCAATTAACCTAACATTAGTAGAAGTTAAAAAATCTGAAATCAAATGTATAAATCAAGAATATATAAGAACCATTCAAATCTCAAATTGAAACCAAAAAATTGAGAGAGAAATCATATACCACTTCACATAAGCAAATACTGGATAATCTTTGAAAAACTCTTTACTTATATTCACTGATCAAAGTTTATAAAGTAATTTGGTTTTAAGAACTCCCCACTTTGATAATTGACAATGTTCCTTTTATAAGATGTAAGGAAGCATGTCAATCAGTCCTAATCTAATTACATTTAAACATGTGTATAGGATAGGTGTCCTTTCAAATGTTCTAAAATAAATGATATATTCTAGTGAATTGACCTATAGAAAATATGTACTCCCACAAATTTCACATGTTTATATAAAATAATATCCTATTTTAAAGTATCATACAATGTTGGTTACCATAATAATATTCCTATTTCACCTAATTTAGGACCTACTAGATGATGATGTGTTCTATAATTATTATAGGGTCTTCATTATTCTTGGATGCTACCCCATATAGGCATGGTCATATCTTCAAGCTACTTGAAGATAAATAGTGTTCTAATGGCATAGCTAGTTTAGATATTGTGAACTTAGATCCTAACCTTTTACAATACTAGGTCGATAGGGTCTTTGATTTGGTCCATTGCATTCGCATAGCTTTGACATGGAAATTCTATGGCATCCTGGGTCATTTTGTTCATCACTGTAAAAAATGATTATTTCCTTTTAAATTTTGGATCCATACAACTATGTTAAAATTGGCATCTATGTAGTCATCATTTGATGTTTGCAGGAATGTCTCTAATGGTCTCATGATCATCAATTTTAAACACATGATCAGATTTCTTTACTATGTTAATATTGATATCCTCATGGCCATCATTTAACATCCACAAGAACATATTTGATGGTTGTGTGACCATAAATTGTAACATAGTTATGGGGACTATCCACCAAGACTACCACTTGTCATATTGTGATTTACTCTACATTCTACATGTGTTATGTGTCAATTTTTTAGTACTTCTAGGCTCTATGGTTATGCCACATGTTGACTACATGGTCTTTATTATGCACTAGGCCCTGAGGTTATGTCACTTGGCAATCTTATGGGGCTTTTACACCTATCAATTCTATCAACTAATTATTTATCACCACATGATGGTCCTATGTTAACTCAAAGATTTATTTGAAAGGCTTTGACTTGATACACTTTGTTCATCAATATCTATACATGAGAAAACATACCATTGATCTAGAAAAGGTGTTTGATGTTTAACCAAGGTCCACTACTTTTCATCATGGATCATGCTCTATTTGATTTGGATCATCTACTTAAAGGCAAGTTGTAAATTTGGATCTAGGTATTTGAATGTGATTTATCCCTGCATTCAAAGAAATATTAAATTAAGCTTTGAGACTTAGGAAAAAAGGATTAAACTAAGTTCCAAACAAATAAAAAGGACCCTAAGGATTTTAATGGGACTTAACATAAATACTTTGGATCATGGTTTGTTTGTATTAATAAATATGAATATTTTAGTCTAAGGTTTTAAAGCTAAGTCTGTAACATATAAAAAAGAACCCTGAGAATAATAAAAAGACCTAACCCTAAATATTTTGGACTAAGGTGGTAATCATAGATCAAAAGGGACCTCATAAAAAATTATCTTAGCATAAGGTTTTAACTTGGGTTTCATTATATAAATAAATAAGATGGAACCTTGGAATAAATCCTTAGGCTAAGTACTAAAAGTGACCCTACATTTTTAGTTGGACCATGCTAAGATAAAAGGGAACCTGTGATATAAAATAGACCAAGAATATAATTTTTAGCCTAAGTTTTGGTTGTGTTGAAAAACATGACCAAGCCTTAGGATAAAAATTAAATTAAGACCATGGTATTATTAATTGGTTCCCACTTAAACTTAAATAAAAGGTTCCTACCAGATTTAAATTTGAATTAAAAGGTCTAGATAAAACATTAGTCTAGGATTTCAAAAACATGAATTTAATTAATCAATTCCAGATCAAGGTTAATAAATGATCAATTTAACACTGAATCACAAAAACCCTAAACATGCTCAACCCCAAATGGGATTGATTAAACCTATAACTTGAAACACAAATATCTGATGTTATCACTTTAGATAAGATTAGAGTAAAACTATGAACAAATAAGTCAACCAGACCATGGTGTGGATGATCTTCAAATAAAAATAATGTGAAATCATGATAACGATACTCTGATCAAGTGGATTTTAATATTTAAGGAAAAAATTTGCATAATTTCACATATGGGTCCCCAATTTTTAGAAATGGGGGTATGTTGACCTCAATAAATGATAAATTTTTAGGGAAATATAACAATATGTTATAATTCATATACTTTAGTTCATACTAATAATTAAGTTACTTATTCCATTTGATCAGGCACCATTATTATGGTTAGTTCATGGTTAGAAAAATCTTACACATGTAGCATTAAGATAAAACATAAAAACTCAATCATGATGTGTGTGTGCTTTAATTCTACTTAATTTTTGCCAAAGTATTTAGAGAATAACTTCCAAGTTCATGGATTTAATCATTAACATTAACTTTTAGCATGTTTGAATATCCATTCAGAACCATTCTTTATCTTAGGAAAGGCTTGGGAATTACTCTAATATTATCCAAGCATCCATAGCCCTGATAGTGATGCATTTAGCTCTACTTAAGGTCTTGCTCCATTGCCAACTAGATGTCTATAACCCTAGTGGAGATTACTAGAATCACTTTTGCTCGTAAAGCTTTTTATTTTTACAATAAGATCTTATTTTTTGTGTTTTTAGATCATTTTTGGTTTTCCATCAAAGGTTGGGAACCACGTTAGCTAGGTTAGGTTTTATGGTCAAGTGTTTGATTTTCAAACAGTCATCCTGAGCTATAAACTATGTCCTAGGAAATTAATTTTTCTTAAGTGCAAGCATGACTATGCTTCAATAATTTAAGCTTTCATCCTACATTTGAAATCATTCTTAAAACCAATTTTAGACTAGAACAAGGTTTAAAATCTCAAGGAACAATTATCTTATCCATTAGTCCTTGCTAGTTTCTCTAAAATACAACATCAAGCTCATATTTTAATAATCTATGATCAACCAATGTTGAAATGTCATACCTGCATTTCTAAACTATGAAGCTCTTGAGCATTCTAGATAAAACCTGAGCTGAGGGTTATCTAAAAGGAATTATTTAAAATCAAGGAACAAAGCACAAAAGAAAACAAATATATATAGACATTATATATAAACAAGGGACATGAAAGAACAAAACCAGAAATAAAGAACAAAAAGAAACAAAACTAAGTCCTACACTAACTACATAAAGTACTTACCTCCCAAATCAAATGGAAAATTATTTAGTCTACTAAAAAACCTTGAAACATGATTGTATCCATTCAATGGCCTCTTTTTGTGGATAGGATCACTTGTATGCTTGTGTCTTATAGATGATGTGTCTTGGTCTCCTATCATCATTCTCATATATATGGATTGAAGATATGAATCTAAGACCCAATCATCTTCTTCCCAAATTATTATACTTTGTAGTAGAAGTGAAAGTTATAATTCATCTATAGATATATAGTGGATTATATCATCTTCAATAAATAATGGTAGCTCAGCTAGTACGTTCAAATTGATGTCTTCACTAGGTTCTTTCTGAGGTGGACATGGACTACCAATCTTTAAAAAAAAAATTCCAAGTCATCTCAAAAGGCTTCTTCATCTTGATCAACTGAATGGATTTCATCTAGATTCTAATCATCATAAACATGTTGGTACCATACTTGTGACCTTTTGATAAATTCATATGAGCATCCCTGATCCATTTCACTTACTTCATATTCATTTTAGGTGAAAGAAGGCATCTCTTCTATCCAATTAGGCTCTATCTTATCTTGGTTTTAGACCTCCAAAATAATATAATCTTCTTGAAACTCTAGATCATTTGTGAAATCCTCAAATAATTCATCCATGTGTTATTATATCTCATCATCTACTATCTCTAGCTCTTTGATTCCATTTAAGAAATCTTGGTATGACCTTTGCTAGTGATCATCTTCTTCAAGGGTATTCTCCATCACAAAAATAAATCTACATGTACTGCCATTCTAGATACCTTCTAAAGAAAGATCATCTTATCTTATATCTATATCCATTTATATCAATTCTTCTTCTTCATCTATATATGTTTCAATGATGATATCTTGTTAGTCTTGAATTGTAATCTCTTTTACATCTTTAGGAATATAAGTCCCATTAGATGCAACTTCTTCAATTTGCTCACCTTCATTTTCATCTTCATCTATAAAATTAAAGGCCTAAATGAAACCTTGATATGTTCCTACAAATATAGATGTCCCTATAATAAAGTCTTAATTATGCACAATTCTATAAGTTTCATAAATATTACAATGATCAACCAAATCAATATCATAAAAACTCATATGTATGTCCTTAGATGATGCATTATTATTTTTGTCATCAAACCCATTGGGAGGCCTATTGAAATTTTGAGAATCATAGTTTCTATCAGAGCATTACCTTGTATTTACTACTAATTTTTTCAATTGAATAAAGTCAGTGTTTAGTTTTTTAACCATTTCTAATGTCAAGTCATTTAAATTTTTTGGTTTCTTAGGCTCATGAATTAGAGCATTACTACTGGTTATGGTCACTAGAGTTATATGGTTTTTTGGATGGGATCCCCTTGTAGCTCTATTTAGGAACTCTAGATTTTGACTAGGATATGTGTGATTCAAGGGAAAATGGTTATGAACTAGTGTTAAAGTAGGTATACTAGGATTGATAGTCTAGAGGGACCAATTTGAATAGATATTAGGCATGAAATACCTCATCTAACCTTGGGGATATATTTTGTCATTAATGATCATGGATTTAGAGTAGGCCTAGGTCAATGTGTTTATGATTGGAATATTCCTTTTTAGGAACATGGAGGTTATGGGATCCATAGAATCCTTATAAATTTCTAAGGCTAAAGCCTCATCAGGTTTATAAGGGTTATGGTTCTATTGAACATTTTTTATAATAAAGAATTAAAGGCCCTCATAGTTTAATTAACATCCCTTTTTATTGTGGTGAACTTATAATACAAGACACAAGGACTGATGATATTTCTAAATTGATCGATGAAGACATTGTTAAAATAATCCCAACTGGTAATGTAGTTTTATAGAAGGTTAAAAAACCATTCATATGTGGTATCTTTAAAAGTAAATGGAAATAGCCTATAGGCTACATATTCATGAACCATATTTAAAAATATCAAAGAAACCTTGAATGACTTAATATGTTCTTCAAGAGTGACCACATTATTAGGATTTAAAGAAGGCAAATATCTTTCAAAATTTTGGGGAAGATCATGTATTATACCTAGCACGTTGATTCAAGAACCACCTAACTAGTCCATACCTTGAACACATGAGTACATTGAATCAGTGAAGATTTTGAGACTTTGGGAATCCCATTCACATAATCCTTTCCTTAGGTAATTCTATCGTGTAACTTTGAAACCTATTTAAAGTATGATGCATCAAACTAATATTTACATAGTATAATGATTAAATTTGCATGTTAAGCCAATTTTGCACAAATATATGTAAATCATGACTATATTTAACTAAATTAGCTCAAATATACATCTAGATTGATGAATGAAAGGAATATTTACATCGCTAAGATCTAATAAACTCAAATTTTCAAAGAACCAATCAATCTTTGTACAAAATTGCTATTACTAACCTTAAACATAGGAAATACACAAAGCATGAACTACTTTTGCATGAATAATCTATGAATCTTCAAAGGATATTGGTCTTTGGCTAAAGGAAGCCCAAATATTGGTCTAAAACCATAAATATCAATTATCTTTACATAATTATGCTCAAATAATCACAAATATGCAAAGAATACATCAATTTTTGGATATAATTCACCAAAATGAGCAAATATTCTACAAATTCATAAAGATATAACTAGGCCCTCCTTATAACACTAGTAAAGCTCCTCCTATTAATGCCTAAATGTGTACCAAAGGTTCCCAGAGTGTTTAATAACACTTCTCATTTTAGAATTATAGGAATTCAGTACATGAGTTGTGTGTTATGATAATCCTATTATTTGTTGGTAGAATAGAGGTAGAACGCATGACTATTTCACAATACTTATATTAAGTGGTGGTTGGGAGCCATCATGTCCAAATAGTATATCTATATGAAATATGTAGTAACTATGCTAGAACAGTGAATTAAGATCAAGAACTAAACTAAAACCTAATCTAAGATGGATATTTATAATGACCATTAAACTAAGGTGATGCGATTAAAAATGAAGTAAAAGGAAGGGTAGGGAAAAAATAAGTATTTTGTTATTTTTGTTTTAGACATTATGAAAAAGTTCATATTTTATCTAGATATGTAATAAACTAATGTGTAACATGAAACATCTTAAACCTAAATCACATCATGCATCAGGCAGACTTCTAATGACTATGACAAATAATGCAAATCAAAACCAAGTTGAATATGAGAAATAATGAAAATAAGAACCAAGATTACTTTAAATATTTATTCCTATAAGCATATAACTAATGCACATCTACAAATGTAGAGTAAATGAAATAAAGCAAACTAAATAAAATTCAATTAACCTAGCATTAGCACAAGTTAACAACTCTAAAATCAAATGTACACATCAAGAATCCATAATAACCATTTGAATCTAAAAATGAAACCACACAACTAAGAGAGAAACTATATAACACTTCACATTAGTAAATACTGGAAAACATTTATATAATTCTTTACTTATGTCCACTACTCAAATTTTACAAAGTAGTTTGGTTCTAATAACTCCCCCTTTGAGAATTAACAATGATCCTTTTATAGGATGTAAGGAAGCATGTTAATCAATCCTAATCCAATTACATTTGAACATGTGTATAATATAGGTGTCCTTTCAAATGTTCTAGAATAAATAATATTTTCTAATGAGGTAACCTATAGACAATATGTTTCCCATAAGTTGAATATGTTTATCTAAAAGAATATCTTATTTCAAAGTATCATACAATGTTGGTTACCACAATAATATTCTTATTTCACCTAACTTAGGACCTACTGACTGATGATGTGTTCTATAATTATTGTAGGGTCTTCATTATTCTTAGATTCTACCCTATATAGGCATGGTCCCATCTTCAAGTTTCTCAAAGATAAATAATACTCCAATGGCATAGTTAATTTAGATATTACGATCTTAGATCCAAACCCTTTATAATACTAGATTTACAAAGTCTCTAATTTGGCCCATTTCATTCACATGGCTTTGACATGGAAATTATATGGTGTCCCAGGTCATTATGTTCATCACTATCAAAATTGACTATTGCCTTTTAAATTTTAGATCTATGGAACTGTGTTAAAATTGGCATTTGTATAATCATCATTTGATGTCCATGAGAATGTCTTTGATGATTGCATGACCATCAATTTTAAACACATGATCTAGGATCTTTACTATGTTAATATTGACATTCTCACAACCATAATTTTACATTCATAAGAACATCTTTGATGGTTGTGTGGCCATCAATTTTAACATAGTTATGGGGACTATCCACCAAGCCTACCACTTATCATCTTTTGATTCACCCTACATTCTATGTGTGCCACAAGTTGATTGTTTGGTGCTTATAGGCTTTTTGTACTAGGATTCATGGTTATGCCATGTGTCAATTGCTCAGTCCTTATTATGCACTAGGCTCCAAGATTGTACCACTTGGTAGTCTTGCAAGCCTTTTGCACCTATAAATTGTGTTATTTAATGCTTTTTCACCATGTGGAGATCCTATATTAACTCAAAGCTTTGTTTGAAATTATTTGACTTGACACTCTATTCATCAAGATTTGTATGTGATAACACATATCATTGATCTGGAAAAGATTCTCAATGTTTAACTAGTGTCCACTACTTTTCATCTTTGATCACACTCCATTCGATTGGGTTCCTCTACTTAAATCTAGGTCATAGATTAGGATATGAATAGTTATATGTGATTCATCCCTACATTCTATCAAATATTAAATTATGATTCGAGACTTAGGATAAAAGAGGATTAAGATAAGTTTAAAACAAATAAAAAGGGCCCTAAGAATTTAAAATGGACTTAGTATAAAGAATTTGGATCATAGTTTTTTCATATTAATAAATATGAATATTTTAGTCTAAGGTTTTTAAGCTAAGTCTGCAACATATAAAAAAGGTCCCCAAGAATATTAAAAGGACCTAGGCTTGAATATTTTAGACTAAGGTGATAATCATTAAACAAAAGGGACCTTGCAGAAAAATCGCTTAGCATAAGGTTTTAACCTAGGGTTTCATTATATAAATAAATACGATGGAACCTTGGAATAAAGCCTTGGGCTAAGTACTAAAAGTGACCCTGCATTTTTAGTTGGACCATGATAAGATAAAAGGGATCATGTGATATAAAATAGACCAAGCATAGAATTTTTAGCCTAAGTTTTGGTTGTGTTGAAAACCATGACCAAGCCTTAGGATAAAAATTAAACTAAGAACATGGTATTATTAATTTTTTTCTTCTTAAACTTAAATAAAAGGTTCCCACTAGATTTAAATTTGAATTAAAAGGTCCAAGTAAAATATTATTCTAGGATTTCAAAAACATGAATTTAATTAATCAATTATAGATCAAGGTTAATAAATGATCAATTTAACAATAAATCAAAAAAATTCTAAGCATGCTCAACCCCAAATGGGATCCAATAAACTTGCAACTTGAAACACAAATATATAATGTTAGCACTTTAGATAAGATTAAAGTAAAACCATGAACAAATAAGTCTACCAGACCATGGTGTGGATGATCTTGAAATAAAAATAATGTGAAATCATGTTAATTATAATTTGATCAAGTGGATTTTAATATTTAAGGAACAAATTTGAATAATTTGACATATGGGTCTCCATTTTTCAAAAATGGGGGCATGTTGATCTCAACACCACCTTGGATGAAATCAATGTTCACATCACAAATAACACTACTAATTAAGGGACTCCTCATTTATCCTCATTTCATAATATTTTATTATCACTAGAATATGAGCATGATTTATAGTACACAACTAAAATGATCTTTTTCATCGATGAATTCCCTCAACATAGAGTAAAATAGCCTTTAACCATTTATAGTCTTATGATAGGTCCTCATGTAAAATAAACTCATTCTCCCTCCCTTAATTTTTCTAAAAAATTTAGGGGAACCACTTTATTTTCATCTCAACCTTTTCCTGTTATTATGTCTCCTTAACACACCATGACATCTTATTCTATGACTTATTCATGCTCCATGCCAAGTAGCTCTACTAACATGGTAGGTTCAACTTCTAGTGGACCTCTTCAAAAGACCCTTCCCTTTAACCAAGCTACTAGTGCATCTTTTAATACCAATGTTTCTCATGCCATTTGTTTTTCTTTTGTTACCAATGTTCTCATGGCACTAGTGTGGTGCTTGCTAATACTCATAGTAAAACTCAAACAATTAATACTAATGCATCATGTGATGTCTACACTAGTCAAAATTCTGCCCAAACTAATCAACTCCTATTAAAAAACTTAATAAAATGCATACCTTCTAAACCAATAACATAAATTAGATGATGCAGATGCAAAACCATATTATTCATATTCAAACCCAACCTTAATAGGTGTCATGGGGAGCACAAAATCCAAATTCCCACCCACCACTTCTTAGGTATTCCCATGGTAACCTTATCCCATATCCACCCCTCATTAATAAAATAGTAAAACATATACAAAATTAACCTCTAGTACCTCAAATTGATAATAGTAACATGGGAGGTATCAAACCCACCATCACTTATAATGGATCTACAGATCCCACATTACATTTGGTAACATTTATAAAGATTGGGTCGAACTTAACACCTTTTCCACTATCAAACTATTAGCTAAAACACTCTCAAGAGATGCTTTAGATTGGTATAATCAATTAAAAACTCATTCTATCACTATCCTTGAATACTTGGTTAACTCATTAGTCTAATAATTTCAAACTAATGATCTTCTCGAGAATAACTTAGCTTAATTTATAAATTGTAAACAACATGAAACTAAAACAACACAAGATTTCATCAAATAATGGAATAAATTGTCTAAAAAATGTGAGGATAATATAGTAGATGATAAGCTCTTCCACCTATTCACTAATGTTCTATACCCTAAATTAAAATATTAGGTTAGGACTCTATCTCTAAGAACTTTAGAATAATCCCATAACCAAGCTAAATTATAATACTTCCTCATGCACTAATGAAAACCATCCCAACCTAAAATGAGTACCCATATGCTAATTAAAAACAAAAACCATCATGTAACCAATGATTGTGTTATTGATATCTATGACACTATTAATAACATTTAATCAGTCACTCCAAATAATGCTATGGAGTATGCTCCCCTACAAACAACACTCTTACTCCTATATTTCCTCAACCCAACCACACTAATGTGCACAAGCCATTATCCCTAGATGAGATTAAAAAGTGTCTTTCAAGACTTCTATCATGAGATATTTACCCCACTTATCCTATTAAATCATGATATGATCCAAAAAAAATTGTTAGTTTCATGCAAATTAGGGCCACTCTTATGTGACTTGTATACAATAATACAATCTAGCTATGGATTTTCTTCTAGGTCAAAACATTGATCATGAAATAATTATTCAAAATAATCAAAAATCATATGAAATACCTTTTAAGACCCATGAAATTCAAAATAAAAACCAAGCTTTAAAACAAGCTAATGCTCATTTTTCTATCTACAAAGATCCCCCTCCAAACCACAAAAATAACATCAACAAGCCTAATCCTTCTATAAAAAATGTTAAAATTCTTATAGACGTCACTACCAATGAATAAAATGTGGTTAATATGACTAAAATGTTAATTTTAGTTGTTTTTATTATTTCAAATCCAACACCTATGCATCACACCTCTCAATAGTTATACATCATTTAGGACACTACTCATCCCATCTAATTGATTTGGGGAAAGAAAAACTTATAACCATTCAATAAATACTCTTAACAACACCACTTGATTATACCTCTCATACCATTTCTACTCTTCCCTCAATATTCACATAATAATATAACATCCCCTAAACTTCTAATAGTATTTCTTCAGCCCAACCTTAATAAATACCTCAACCAACCATCACATTAGCTAAAATCAATCAACCCATTTTTAATCATCCAAAACCAACTACACCATCTCAACACAAGTTTAATTACACTTCCAACCCTCTTTCATAGGATTTCTTGCAACATTATTCACCTATATATATAATCCTCCCTTGGATTATGATGAATGGGATTCCATTGTATAACTTTATCATCTCCCATCTCAATTACCTTTTCTAGAATTAATGCAAACTTTTCCCCATCATCTAAATTATATAATGTAATTGTTGAGCATCCCTCATCCTCCTCTGATAGGATGTGAAGCTACCTTTCCTAGATCTAAAGATAGTATACTCTAATAATGTGAAGAGATGTCTATAGATGTTGATGAAATAATGGATACTTCTCTTTCACTTAATTTTCATATCACTTTCATGATTCCTAATGAGATATTGATTCATGTAGATGATCTACCCCTATTCATTATCATCAAAATTAGTAATATCCAAGTTATGCATACCCTAATTGATGAATATTTAGGTACTTGATTTGCCTCTCTTGACTTTATTAAGACACATTGATATTCATAATACAACCTCAAATCCACACATAGAACATGTTAAAGGTATGATAGAAGGCAAATGTTTCCTATAGGTTTAATTTATCTTCCCATTAGCATTCCTCTAATCAATGTATTATTCCTTAGAAAATATTATTGGTCAACATTGGACTCATCATATGAGATCATTCACCTCATCTACATGCCAATGCATCAAATTCCCCCATAATGGATATATTTATAGGATTAAAGGAGTCACAAACCCTTATAATTTCAAATAGTTTCAAGAATGTGGTGGATTTAAAATTCCTACCCTTGAACCTTTGCCTAGTATCCCATTTAGGGAATCCAAATTCTTCAATTATCCAGTTAATTACACTAAAGGTTATAATGGTCACCCCAAATTAATTGGTAACATTCCACCTAACCTCTTATATTTTTATGATGATTAGCTTTATGATATTAGTATCAAGATTAAAACCTCTAATTTATCCCCTCATATTATCACCTAAATTCCTCCCTCTTTGCAACCTTGATCTTGTCATCCACGTGTTAATGATATACCTATTGTCTTAACCAAGACAAGAAATTCTATACATCGTGCATCTTTTGATGACAAAGTCATACCTACATGTAGCATTAACTTGAACACACTTGAATATGATGATGGATATGCTTTAGATGACCCTTTTTTAGTTTGACTCATATAAGCTATAAATGCCAAAATTATTTGTTTTTTCTCTTCTTTATTTTAGTCTTTTTATTTATCTTTTCATATTCCTTCCTTTATAGTACCTAATACTAATCTTCTTACTATTTGTCATAAGGTATAGATAGAGAACTCACATGGTACACTTCTAGTTATAGTACACACCTTTAAGATTATTATCATGGATCATTTCATGATATTCCCTTATCACTTTTATAGATACTAGGATCCTTATAGTTTACTTCGTCTAGAGATGCTAGCTACTATTCTTAACCCTTTTGTATGACTAGATTGACATTCAGATGAGCCTAGTCTACTTTATGTTCCTAATTTACCTTTAGATGATCTTAATTTGGTGTTTATTCTATCCCCACCTTCCCTTAGTGATGGAATTCTTAATTTTCTATAACTTGATCCCATGCCCACCCAATGGGTCAATTAGCCTTATTGTGATATTCACAAAGTTTCTAGTCATTGTGCTAAAGATTGCTAATTATATCAATCAACCTTTCCTTTTATTTCTAATTATTTAGTTAGTAGGCCCCCAAAACATACTTACAAACATATTTATTAATTTTATGGGATAGATAATCACTCTTCCACTCATTATTGAAAACTTAGGGAATATATCGACATATTACACCCAACCACTGCTCAACCCAAAAATAAGGCCATAGCTCTTCCAAAGCTATTACTAGAGTATATACCTAAATATTAGGAGGTATATTATCTTTAACACCAATTTGGTTCACATCATACTGGTCATTTTATTAATCTCCATTAACACCTTTGTGATCACTCACAGTCAACACATGTATCAATCATCCCTTTTTCCATAGGTCATAAATGAAAGAAGGCTTCTCCTCTATAGGTTACACCTCCTTCCCCCTATAGATATTATTCCCATTCAGACATCTATTACTCTCCTTATGTATCCTATGTTGGATATCCCTCATGATCATGATTCTTAATCAGTTACACTTACATTTTTAGTTGAATATATTTGAAAGGAAGTATTTGCACAATTTTTTGTGAAGATTGATCAAACTCTAGCTCCATGACAATTTAGCTTAATAGAGATGTTTTAAATTTCATAGATAATATTTGTTGTAAAATTTATCAGTATTTTTGAACATGATATGGTGTTATTTCACATTATTGTATGTTATGATTTGTGATCCATTTTTATATATCTTATACACTTGATTATGTGTCAAATTTGATTTCACTTCTCTATTTTACATGGATCTTTATATTATTAATTTGTGTTTATATGGTTTCATTTATTTTCACCTTTATTATGGCTTCTTATCATTCTCTTAATGAATAAACACTTATGTTTATAAGTTCACTTATTTTATGGATTCTTTTCTTTTACAATGATTTTTTGCTACCTTATCTCACTACAATATCAAATAATTATTATTGTGACTTGGTTATACAAACCTTGATTCCCTTAGTAATATCTCTACCATATTATCAATTGGAAAATAAGACATCTGATTGTACTAATATTGTTTATTGATCTACTTTGATCTCTATTTATTCCTTTATTTTACTTTCACATACTAAACATGCATACAGTTGAAACTAAAGATTACATATTGGTTCATAGGTTACCTTAAGTGCTTAGTCAGTCATATCTTTGGATACTTAGCCTCATTTAAACCAAATCTTATATCTCATTCATGTGTATCAATTATATCACTCATGTTGGTTATTCCAAATCCATATAGAGGAAAAAACTTAAAATCCATTAAAATTTTAAAATCCAAATCATTTAAACAAAAGGCAATGATTCAAAAAAGGCAAAATATAAATTTAAAAGTCTAATCACACCAAAAGATGTGGTTCATAGAAAATATCATATTTATAATCAAGGATAAAACTCTATAGTTATCCTCATGATAGATTTGAAGTCCATTGGGGTGTTTTATGTTAGTATAATGGGATAGGAGAATAAATAATATATAAGTTCTATCTACTTTCTCACATAATTACCCACTATTTGTAGTAGACCGATGACTCGATAAGAGGTCCTGAGGAATGGGGAACATGTTTTGGGAAGGTAGGTCCATTTTAATTTTCTTGTTCATATAACCTTCATGATTTGATCTTAGTATCTCACATATTTTCCTCTATAGCTTTGTGTTTATTGTGAACATGTATCTTTTGTATTTAGATGGTCACTATACTATTAGTGTCTCTCTTTTATACCTAGTATGCCTCAAGTTTCTTAAGGTCTTATCATAGATGCCTATGTCAAGATTTTTACATTCCCTATTTCATTAAAACATTAATAATATTTTCCCTTCATAAATATTACTTTTTTAAATAATCATTCCCCCTATGGTTTACCTTTTTGAGTTGTAGTGTAAGACCATGGATAAGACCAAACTCTCCTCATAAATTACTATAATAAAACATTCTATTACTACCATTCACCTCATTGGAGTTTCCCTTGTGAGTTGCAGTGTAAGACCATGGATAGGACCTATCCCTCCTCATAAATTACCACATTCAAAACATATTTTAAATCATTACCATAGTTGTTTTCACCTCATTGATGTTCCCTTTGTGAGTTGTAATGTAAGACCATGGATAAGACTAGGCCCTCCTCACAAAATATTCCAATACCTAGTTCATACTATAACCAAGTCACAATATAATTACATACTTCAAATTTGAGATAAGTTGTGTTTTATTATGAGTTACATGTCATTGACATACTTCACATCTTTACTTAGTACGTTTTATACTTACTTCATAAGTATTCACTTTTATTTTCTTACTTTCTAATTGCATATATGTTTACAATCATTTTATTTAATTTATCATACTTCACATATTGAATTAGTATGTCTAATTTAATTTCAACTTATATTTTATTTTAATACTTCACAAATTGATTTAGTATGATTGATTAAATTTATTGTTTTTTTGTTTTTATACCATTGGTTTTCATATGTCTTCCATTTTATTACAAATTTTCATACTTCCCAATGTGATATAGTATGATTTTTATTTGTTTTAATTTGGTACAATTTTTTGCATGGTTTGAAAACATTTAAGACCATTTAATTCACCATTTTGGTTTATTAAACTTATTCATATTTTATTCTTACATGTTTCCCATTGTGATATAGTATGTATTATATTTTTTTTGATTAATTATACTTTTCCAAATCATTTTTTCCTTTTTGTTTTTAATCATGCATGTGTATCACATAATGATATAAAATAAAACATACATCACATATTTCCCATAGCATATACAATAAAATATAAATACATGTGATAGAAAATAAATATATCCATACATCCACATCCAAATCTAGGTACAACTCATAAGATCAATGAACTCTATGTGTGTGTGTGTGTGTGTGTGTGTGTGTGTGTGTGTGTGTGTGTGTGTGTGTGTGTGTGTGTGTGTGTGTGTGTGTGTGTGTGTGTGTGTGTGTGTGTGTGATGTATTTTATACAATACATGTATAAAATACTATAGTTATATCTCTAAGGTTATGCTCCATCCTATCTATCCTATGGCCTATCCATGTTACCCATTGATCCCTATGATTAACCCCTCTAAATGGTGCATTACAAATAGGCAATCTAGGATATTAAGCCATCAACTTATCTTTACAGGTTGGCCACCTAGGCTTATACTTGTTCAGTCAAGATCATAGTTACCATGTGCACAACTGACTCCTATGTTAAGGATTAGCAAGCATGAGTCTCTTCATCTCTTGTAGACACCTTGTTTAGCCATAATTATGTTCCAATCAGACTTCAGATTGATTTCTATCAAATATTGTAAATCAAGCCTAAGAATCACTAAATGTTCCAATTTCATCTACACATCAGACATTAGTGTTTAGAATCATGTTGAGGCATCCCTATTTTGGGTATTATCATGTATGCAATAGTAACCTCTCAAAAATTCATCTATAGTCAACTTGTGACCTATAAAATTGATAGTTTGGCCTTTGGACCCATTAATTGGGGCATTTAAACAATTTCTAAAGTATAAAAATGCTAAGCAGAATGAATTAACTAAGCAAATTAGATTAAATGCTTAAGTTAAATTTCTACGTGCAATTAGTGAAAATGAAATTTGTAAAAAGTAAATTTCAATAAAAATTAGGTCATGATGATGTCATCATCCTCAAAATCAAGGAATTGAAAACATCTCACATAAAGCCTTAAATTAATAAATGGAGAGCCATGCTTAATAAATGGGATATTTATCCCAAATATTAATTGCTTATCCCCTTCTTAACTCAATTAAGGATAGTCTAAAATTAACTATGATTAATTATAACCTAACTATACTTGGGTTAGAGTTAGTTTGGAAGGCTATAAATACAAGGCTTCAGCCATTATTCAACAAGTTATTTTAGTGTAATGTTATGATGTAAAACTTCCTTCAAAGACCCTCCTTTTAGTGATACAATGCTCATTTGATGAGAGAGCCAAGCCAAATCCAAAGCCAAAGCCAAGTCCAACATTACCAAGATGACAAGGAGAGATGATACAAAGAACACCATTGCCAAAGATTCTTTAATCACATAACCAAGCACATTCTTTCATGGACAACATAAAAATATTGCTTTTAAGGTAAATAATGGTTGTTTTATCTTCTGTTGATAGTTAATTTTATTATATTTCTCCTTGAGTGTCTAAGATTGAGGTGTTAGCTTTATTAGTATGTTTTTATTTTGGTTTTAATCATACTAACTGTTATCAACTTAAACTTACATATTTATAAAGGTTATTCAAGCCTTCAAAATTTGGAGTAACATGGAGACAATCCTAGGCTATGGGTGGCCTTATAGGTGGATTGAATATCTACATTAAAGGGATATTGGCCCCAAAATTTTAGCTAAGTATTTTGGCATTTTGACACAAAATCAACATAGAATGGAAGGAGACTAGCATGGAAAGTCTATGGCATGGAACATGAATTTTAAAAAATAATCATGGCATGGAACCTACGAGGCATGAAAGTAAAAAGGTGTAGAATAAAAAACACAAGAGGACCCAGTCAAAGGAGAATTAGTCACAAGGAAACCAAAATCATATGATGAAAATAAATAGAAAAAGACTTGTGAAACACATAGGAAGTGGGAGAAGTTAAGGATAAATTCATAAGGGTCACCTAGACCTTATCCATCAAATTTTTTTCACTAGCCCATAAAGAGATAAACACAAGGAAACAAATATCTAGCATAGAGAGAATATATAAGGGCACAAAGGCCCAGGTCCTTAGGATAAGTTAGTTGATAGAACACCATGAATCTCACTTTATAGATAGTTTTTTGGTCAATTACTCCTACCATTATTATTTTAAATACTTGGTCAAGGATAAATAAGTATAAATATGCCTATTATAAAGCACTATGATGACATAATTTTCTTGATTATGCTTTGCTAAAGCTTAATATATGAGTTATAGATATTATAAACATTCTTGTGTTCATACTCAATTAAATATATAATTGTGTATCTAAAATAGGATAAGTTGAGAAGTTAATTATTGGAGCTTAGTATGAAATATTTACAATTATTTTCTTCTTTTAAATAATAATCTCATAAATTCATGGCACTTTTTGTGTGATTACAGTTGTTGAACATAATGATGTTAGGATTAAAGTAGATTATATTTTTATCTATATAATATCTAATTAATTATATGTTTAACATATTGAATATAACTAATAAAATGTTACTACCTAACATAACCTATGAGAACTAGTCTCTAGCTATGTGCTTTGGGTGAGTGCACAAGACCATAGTCTTGCATGAAAGATCCAGTGCACTAGCTCATTGGGATACACTTTAGTGTCAAAGATTTATTAATAAAACCCAAAATTTTGGTTCCATTATTAGGAACCATAACACTTACTACATATTCATGGAATATGTTTGAGTATATCACCCTTGAGAGTATTAAACAATGGATTACTAGCATTGAAAATAATTTTATGGTTCCCTACCTTGAACTAAGAGTTTTTGAATAGAAATGGGTAGAGTATAATCTCTATAGTTCATTGTATGAAAATTTATTTACTAAGATCTTGGTTCATTTTCACACTTGGCTATTTGTGAATGCTCAAGGATAATAATGAAACCTTGGGAGAAGACAATCTTAGAAATTAGAATGACAAAGAGATTCAGCTTGACTTGGCACCTCATGGATGTGATATGTTAACATTTGGTGGAGAGGAGTGTTGAATAGTTACATTCTAGAGTGTGTTGTAACTACCTATTTATGTCTTGAAGAAGCCAAGCTTCAGTTCCTTAGATAACCATATGGCCATTACATTAGACATTTCTCTTTATAAATCAAGAAGTTGTTTATTTATTGTGGACTTGAGACTATGCCAATAGAGATTTGAATCCATTTTTTCATGAGCCAAAAATTTGGAAGGGGAGTAGATAAGAGTTGGTAAAATATTATAGATTTAGAATTATAGTCAATCAGAGGGCATTGAAAAAGTGGAAATATGATGAAGTTTGGTAGAATGTTATAAGAGTAAGTAAAATGAGAAGAGACTAAGAGAACTTAGTAAGTTTTGTTAGGATCCACAGGGAAGTGAATCACACAAATATTACCCCATCACTTTTACACTATGCCTCATACCAATTCTATCATACAAAGGAGAAACTAGCTAGATGGCAAAAACTAAAGAACCAAGTCTAAACCAACTAGGTTCCCCAGCCCTAGTTTATGCTCATATTTTTTAATCAAATGACATATATATACATAATTAAGATAAATATAGTGTGTAATCAGAGACTAAACCTATAAGGGGTATTAAAACTAAGCCAATTGACACTCATATAGACTTAACACTTTCCTTCCCTTTTTAAGTGAATTTCATGACATAATTTTGTATGCCTAGAGGACCTAACCTTCAAAGTGGAAAGAGTATAGGCCAAAATTTGATTAATAAATTGGATACCACACCCCATGTCATTATTTTTTTTATTGGAGGTAGATTATAAACTGACATAGGAGGAAGTGGTGGACTTCCCCCTAAAGGGATAGGATCTAGAGGTTCTCAACAACCACTAGTTCAAGCACCTCAACTAACAATGGTATATTAAAAAATGACACTTCACTTACCTGAATATCATGGCATGGATAATGTATAAACCATGTCCATAAAATTGAAATCATCTAGAGGGTATGAGGCATTAATTCCTCTAAGAGAGAAGCCACCCAATTTGTAACTACATTTTTAGAGTGAGCGCATAAATGGTATATAAAATTTGACCCTTAATAAGTGGTGGTTGACAATGATCAACTTAAAACATCATTCCTTCAATAATTTTATATTCCTAAATTTTAACAACAAAGTATATTCATGCTAAATGACATAAATCAAAAACTTACTAAAAGTGTGCAGGAGTATGATGCAAGGTTCAAAATATTGTTTTCAAAATTGTCATTTGAAATAAATATTGCTTAGTATGAGAAATGTTTTGTGGTAGGTTTTTTACTTCCATTTTGATGAAAATTATCTCAAAATACCTTCACTAGCCCATATGAGGCTTTGGAAGTTGCCCTCTATGATGATGTGGTTGTTAGTATTGATATTAGGATTAGTCCTTTCATGGAAGCTCAGATAGATTTAATGTCATCACATCTAAAGAAATTAATTAAAAACATTGAACATGATACTCGTAGTGACCTTTGATGCATTGATTATGAGTTTGAAGGACATACTCAAAGTAACTACCTGCATAAGAATGTCTATGATGTAATGAAGTAGTCATGTGAAATCTATATTGTAGAGAATGATGTATGCTCTTATCCACTTTTATAATGAGAAACACACTCAAGGTTTTTTAATATTTTAAAATATTTGATGCCTACACTTAAGACACTAATGATTGTCAACTAATAAGTGACATCCATGAAGCACATACTTGAGGTATATGCCAAAAATCTATAGCAAATAATTAGGATAATGGTGGCTATCATTATTGAGGTAGAGGATAAGTATGAGGAGGTGGTCATTTCCAACCTAGGACATGTTAGAAATGTGGATCCCCAGACCATTATCAAAGAGATTTTCTAGTCTACCCTACATGTGCTTTTTTTTAAAAGGACCACTATCTGAAAGAATGTCCTAACTTATACATGGCTATCACTAAGGTGAGAAATGAAAAAGGTGTTTATATGATTTGAATTGAGAAACCACATTAGAATACATGTTTAGGCACCCCAAAAATTTAACAAGTGAATATTACCATGTACTACAAAGGATAATCTCAATCTACCTCCAATCCTATTGAGAAGGTATAATGTGAAGAACCATAAGCAATAAAGTATCCTAATGCCCAAGAACAAATGAATGCACTATATGAAACTATGACATTGATGTGATAACTCTATGGAGAAATTAAATTTATCAAATAAAAAGAAGAAACAAAACATGTTGATATGCATAACATAGTTGAGCCTCAAAATATGGTGCATGATGACTTCCAAGAGCTATGCAAGTATATGTTAGATGATGACAGTATCCCATCCTTAAGCATATGGATTAATAATTTGGTACAAGAAACAAATGTTTCTCAACCTCAAGTAACTCAATAGATTAAGGATCATCATCTGAATCATGCTCGGTTGTAAGATACTGTTTTAGTGAATTTTAGCTTTTATTTTGAAAAGGGAGGAAAAAGAAACTAAATATGTATATGGTTGAAAAACTTGTTTGGATTGTGCACATATTGAATAAAAATATTGTGAATAACTCATATTTGTCTTGGGAGGATGCCCTTAAAATAATAAAATACTAAAGTAAATGGTTGGTTAGATAGATAGCTGAGCGGATTGCCTAGTGCTAGCTAGATCGCAAAAGTAAGAGCTTCATCGGGGGCTATCAATCCACACATTTTGAACAATTAAGTTTATGAAATGAATAGAAAGTATTTACATAAATAATCAAAAGGTAGTAAAATTAAACATAATAAATTCTTACCAAAGATAATAAACTAGAAATGACTAATATAGTGATGAGTAAATCAATATTAGTGTTAGATGGCTCAGGTCTGTTTCAAAAAATTAGGTAGGGGTCTGTGAATAGGTAGAGACATAGAAATATATATTTGTTTAAGGATGGGTATGTGGAAATAACTTATTATTTGTTACCATTGTGACTATCAATATTTAGTATGGCCATTGGTGGTCAAGCTGACCATTACCAGTTAGGCAGACCATCGATGATTAGAACAACCATCGACAATTACTGTGTGTAGGTTTGGGTTGGAAAAATAGCTAGTTTATGAGATCAAAAAGTGGATTTTTGAGATATTGGTTGGTGTTGGATTGAGTAAAAAATGTAAATAAAGTAATTGAATATTAAGAAGCAAATACTTATCTTACATAAGGCTAATTGGGTGGATGCTTGAGAGGGTTGAATCATTGGTGGAGTCTAATGTGATTTTAGTAGAGTAATGATACTTGAAACTTGGAAAATTATGATAGAAATTTTTCTCTCTAACATGATGGTTGGGTCACTAGATTACTAATGATGATTGACCTATAAAACAAAGGAACTCTAGATGCATAAGCTCTTGATAAAAATTGTAGATGGGCTTCACCTTTTTGTTCCTCTCTTCTTATAGGCAAGGTAAGAGAGTTGTAACAAGATGGTAATTGGGATATCTAATTATAATTCACTCATGTAATGGATCTCACATGGATTAAGACAATCTATTTTTAGAAAATCAAGGTGGGTGGTTTGCATGTTGGATGTAAGGAGGTGCACCTTGACCATCAATGGTCAAAGTGATCATCAATGGTCATACTAATTGTTAATGGTTGAAGGTGAAGGGTTAAAGTGGGTAAAATTTTGGTTACGTTATTTTTGTAAAAATGATTATGGGTTAGGCTTGGTTAACACTAAAAGGGTTAGATTAGTCCCAAGGGGGTCATAAGGAAGTCTATGGGAATTTTGACATTTAGAATCATGATGTGAGGATTTATAGTCTATACATTTTCCCCCTTTTTTTTATGCAACTTTGAATCAACAAGTTAAAAAATAAAAATGGATTACTACTTGAATATCTAATTACCCCAAGTATGGGAGGAGGTGTTCCCCCTCAAACTGAGAGTTGATGAGGTAAATAGATTCTAGTGCAATTTTGATAAGGTAGGTGAAGGTGATGATAAAGGTGGATGTCATGAATATAGGTGATAGGTTGGGCACTAAAGTGAAAACAAACAAACAAAGTATGACAAAATTATAATAGCCAAGGTCACACATAGACTAGGTTGACATAGTTAGTAAAAATAATGGTCAATTCTAGAAGGATTGGTAACAGGGTAATCAGGCAACAACATTAGGCATAATTGATTGGGTTATTCCTATTAAGTCTCCTAGATAGGGTTGGTGTTTTGATGGGTATCTAAGGTAGGAAGTACTCTTGGTGAAAACACAAATTGGTCAAGTGTCATGGGTATTTGAGGTAGGAAATGATCCCAAGAAGACACAAGTACATCTAGTAAGCACGATGTGGCACAAGTGAAAAATGGGTCAACATGGAAATTTTATAATTGTGGTCAAAAGACCAAGAAAAATTCATCATAAAACACATGCTATTTTGACCGCAATGAACCAATGGTGACATGATGCGGTGGTTTGGGTGGGTGGAGAAGGTGGTCTTCATGGGTGGCTAAATGATTTAGTGTAGCTAGAAAAGGGTTTCTTAGAGGTGAAATAAAAAAGGGTGAGCATCTTGACTATTTCCATGGGTGGGTAAATTATTTGGTGTCATTATAAAAGGGTTCTTTAGAGGTGAAATAAAAAAGGGTGAGCATCCTGATCATTGATAGTCAAGGTGCTCAAGGGTGACTATTGATGGTCACCCTAACTATCAATAGTCAAGGTGCAAACCCTAAAATTTCATGGGATAAAAAGTGAAATTATAATTAGTTTTAACTCATTGTCAATTTTTGGCACTATTAACATTATAGCTCTAGTGCCTATGATTTTAGGAAAAAATTCTTGATAATGATGACTATTGAGGTGGAAGTTGACTACTAGATAAGGTGCATAGAGGACCTAGGGGACCAGTCAGGATGTAGGGAGTACATGGGTGCAGATGAGGATGAGGATGGGTAAGCCTAAAAATGATGTAATGATGGTAGTCCTGAAATAAGATATGAGGTACCCTTAATTTTATAGCTTAAGTTGAACTTGGTAATTGCCTTAGGAGTTTAAAGGTAGGTTAGGTTTTGAGCTATGATGCCCTAGTTAGGGTTTTTGGGAATTCAGGTAATTTATGAGTGAATGGGGAAATTGATTAGGTGGGTAGGTGAAATAGGGTGGGTAGTCACATTAGGGTAGTGAAGTAGGAATTTTAGTCTACATTTTGGGTGGTATTTAGAGTAGGGTAGGATTTGGGTGTTATTTGTAGAACACCCATAGTGACCATCAATGGTCGGGCTTGATTGTCGATGGTCAACCTCTTAAAAAAAGGGGTACATGATTATTGGCAGTCACCATGACCATCAATGGTCAACTAGGGAAAAAAATAGGGTTGAAAAGTGTTTAAAAATATAAGATCAAGTAGATGTTTAATTTCTAAGTATAGGGTGACCTTATATTTTTAAAGGGTAAATTATAGGGGTCTTGGGTAGATGGGTAGGATGGATATAGAAGTAGGTTGTTTTCTAAAAGGGTAAGGTAGAGTAGGGTAGGAATTGGTATACAATAATGGTGTAGGTGACTAAGTTGTGGTTTTGACTTGGTGCAGGATAGGGAGTAGATATAGATCCATGATCGAGTGTCACTCATCTTATTATAGATCCACCAAGGGATGACCCTAGCTAATGGGGCCTACATAGAGGAGGTTAGGTTGGTGGTGATGAGGTGATATCATCATTTACCTTAGGATACCTCTATGATCATAGAGATCATTAAAATATTGGATCCCGCTATGAATACCTTCTTACTATCGATTAGTGAGATGATGATCTTGCCCAAAGATGTTTATAAGATCACATAGCTACCACTCTGGGGTGATCTAATTTATCACATAGAGTAAGAGGAATGAGAGGAGCACATTGAGATTTTGTATGGAGATTACAATGATCAGGTTTGATGTCATGCTAGGGGGTTTTCCTACAACATGTTATATGTGAGGGCTTCAAGTGAGAGGATATTTTTGATGATGCTTATGATGGTCATCTCCTAATTTACTCTTCTTGACTTTAGCAATGAATGGTTACCATATTTGTTACTAGGGGTGTTGGTGGATTTGATGCTAGGGTAGACTATATTTGGCTAGGTACTTGATATATTTGTCTAAATTTATAAGGAGATATGGTGGTTTAGGGGCCACAAGAGTATGGTATCAATGTTGGCTTGGTTTAGATTGTTGGGCTTATGAAAACTTTTGGGTGTTGAGGCTAGTGGGATTGCCATGGGTAGGATACATGTAGCTTGAGTTCCTAATTATATTTATGTAGTGGAGGGCTTACTTTATTGTATTAGGCATGGAAGGAGGATCCCATAACATTAATTAGTTTAGGGGTACACCAGGTGCACTAGTGATTAGTACATCACTTGGATACCTTATGTCCTATTTCTAGTGTGTCATAGCTATAGGAGGTAGACACTCTCCCTATAAAGATATAGGTGGATATTCGGTAGGTAGGATGGGAGGTGGAGTTTATCTATTTTTATAGGGTACGTACATAGTTTAGCCTCATATAGTATATTCCATGCACATTTTTTATGTACAGGCATGGGGACATAGAGATTATATTGTTAAAGCCTCATCTTATGATGATTTTGTTAGACCATGAGGAGATGCTAGCTAGGTCATAGATAGATGATATTGGATTTATAGATGGTTACATGATGTGGTACCAGGCATTATATGCAATGATACATATTGGTAGGGATGATAGAGGTAGATGGCCTATAGATGTGGACCTAGTTAGGAGAGGGGTTCAGAGGGCATAGGCATAGGGTCTAGCCCCAATGGATAGGTAGGAGTAGAGGTAGCCATTGTATAGGTACAATTAATAGTGTTATAGGGACAAGTGGCCACCTTCCTAGGCTAGATTGCTACTTTATAGGGTCAAGTTGGTACTCTCACAAGTGGAAGTGACCAGGTGAGGGATTCACTAGCTTTGACAGGACCACCAAGTACCTTCCTCATGGCATGATACCTGGCTATAGTGGATCTATGGTATTATGAGGCCATAGTTTTGACATAGTGTCCATAGGAGCCCTGATGGGGTGAGTATAGATCCAACTTGGTAGATGGTACCAGTGTGGTGAATATATGGAAGTGGACAATGTATGTAGGTGGATAGATAGGTGTTATAGGTGGATAGGTACTGGGACCTAGTGGTGTATCAAAAAATAGTGGTGCCCTAGGGGCCTAGATACGACATATTATATATTGTTTGTATATCATTTTGATTATGGCTTATGAGTCAATGTGATAAGATATACATTTTGAGATAGAGGCAAGCTTCTCTGCTTGTACACATTATTATGTTCTTTGACTCATGAGACACATATGTATGTTCTTTATTCATTGATTATACTTATGGTATACGATTTGTGTTGATGATTAATACTTATGATGTGATGTTACATTGCCTATGGATAATGCTTATGTTATGGATGCTAGACACTAATTTAAACCTAGCTAGCTAGGCATGAGATGGCTTTGATTTATGGGTATGCTTCCTATTTACTTATGACATGCTAAATCTTAATGAGTATTTGGATTTTAATATTTAGATTTAGACATGTGGTGGAAAATGGTTGATTGTTTTATTTCTCATGGATGTTATGGGTTTATTATACTTTTTATGGTTGTGATTATGATTATGATGTTTCTTATGACACACATGGATATGCCTATTATGATTATGGTTTTTGTTATCTTTCTTAGGGTAAAGCACATGAGGTAGGCTAACTAATAACACTATATGGGAGAATAGATAATTAAATCAAGAGACAAACATCATAATGATAATATCAACTAATCACGATAGGATAAGAAGAGGGTACTATGTTTCTTCTTTGCTAAGGACTAGAACAAAACCAAAGTTAGAGTGGCTTAATGGACATAAGCCCTTTGAATTATTTTCAATAGCATTTGTTAGTTGGTTAAAAATGTGTCTTGACAACATAATGCTAAGTAATCTCAAAATCCCTTGCTCATAGTGTAAAAAAGGGAGATGAATGAAAATGAAACCCTCCTTTGAGACTATCATACCTCTTTTATAGGTGTCCAAAGAGTCAATATATACAAGCCTATATCATATAAAGCATAAAATGATTGATGTAGGAAGTCTATTGTGAAAACTTATTGCAATTTTCACCTTATTTTTCTATGTGAGATCCAATTGTATCTTTCAATATTAGTTTGCTTTTTTATGATTTTGAAAATGGGTCTTTTGCTTTGTTTTTATAAATTGGAAGCTAACCAATGTGAGAAGTTTCCAAGAAATTAGTATGCTTTTTGACAAATGCTTTACTCATCCATCCTTCAAGGGAGTGATTTGAGTTTATTTGATTTGTTCAAGGCTATGTGATAGTTATCCTTCAAAGGAGTATTCTACTTTATATTTGTGTAATTTTAGTATGTTTATGTAGTTATCCTTCAAGGTAGTAGTCTATGAATGCTAAAATTTTCCCATGATTTTTATTTATTTGGATTTTTCTTTTTGATTTTTTGATTTTGCTTGACATAGACATGCTTATATAGGATTAAGGGTGTACCTTTATGAAGGCAAAACTATAAATACAAGAGGTTGATTAGGTGTAAAGAGGTTTATGTGACAATGATCATGGGAATCCATCCCAATAAAGGGGTGAAAATTATCATGGGAATCATGCCATGAGTAGAGATATGATAATCATTGTTAAAAATTAGGTCATGACTATGATGGATAATCACATGAATTAATTTTAATTAGTTTCCCCTAAAATAGGGAGATGGTTGTGGTTGAAAGTGAGGGATGAGATTAAGGTAAAATAAAAGGTGAACTTTATCCTTCTTAAAAAAAGAATGGATGTAGATGCAAAGCATTGAGGGGCTCAAGTTTTGGGTAGCCTTCAAGAGAATACAAATGATAATATCCTAATACATACTTGTGGGTTTTGATATAGGGTCCAAGATAATTGAAATCAAACTTGCCCTGCTTTCTTTTCTCCATATTGGGGACATGCTAATTTTCCTTTAGGATGAGGTCTCTAATGTTGAATTCTCATATTTTAATGTGTTTTTTATAGGCATGTTTGGCATGATATTGGTAGACATGAAGGTGGGTAAGGGATACTAAATAAATCTCATCAAGTATATCAAGTTGAGCTAAATAATGTTAATGATAATCATCCTCAGTAATGAGATCTTGAAAAGATATGTGAAGAGAGGGTATCTAGACTTTGAGAGGTAAGATGGCATCTGATCCAAACATAAGATAAAAAGGTGTAGCACCAATTATGGTTCTAATTATAGTATGATATTTTCATAAGGTCAATGGGGTTGAAAATGCCAATCTTGACTAGATGCATTAACCATTTTAGTTAGCATGTTCTTAAGATTTTTGTTAGAGGCTTCAACCTTTCCATTCACTTGAGGGTGATAGAGTGAGGAGAAGCTTAACTTAATGTTGAATGCATCGCATATACCTTAGACTTACTTATTCTTAAAGGACATACCATTATCTATGATAATCTTATGAATAACACTAAAGTGGTAGATGATGTCATGGTTGATAAAATCAATAATCTTCTTAGCCTTGGTCAAGACTAGAGGAATAGCCTCTACCCACTTGATAAAATATTTAGTCACAATGATGATATAATGGTGTCACTATGAGGAATTGGGGTTAATTTCACTAATAAGGTCTAGAACTCATTATGAGAACGGCCATAAATTAGTGGAAATGCAAAGACTATGGCTAGTTGTGTGATGTAAATTGACATATTATTGACACTTGACACACTTTTTCACATAATCATAGTAGTATTGGTTAAGGGTAGGTTATTAATATCCTAGGTGAAGGATGTGTTTGTCTATAGTGAATCCACTAAAGTATCCCCCATATATACCATCATGTGTTTCCTTAATATCATGAGAGGATTTGTGATTATGTAGGCAATAGAAAATGAGACCATCAAAGTTGAATTTGTAAATAATTCTTCCCAAAATGTTGTAACATGAGGTAATCTAGATAAATTATCTTTGATAATTATTGAAAAAGCCAAAAGGAATGATAGAAAGGTTAAGGTAGTCGAAGGTTTATTGATACCAAAGGTCAATTTGGGTCTCTTCCACATTTAAAATGGTGGGAGAATCTAGTTTGACATAGGAAGTTTGGGTAAGTATATGGATAATGATGGATATCTTAGAGTTAGATGGTGAAAATGGGATCTGAGAGGTGAGGGAAGCCATGGTATCGACAAACTTATTGGTAGATTATGGGGTTAATTAGATGCAATAATGTTTAAAGGATGTTAAAAGTTCATCAACTAGTTATTTATACTATTTCAAAACATCATTATTACACTAGTAAGAGCCATTTATTTGATTGACCACAAGTTATGAGTCACCAAATATTTTTATTTTTTTGAATCCTAGGGTTAAGGCAGTTTGAAGGCCTATGACTAGGGCTTCATATTTAGCCATATTGTTGGTGCATTCAAAGTCAACCTTGAAAGACAAAGAAAGAGTTTTATAATAAAAGGGGATAATGATGATACCAATTCCCCCACCACATTGACATTTTAAACCATCAAAGAACATGGTGACCTTATAGGTGAAGTCCACCTAAGAGAGGGTCATGATGGACTCATCAGGGAAATCAAGAGGAGGCTGATTATTTGCTAATGGTGCTTTGGATAATTGTTTAGAAATTACTTGCCCTTTAATTAGATTTTTCTAGAGTAACTCAATGTCAAACTCTATTAAAGCATGAACCACTTGGCCATAAATTGGTTTTGGTATGGATTGGAGTGCATGTACTTGAGTGGGTTAGTATTGGTTATTACATAGGTTTTTTGGTTAAGAAGGTAGTGGTGAAGTTTGGTGGCCACTAAGAATAAATCCAAGAAATTTTTTTAATTATGGGTGTAACAATTCTCATACTCTACAAGCATGTGTCTAATGTAGTAGATGGCTTGTTATCTATGTTGGTCATCCTGATGAGCAAGCATTTGTCATAAGGAGTGGTCAGTGGTAGATATATAAAAGTAAAAAGGCTAGTCTTCCTTGGGAGGGGTAAGGATAGGTAGAGATAAAATGTAATTTTTGATTGAATCAAAAGCCTATTGATAATCTTTATTCCACATAAAAGACACATATTTCTTTATAAGGTGCTGGAAGGGTTGGCATTAATCTAAAACCTAGGAGATAAAGTGATGAATGGATTGAAAATTCCCTTGTAAACTATAGAGTTGCTTAAGGTTGGGAGGAAGCATGTAAAATATTGCTTTGATTTTGATGGGATCAAATTTCATTCCATTAAGGGATAAAATAAAACCCATAAGTTTTCTTGACAAAACCCCAAAAATGCACATCTTGGGGTTTAGGTAGATATGGTAATGGATAAGCTGATTAAAGATGATTTTGAGAATAACTAAATGATATTTTTAGAGTTTATATTTTTTGAGAATGTCATCCACATAGTCCTCTACAATATTATGGATAAGGTCATGGAAGATGTAAACTATGATGCATTGGTAATTTTCACTAGTGTTCTTTAACCCAAAAGTCATGACTATATAGTAGAAGGCTCCCCATGGGGTGGTAAAGGTAGTTTTGTGTTAATATTTTAGGTCAATTAGAATTTTAATGTAACTTGAGAATCCATCAATGAGGGATAACATCTCATGGCTCATTGTAAGATAAACTAGTTGGTAGATGCTTCATCAAAGAAAGTCATCTTTGGGGAAAGTGAGGTTGAGGTCACAAAATTCCACACAAATGCATAGTCCCCTTATTGTTTTGGTGATAGGTATGACATTTTAGACCCATTAGGGATAGTCAATGGGTTGAATGAAGTTGATATATATAAGACATTGAAGTTTTTCTTTAATGATAAGGGTTATGCAAGGATGTATGTGTCAAAGTTTTTTCTTGATGGGATTAGCATAATGGTGGGTGATTATGTTATGGGTATCAATGGCAGGGTCAATTGTAGGAATTTTTCTATAAGACCATGTGAATTCTATTCTATGATCTTGGAGGAAAGAGGGGAAATCTTAGAGTTCTTCAGTATTCAATGATTAGCTGATCTTGAATTGATAATGCAAGGGTGTTTCAAAGTGTCCAAGTTGATATCCATGGTGTATTTTTTAAACATGATCAAAGTCTCAAGAGGTAGGTATTTATGGATGGAATAATTTTGGGCACCTAAATAGGTGAGAATAGAATCATCATCTTGGCACTACATAGTGTTAATGTTAGGGGAGTCATTTCCTATCATCTCAAGATGGGTTAAAGGGATGTTTATTGTTTCCCCCTCCTTATTATAGGTTATGGGTCTTAGGATAATCATGTTGATGAAAAAAATGTAGGTGGGATGATGTCATCATTCTCACATGTAGGCAAAGGAGAGGTCGATGAGGAAGTTGTGTCTTCCTCAACAATGGTGGTGGTAGGTGATTTAATTTTATTTTTGTTGGGTGGTATGAATCCAAGGCTATGTTTCTCGTGAGGTTTATTTATTTCAATGGAAATCAACTCATATGAGATATTCTCATAAAACCTAAGACTAAACTATTTCCAATCACACTTATGAAGGTATGTTTTGGCAAAAGTTTTTTTTTCTAAGTAGGAAAATCTGGTGGTAAATGTATGAGGTGAAAGAGAGGTGGTATAAGTGCCAATAGGTGTATTGATCCCCCCATAAATTAAATGGTTTTGATAATGGGGAGGTCCAAAAGGAACAATGGTTTTGACATTGGGGTCATATTCTAGGTGGTTAGTAAGTTTCCCATACTCATGAGGAGTAGAGAAGGTATCAAGAGCTAAAAGGTGATATTCCCCTAGAAAAGGTGGTGGAATGTTGATTCCAAAGGGTTTGAGGTTGGGATCTAATTAGAGGTGATGGATGAACTAGTCGATGTCTCATTGGTAGAAAGAGGAGTGACTTCCTCTTTCATGGTGGAGGTCTTGTCTTTGGTTAAGGAGGGTGTGCTAGATGGATGTAAGTGTATGTCATTGGGTTGGTAGGTCATGTTACATGTCAAGAAGGGACTTGGGTCAGCTTACATTGTGATGATATAGTCCTCATGCTTAAATTTAATGCAATTATGTAGGGTAGAGGGGATATAACCCATGGATTAGATCTAAGGTCATCCCAGCAAAACATTGTATTAGAATTCACCTTCCACTATATAGAAGAGTTTAGGGAGTATGAGAGGACCTACACAAATATGGAGGATAACCATTCTTATGGTAGTGGTCATAGTTTCATTAAAGGATTTTAGACATGACATTGTCTTTAAGGTTTAGTTAGTTATAGGCATTGGAGAATATGATATTAATACTAGATCTTCTACCAATCATGACTCATTTGATGTGGGTTTGATTGATGTAAGAATTAATAAAGAGAGAGGGATTAGGGTCATTCATATGGGTAGAATTTATTTTAAATCCTTAAAGTTACTAAGTTTGGATATTTGGAGAGCACCAATAAAGGCTACTAGAAGTCGAGGGTCTTCAAGTTGGACCTCTATCGATTGTAATGCCTCAATAATTATTTGGTGATGATGAGGTGAAGTAGTAATAAACTCATATAAGCTCATATTTGTTAGGGTTTATTGAATTTGTTTGAGTAATACTCTCCTAATGGATTTGGAGGGGTTGGATTAGGAGGCACCTAAAATAGATGCCTTAGGTTTGGGTGAAGGTGAAGGTGAAGGTGTTTGGGTAGGGTTTGGTTGGGAAGTAGAAGATGGGTATGTCTATGGTATGGACACTTTGGCCTTCCCCTTATCCTTATTTTGTGATCTTGTGACCACATTAATGGTATGGATATATGGAGGAATTAGGGTAGGAGAGTCATTCAGTTCTTCATCACTGTCAGGTGAGAGTGGAGGAATAGGTAGGTTTTGGCTAATAGTTATTGGTTGGTGGATTGGTAATGGGATAGTGGGAGGTTAATCTATTATTATATTTTCCTCATTATATATTTGATGAATAATGTTTTGGAGAGATTTTTATTTCTTCATTTCATGGCTTGGTGTCTTATGATAGGAGCACACATGGTGGTCATTATAAAAAATGGGTTTTGAATCAAGAGGATCAAATAGCCTGATAGGGAGTAATATCAAGCAAGAAGCTTACAATAACCTTTGGAAAATGGTGAAGTATGACTCAGCTAAAGGTGGAGATGCTTTAGGATTTTTGGTCTTAGTTGGTAAGGTGGAGGACCTTAGGGTAGTAGGTTTGGTGATGGATGGTTTGGGTAAGGTAGTGAAATTGGTTGGTAGTTCTAATTTTGGAAAGGCTATGGTTAAGAAAGTGGCAGTAGGAAGGTTTAGGATAGGTGGCATGGTTATTGATGGTTTGGTGAAAATAGGTGTGTCTGAAAGAAAGTGTGTTGATGTAAACAATAATGGTTATTGGGTCTTGGTTGGGATAACCAAATTTATAATCAAAGGGGAAGTATGAGGCCCAAAGATATAGGGCAAGGTGGAGAGATATAGGAGTTTTGGCCCTTTGGCTTTTTGTTGTTTCTACTCCCTTAGTTAATTTAGGTTGGCATTTTATTTTTGGGTTTGGTGAGGTAAGCTACAATTTGATAGATGGGTAGCTGAGAATCTATGTAGGGAAGGTGCTAAGGTTCTTTGTTGTTTTGGTAAATTTAGTAGGTTAAGGTGATATTGTTTCTTAGGATTTAGGTGCCTTGGATGGATTAGTAATAGTTGGGTTGGTAGAGGTTTCCATCGGTTTGGTTGGTAAGATAGGTGTTTGGATAACATGGGTGGTGGGTTGGTTTACTAAAGGTATGGTTGAAGGTTCTTAATTGGTAATATAAGGTCTCCCTAATTATTCCATAAGGTGGCTTGATCCATGTCAGGGTTGGAAATAAATTCCATTTTTTGCACTAACCTAGAGAATGGCTTATAGGTTGATTTTATTCCCTGGATAGTGGACCTAAAAGATAAGCCCGTAGGTTGAGACAAGGGGGTGGTAATCTTGTCCTTAACCTTAATCAAAAGATGTAAGGTTTGAATGGGTGAATTATCTATGGGAGGTGTAGACATAAGGGCTTCCTCTTCAAGGATGCTCTCTAAAGTGGTAATAAGTTTCTTGATGGTTAAGGGAGAGGGTAAAATGGGTGATTGTTCTAGAATGTCAGTCAAGGGAGGGGTTGATGGCTCCACTACCTCAATAAGTGGAGGAGGAAAAATGGGTGTTTCCTTAGTTTGGGTTTCCAAAAAAGGAGAAGGTAACTTTTTTACCTTAATAAATAGAGAGGGTGGGGTAAATATAGGTTGGTTAGTAGGTTCTTTAGCAATGAGTATGTCAATAACCATGTTAATAGCATGGGCATCATGAGAACATTAAACCATGTTTCTCTCATTATTAGTAGGTATATGGTTGGGAAAAGGTTTCCTAAAGATGTCAAGGGCTTGGTTTTGAGTTTCATTGGGATTATCCAACACAAGCTTGCCCTTGTCAATGAGATATTGGACAAGGTTATTGAAGGTGTTGTACCTACTAACGTCATGCCCTATTACTCAATGGAAGGCACATAGATCATTCTCATTGTACCAACTAGGTGCATGACAAGAATAGTCAAATTGGTGGGGTAGTTTTATAAGAAGATTCTGTATGATATTAGCTTTCCATAACTTTTTTAAGATCAAATATTAAGACTCACCAAGTGGATTAAATTGCTTTTGGGTGTTCTAGTTTTGATTTCTTGGGTTTTGATTTGAGGAACTAGAGGAATTTGGTTGGTTGGTAAATGATAAGGAGGTAGCTTTAAGGATAAACATGTTCTTAGTGCCCTTACTTTTGGTCTTGGTATTGGTTTGGTTATTCATTTTGGAGGAGGAAGTATCATTGGTTTTGTAGTTAGAGTTATTGTTTTTCAATTTTAGTTTTCCTTCATCAATGGCTCTATTTTATAGTTTGTGCATTATGGTGAAAGCTTCATCAAAAGTTTGAAAACTTTGAACTTGCAATGTGGAAGAGATATTTTTGGCACATGCTCGATCAAAGAGCTCTATGAGTCCAAGTTGAGGTGGGGAAAAGGAAAATTAGTTGATTAGGATCTACCAATGAGTTAAAAAATTAGTAATATATTCAACATCAAACTACCAAATAAAGTAGAGGTCAGTGATGGAAACCTTCTTGGAGATATTTATCAATGTGGAAGAGATATGTTTGGCACATGCTCGATCAAAGAGCTCTATGAGTTTAAGTTGAGGTGGGGAAAAGGAAAAATGGTTGATTAAGATCTACCAATGAGTTAAAAAGTTGGTAATAGATTCAACATCAAACTACCAAATAAAGTAGAGGTCAATGATGGAAACCTTCTTGGAGATATTTATCAAAAATTGATCAAATAAATTTTGATCCAATTGGGTGTAGGAGAAGATGGAATGCTTGGTAAAGAAACTTTACCAATCTAATTATAGTCCTAATAAATACATATATAAAGTGAAAATAAGGATTTCATAATCATGGATAATCAAATAATATGAATGTTTGAATTCCCTAAGGTGATGTTGGGGATTCTCCTTACTATGAAACTTGAAGAACTTTGGAATTTCCCATTGAGGAGGCTATGGACTAATAGGTATAAATGGGTGAATGGGCTCATTATAGATATGGTCATAGGATAGGAGATTGTGAGCCCCAAAGATGGATGACTCTAGAGTTCTCATCTTGTCCATGATTACCTTCATTCGGTCCATTTGGGGTGGTGCTTCTAAAGGGTTGTAAGGTGCATACTATGGTTGGGGTTGGGTGACATGTTGATAATTTTATATAGGTTTAGAAGTTGCCACATATGGGTAAGTGGTCATAGGTGGTTGAGTTGAAGCCACATATGAATATGCATTCACTAGTGGTTGGGAAGAGGGTATGTATTACTAAGTGGGGATGGGTAGTTGAGTCATAGGTAAGGGATAAGTGGTAAACCTAGTAGAAATAGGTGGTAAGGTAAAAGGTATGGGTGCCACTACATTTTGAAGAAGAGTGGAGGTAACCAGAGGAATGGTAATGATGGTGGTATTGGGTACTCCAACAGTAATTAGAGTATGGGTAGGTAGAGGTTGGGTGGTGGTTATGTGGGAAGAATTGTTAGTTAGACTAAGAGGTGTTTGGGTGTTAGAAGGTTTATCTAGTTATTTCTATATGGTTGTGTTATATGGGTTGTCAACTAAGGTAAATTCCTAAGTGTCTAATGGTTGGGTGGTGACAATGGCAATAGAAGAGTTGCCTAAAAATCCTAATGGCATGTCATAAGGTGGATTAGTAGGTGGTGTTTAAATGGTCCTATGATGACTTATTATGTTGATATAATGTGGTAAGGCTATTGGTTTATTATACAAAAAGGTAAAAAAGTTTGGATCACCTTAGGAAACCACCTAAAGCACACTAGAAGCATCAAAATTTTGAGGAGAACTCTCAGCATCAGAGATATTCTCTATAGATGAAGAGGTAGAGGAGACTGGATAATCTATAAATGGGTATTGACTTGCCAAGTCTCTACATTTTTTATGAGTAAGAACCATGTAAGTAAGATGAGATGAAAACACAAATAATATTACAAATAAAATAAAGAGAAAGAAAGAAAATGATCAAGGAAATCTAACACACACTAGAGTACATTAGAATCTTGTGGTTAATTTTAGTCTTGCTTGTGGCTTACACCTTAAGTTATGAGAATGTGTGATAGAATATGGCTTATAGATCAGGTACTATAGAAGTAATCAATGGTTGGTTTTGGGTTGTTTAGGTGCTTAAAAATATTTGTATTATGAATCAATATGTGGATTGTTACTGGGTCCTACCCGCTCATTTCACACACTACAATGATAAGGGTTTTAGGTGTTTATCCAATATATACTTATTTCTAGAGTTTATACTTAACCAAAGATCTGATTTGGTTCTCCCCTTGGTAATAACCTCCAACTAGGATCATCAATAAATGTTAAGGTTATTGTTAGGTGATGAAATCCTAGTTGAGCCTTATCTCAAGTTTTTTTATGTTTAATTGATGAAAGTGGTTTGTCTTAGTGTGTGAAAAAAAAAGTGATGCTATAGTAAAATTACTATGCCTTAGTTCAAAGTGAAATAAAATTAGAAACAAGCAATGGATGTACTTGATTTTAAACCTAAAAGGAATTTTGTTTCATTAATGAGCATAGATAGAGAGAAGAACATATAAATGAAAATAAAATAACCCCAAAGTAAAGACTCAAGGTCGTACCAAGCATGCCAAGATGTTTCAATGAATTTTAGATTATATTTCAAGGAGGGAAAAAGAAGAAACTAAACATGGGTATGGTTGAAAAACTTGTTTATATTATGCACACATTGAATAAGAAGATTGTGAAGAATTCCTCTTTGGCTTGGGAGGATAACCTACAAATAAGATAACACTAAAGCAAATGGTTGGTTAGATAGATACCTGAGTGGATTTCCTAACACTAGCTAGATCCTAGAAGTAAGAACTTCTTCAAGGGATGTCAATCCACACATTTTAAATAATTAATTTTATAAACTGAATAGAAAGTATTGGCATCAATAATCAAAAGGTACTAAAATTGAACATAAAAAATGCTTGCTAAAGTTAATAGACTAGAAATGAATAACATAGTAATGAGAAAATTAATACTAGTACTAAATGGCTCAGGTCTATTTCAAAAAGTCAAGCAAGGGTCTATGAATAGGCAAGGATAAAGAAAGATAGATTTGGTTGAGGTTGGGTAAGTGGAAATAACTTGTTATTATTTCCTACCATAGTGATTGTTGGTGGTTGATGTGACCATCAGTGGTTAAGGTGACCATAGATGGTTGGGTAGACTATTGATGGTTAGGACAACCATCAACAGTTAATGTGTGTAGGTCTATGTTGGGAAAATAGTTGGTTAATGGGATTACAAGGCGGATTTTGAGAGATGGGTTATTAATGGGATGAGTGCAAAAGGCAAATAAATTAATTGAATATTGAGAATTAAATACTTGTCTTGTAGAAGGTTGATCAGGTGGATGCTTGAGGTGTTTGACTCATTGGTAGATTTTGATGTGATTTTGATAGAGTAACAATACTTGGCACTTGGAAAATCTACAATGATAAGTTAGATCTTTGACACAATGGTTAGGTCACTATATTTTTAATGATGAATGACCTATAAAACCAAGGAACTATAGATGTATAAGCTCTTGATAACAATTTCAGGTGGGCTTCACCTTCCTACTCCTCTCTTCTTATAGGCAAGGAAAGAAAGTTGTAATGAGATGTTAATTGGGCATTTTAATTATAATTTGCTCATGCAATGGCTTACATGTAGATTAAGACAAGTTATTTTTAAAAAATTAAGGTGGGTGGTTTGCATGTTGGTGGTTAAGGAGGTTCACCCTAACCATCAATGGTCAAGGTGACCATTAGTATTCATCCTGACCATCGATGATTGAGGGTGAAGGGTCAAAGTGGGTAAAAATTTGGTTAAGTTAGTTTGGTCAAACTAACCATGGATTAGGCTTGGTTAATGGTTGAAGGGTTAGATTGGTTCCAAGGGGATCCTAAGGTGGTTTAGGGTAATTTTGACATTTGGAATCATGGTGTGTGAATTTATAGTCTCTATAAGTACCCTTAATCCTCCTAATCCTCTAGAAGATAAATAGATACTAGTTAATAATGACATGTATGGGTGGGTAATTTGGGACATCTTAGCTAACACTGGTGCTAAAGTTAATGTTCTCACCAATGATTCATGACACAAAATGTCTAGTGTGGCACTACAACCTTTACCACATATATTATTTATGGTAAATAAAACTTGTGATTTACCAATTGGTGTCCTCAAGAATGTGATGGTTGATATACTTGGAGTGTCCTTCAAGGTATATTTTGAGGTTCTCAAATTTGTAGAGGCTGATGACTTACCATCTCTATTAGGATGACCTTTGTGTTATGAAAATAATTAAGAGATAAGTTTTAATAAGCATTACATCAATTTTGAAAATGTTGACCAACATGTTGTGATTCTTTTAAATCAAACATAGGGGCCTCCTTATATATAACTTGTCAATGTGGAAGAGGATATTAACCACATCTATAATTTCACTGCCAAGAACAATGAGTAATGTGATCCTAATCCTAATATAATTCTATGATTTTTGAACACTCATTACATTTTTAAAACTAAAATCAATGCTTGTAATTATTGGGCCCATGGTGACTATGAGCTCACCAAAAGAGTTTGTAGTACCATTAACACTCAAGAGAATGTTCCACACCACTACCATAAATGCCATAGGGTCATTCACCTTGTCACCAACCAAGTCATGATGTGACCATTGATAGATGCACCTATAGAAAGACTCAATGAACCTCCACATTTTCATGAATAGATGTAAGTTCATGACTTTATCCATTGCCTTGAATATTTTTATCACACTGACATGGATTGTATCTAATACTTGCTTCACCTTTTTGATGGTATATCTATATTATGGTGGAAAACCCATTGTGTTCAACTTCTCTAGTGGGATCAAGTATGCTTAGCCTTACATCACCGATTCCATCATGACAAAAAATTTAGGGCAATAATTAGTTTACAAGTGCCTAAACCCCATATAGAGGCTTGCGAGTCAATGTGAAGAGATAGAGCATCTTACTTACTAGATTACTTATGGGTGCATGCATTATAGAAATTTATATACCTAGGCATGACCATGGTATGTTCATGAAGAGTGACATGTGGGTATCAAATTATAACATATATTAAAGGAGAACATGAACTCAACACTATCTTATTCTTCTCCAAGGATGGATTTACACCTAACTCTCTAGACCATATACAAAGATATTATCGGTGACCCTAGTCCCCTTAAAGATCACTTGAGAAGTATCCATCATGTCCCTAAATAAGATATACATATCTTCAATGAACCATCAACACAATTTTTTTCCATGTTATAACCAGTCCTTGATCAGGACCAACATCAAGAGATACATCTAAGAAAATAGAAGCTAGTGTTTTAATTATAAGAAGGTGAAGGATCCAATCTACTTGACTATTTTTCAAATCATTTGGATGTTCATATAGAATATGTAACATGAGAATTTCTTGATAATAGTACCTATATAGATAACCCCTACTCTAGACCCATTCAGAATATCTAGTACAATATTGACGTGGAGAAAGAATCAAAGATGGCTATTATAATTAATTATTGGATTGACACTAAGATTTAAAATATATTCAAGTTATTAAAAGAGTATCAATATGTATTTCCAAGGAGATTCAGTGATATTAAAGGATTTAATCCATCCCTTAGAAAAATGTATATTAAAATAGTTGATGACACTCAACTAGTCATAAAAAGGCCATATAGAATTAATCCTAATCTTTAATCATGCATCAAAGAAGAGATTGACAATATGTTACATGCTCAAGTAATCAACCCTATTGATTAATATGAGTGGGTCAGTCCCATGGTGATTAGTTTAAATAAAGATGGATGCATCCATATTTGGGTTGATTACCAAGTACTTAATGCATCCTATGGCACTGATCCTTTCCCAACACCATTCATGGAGCCAATACTTGAAGGTGTTACTAGATGTGAGATATATAATTTCATAGATGGATTCTTGGGATACCATCAAGTCTAGCTCATTGAGGAGGAGAAACCGAAGATGATGTTTACTATTGATTGGGTCTTGTTCATGTATATTATCATGCCTTTCAAGTTAAAGAATGCACTATTTGTGTTCTCATGTATAGTTGTTTAATCTTATAAGTATTTCATCCATAAATTTATTTAGGATTTCTTGGATTATTGCATAGTTTATGGCTTGGTCAAGGACCATTAATTAAACGTAAGACTTATGATTAAGTTTTGTTGAGTCTTTCAAATATCACTAAACTTAAATAAGTGCCTATTTATTACACCTTTTTGTGTGTTCCTAGTATACATTATTTATAAATATAGACTTTTGGGTAGACCCAGTAAAGGTATATCTTATTCTTTGACTCCTAATGCCCAAGTCTTATTGCGAGGTCTGTTCCTTTCTAGGACATACATGGTACTATCAAAAATTAATTTTTGGATATGAAAAGATTATTACACCCCTAGAGGAACTTATAAATAATAATGAGAGATTCATATGGAATTGATCCTTTCAAAAAGCATTTGAGACTTTAAAGGACAAGTTGGCGACCACTCTAATCCTCTAGTTCCCTGATTAGACAAGACCATTTCATGTCTATTTTGATGTGTCTGTATTGGTAGTTGGTGAAATTATTAAACAACCAAGGGAAGATCACCTTGATCATCTAATCTATTTTTCAATTATAAAACTCATTCCAACTAAGATAAATTACACCACTACAGATCCAAAACATTATTGATGGTATATGCTCTACAAAAGTTCTAACAATACTCATTGGTAACACCCTTTGTATTTTATATAGATCATGAGGCCTTAAAGTACTTAGTAAACAAAATTGTGCTAAATGGATGAATCTATCATTGGATAGTGTTGTTCCAAGAGTTTCAATTTTCCATTATGGTCAAACCTAGAAAACCGAATTATGGACCTCACCATCTATCCCAAATTTAGTTTGGAGAATAATCATGTGCTATTGAAGATGACCTACCTAATGTCTAGCTATTTTGCATTACTCATGTACCTAAAGAGTTAGAATATATTATATATTTTTTAACTACTGGATCCATGCTTGACTGTCTAACTCCATATCCTAAGAAAAAACTCATGGTCTGCACCACACACAAGCTTGGCCATGATGAATTTATTTAGAATTCTATTATGAAACATGAGTGTTTCAAGGTACTTCAAGAATTCCATGAAGGTATTATTAGAGGATGTTATGTTTGAAAGGCTACTATGTGAAAATCTTTACTAGAGAGATTATGGTAGCCTACTCTTTTTCAAGATGATAAGGTATATCTTAGGTAGTGTGACATATGTCAGTGCGTAGGGAAATGAAATTGATGAGATGGCATACCTATACCACCAATTCTCTCTCGAGAACCATTTGAGAAATGGACCATTGATTTTTTTTATCCCCATCACACACTCTATCTAGATGATGAATACGTTCTTGGTATATCATCATAGAAATTGATTACCTTACATGGTAGGTTAAAGCTATGTCAATAATAGATTGTAAAATTGAAACTATTACACACTTTATTTGGGAGCATATCAAAACTTGTTTTGGATATCCATTAAATTTCACTAGTGATCATGACACTCATTTCCTAAATGAAACTATTCATATATTTATAGTTAATTTCATGATGCATCACCCTCAATCTAATGGCACTTCCAAGGCTTTCAACAAGATCCTATAAACCAATCTAATGAAGATTTTTAATATTGGTCTAAGTAATTGGGATGATAGGGTATCTGTAGTACTATGGGTTTACCAAATAACCTATAAGTACCTAAATAAAATCACCCCATTCAATTTAGTATATGGAAAAAAGGTAGTCCTTCTAATTGAATTTTTAGTATTATCTCTTCTCATTACATGTGTAGGATAATTGGATGAGGATTCATCCTTGAAATCATGCCAAGATACTTTTTATACCTTGATGAAGCCCATTTTCTTACTCATTATAGTCAATATATGGAAAAGTTCAAATAGAAAGTATGGCATGACTGGCACATAAAGCACAAAAAAAATTTCCCTGAGAATGAAGGCCTTTTTATATGACTCCTAGTTTGTGCACCACTATAGAAAACTTTAGATTCACTAGGAAGGTGCTTTTATCATTCATAACATTCGACCTACTAGAGCTTGTTAGTTATGAAGGTTGGATGACCAGTTCCTTCTTAGGCATTTCAATAGGAGCTGACTCTAGTCATATTTTACTTTTAAGTATTTCAAATTTTGTAAAACAATAAGGCTTGTGCCATTAGTTTAGGATTTACTTTTTTCAATAAATGCATTGCCTTTGTTCTGTGAAACATTTATTTAATGTAATTATCTTCAAAATTTTGACTTTGTATTTTTGTGTAGGACCATTTCTCAATTTTAGTGTGTGGTGAAAGGTTTGAATTCATGATTAAATATAGGCATGAAATTTACAAGCCACATAAGTTCCTTGAGAACTAAAGGTACTTAGGATTCACAATTTATTTAAGGCATGAAAACTACATAGCTGAAGGATAAGGTGTTCCCACCAATAGTTTAAATATTCAAAAGATACAGTTGTTTTCCACTTCAAATAAAAGCATGAGATGGGATGTGTCATTAATACAATAAAAGATAATAATTTTGAAAAGTGTACCAATAATGTGACAATACATAACTATTAAAATCATTTATGGTAAGAAATGACTATTGAATAATGAAGGCCATTAAAATTATATTAATGATGAGAAGTGATGGATTAGCTAAAAGATGATAGTAAATATAAAACACCCCTCAAGCCTATAAATAGACAATTTTGCTTAGTTTTACATTTTACCTTTGCAATCATTTTATATTAGTAGAGCAAAGAGAAAATAATACCTGAGTTGAGAGAAAATCAACTTCATTTGATTCCACAACAAAATATACAAAGCATTACAAATCTATATATAGGTATTACAATTTTGTCTATGAAAGAAAAACATAGGAAAACTTTAGGACATGATCATGACAAGGAAAATTTACAGGTTATAAATAAATTCCACCATTAGAGGGTAGTTAAGCTAGAAAATCCAAAGTCAACAATAGTAATCATGTACTCCTTTAGGAATATTAGATGCTTGCACATCAACCTTCAGGCTCCTCATAGGGTGATATATCCTTAAAAAAAGGCCTTAAGGACTGATCCATTACCTATGGTACCAGAGGAAGAGGAGGTACTTGGTGGATACATGGTATTCATTAGAGAAGAGACACCAATAGATCAAGCACAATTCATAGAAAGGGGAGAAGCTAGTATGGCATGACAAGCCAAAAAGACTCAATCATCTCTACCCTCACCACTGATGATTAAGTAAATTAAGTATCTTGAGTTGGTGTTGCATTGAGAGAATTGGGTCTCCAAGGTGCCCAATTTCATGATTTTTTACTACAACCATCATCAACCTATGAATGAGGTTGAATTATAGAATGATTATTGAGTCAAGCACTAGAACACCAAAAACCAATTTGTGTATGATATTAAGATTTTCAATGCATTGGATGCTATGGGATTTTTACAAATTTTCAATATTCCTTACTTTGGAAAACCCATGGAGGTAATCAATTTTATACTCTCACACATCCATGAGGACTATTTCTATTTCATCAAGTGTTGTATGAAGATCACACTCGAGAGGATAAGTAAGGTATCAAGACTATAGTGTCTAGGGTTGGATATGGATTATGACTTGGTAGACACCTATGTGGTCTAAAATATAACCATGATGATAATGTATCAAAATCAAGGCCATGCCATGCATATAAAGAAATTGCAAGATCCTACCCTCTGATTAATGGTGTAGATCATCATAACCAAGATCAGTGGGACTAATCATTTGAAGGAGGTTAACATGACACACCTCTAGATCACCCACCAAGTCACTCAAGTATTATAATATAATTGGGCTATGTAATTTAGCTAAAAAATTATTGAGGACATAAAGAAGACCCATCAGATACCCAACCATAGGTTTTCATGGGGTAGATTTTTGCTTTTGATGGTTTTTTATGAGATCAGTGACCAAATTACACCATGGGAACACTAAAGTGGGCATACCCACCTTAAAAAAAGTCCCCTACTAATCACTTCAAGGAATTTACATTATGAGGGCATATCACCCTCTCATAAAAAATAAAAATGAAGTATTGGTTTAATGGGATGAAGGTGTTTGGGAATGAATGGTGTATCCCAAAGGATTTTTCCCCTTGGCCACTAAGAAAATGTAATTCACTATGAAGAAACACTTTTCTCTCATGTGCATTAGTTTGGTCTCTTATGGATAACTCTCCACATTATTAAAGTTATTGTATTCCTTTTTTGTGTAGTACTTTATTGACTCTGTGAAATAGATCTATGATGAACATCATATTTCCTTCGAGGTAGAAAAGATCAATTTGTAGATTCATAATCTCTATAAAATGTATGTCTATCCAGGTACTAAGGCATATAGGGAGAAGAATGAGATAGACTTGATAGATATAAATGTCATGCCCATACTGGTGGGAGAATAGGTACATAATTTGTTTTATATGATGTGACCCAAGGACTCAAAGGGCATAAAACATGAGAAGGAAAATATCCAACCAATACCTCCCTTGAATAAGAAGTAGAATGAGCATGATATTAGTGTAAGTAATTATCAAGATCCCCAAAAATGGCAAAAGACTACACAGGCACCATATCCAAACCCCTCATTGCTAAGGCCCTCACCTCCTTGGCCTCTATACCTCACCATTATCCATCATGCCCTTATCCTCCTCAACCTTCTCCACCCAAGTCTCCACCACCACAAGTCCCTCCACCCTAAATTTCTCCTCAACACATTATTTAAACTCCATATTTACCCCCTAAAAAAATTACACAACCATCTCCCCTAAACTTTTCATCATTGTGAGCTACACATCATTAAACCACAGAGCAAGTACCTAAGTAGGAAGTCCTTAAAGTCTAGATAGAAGCATCAAAATCTAATTATAAGAAGACACACTACCTATTTTGAGAGGAAGAGGCCATATATAATGACCCACCACTTGATGTTGAGTACCTTTATGATGAAGATGGAGATGGTGAAGAATAAGAGATGAGTGAAATGGCCATTGGTAGCACTTCTTTAAATATCAATGCAAAGGTTGAGGTATTAGAGCATGACCTAAGTAAAGGTAAGGAGATGTTTGGGTCTATAAAAGAGACTTTAATTAATGCATCTATAAATTTGCATAATCATCATCAAGCGAGCATCCCTGATATAATTTTATATTTATGGTCATACTTCCTTCTCTTTAATGCAACTCTAAAGATAAGGAAATAGGTGTCCTTTTTATTGTACATGTAAAATGAAGAGTGTGCCTTTGAGATACCTTAATATATCATTATTATAGGTCCTAATATTATTTCACTACCCAAACCACTATGGGTTGATCCCTAAAGTATTTCCCCTCTACAAGCTAGCACAACATTTTTGAAGATAGCTTTGGATGTCACATGCCAGAATATTTTATCATATTATGTTGCACATAATGTAAAGAAGAAACATACCTAGGTAGTGGGTATTTATAATAAGTAAGTTGATGCAAAGAAGGAACTCACTAAGGAAGTGGTTTATTTTAAGTAATAGGTAAAGCAAGCCATGGAGGTGAAAGTTAAAACATTGAATTTGTGTAAGATAATTTTGGGCTAGGATCCAATGCTAGAGGATGGCATACCTCTTGATGGGGATTACATAGACAAATTGGAAACCTTGGTGAACCTTCTATTGAAACACTATAAGTATCATCTCTTATTTGAATAATGAATTTTAAAAACATATTATAACTATTAGAAATAATGAGTAAATAGTGAAACCTAATATAGTCAAGAGTCATCATCATTTAGAAAAAATATTCTATAGGCCAACAAAAGGGATTGGAGATAATAGAGTAATTCACCGAGGTAGTTGAAGTTTGAAAGAACTCCTTGGAAATATTTGGGGAATTTATCCCCATTTTGGATGGGATTTTTGAAATTTTGACATGCCCAAATAAGATATTGGAGGCTTGGCTCAAAGTAGAAGAAGCCTAGATGAAGCAAATGGTTGATGTTGCACTCTTAATAAGGGATCACACTGAGCATACCAAAACATTCAAGGATGTAGAGATGATGGAATAAAATATCAATACAGGTCACCAACAACTAAATTATAATTTTTTAATCATTTGAGGATAGGTTGTCTAAGAAGTCTTATTTCTTAAAGATGTCCAAAAAGATGCCAACATGTCCCTACATGATTTGTTCAAAAAGGCCAATGAGACATCTATCCAACCTAAGGAAATGAAGAAGTCCAAGAATGTCATTAAGGTAATAAATAATAATTTTCTTGACACATTATCACATTATAACAATGTCAAGAAGTAAATCAAGTAGATGGGGCCTGAATTTTTGGTAGAGACTACCAGTGAGACTTAGTCTAGGATGGATTAAGAGCATAGTGTGGGATGATTTTAGTCCCCAAATTTTGGCTAAGTGTTTTGAAATTTTGGTATGGAATTGACACAATGTAGAAATTCTATGCCATTGAACATGAATGGTATAGAAGCACCATGTCATGGAAGCTATAGGGTACAAAATCATAAAGGCATGAAAGTAATAACATGAGAGGACCCTATCAAAGGAGAATTAGTCATGAGAAAATCGAAAGAATAGGACTTATAAAAATATCAAAAGAGTTGAAGAGTGAATGGGAAGTAGGAGTGGTTAAGGAATGATTCATAAGGATCACTTAGACTTTATCCATCAGAGTTTTTGCACCAATTTGCAAGGAGACAAACACATGGAAACAAGGATCTAGCATAAAATGGGTATATAGGAGGCACAAAGGCCCAGATCTTTAGGAGAAGTTAGTTGATAGAGTTCCATGACTCTAACTTTATAGATAGTTCATTGGTTAATTAATACTATCATTATTTTTGTAAATAATTGGTCAGGGATAAACAAGTATAAATACCCCTATTATAAAGCACTGTGAAGATGGATTTTTCTTGATAAGGCTTTGTTGAAGCTTAATATATGAGTTAAAAATATTATAACCATTCTTATGTTCATAATTAATTAAATGGATAGTTGTTTATATAAGATAGGCTGAGTTGAGCACTTAATTATTGGAGCTTAGTATGAAATCTTTACAATTATTTTATTCTTCTAAATAACAATCTCAGAATTTCATGTCACTCTTTTACTTGATTATGGGCATTGAACATAATGATACTAGGATTAAAGTAGTTTATATTTTTCTCTATGTAATATCAAATTAAATATATGTTTAACATAAGGAATATAAATAATTAAATTTTACTACACAACATAACCTATGGGAACCAATCTCTAGTTGCATGCTTCAGGTGAGTGTGTAAGACTACCACAATCTTGCATGAAAGGGCTAGAACACTATATTATTGAGATATACTTTAGCACTGAAGCTATATTAATAATAAACCCTAGTAAGGGATAATTCCCCTTGATGTATCCATTATAATCTTTATAGTACACTCCTATATTTACAAGGGAAATGAGAGGAAGATAACCTGAAAGGAAATCTACCTAAGGAGGTGATACGCCAGAATATCTCCTTCACCTATCTAATATGCACTAATAACCTAAATTATGACATGAATATGATTACACTAGTCAAAAAAATGGTCTCCACACATAAATGTTTCACAAAGGATATTATCTTGATGCATGATTTAAGGTAGTTGATCATTAGGTCTCTCAAGGACATTAATGAAGAATTACACTTGCCATACATGCAAGGCTATTAAATCACACTATGTAACCTATAAGGATGATTAAACACCTATAAATAGGTACATAATAGAGGATAAATGTAAGCAAGCATTAATTATCACTAACACTCATTTAAAAACCATAATCTTACACTAGTCACAAGCATTGACTAGGCTAAATTCAATCTTATTCAATTCAAGCATCCAAGAAAAAGTGTTTTTCTAAGTAGGGCTCTACCATAACTCAGGTTAAGGATTCTTATAAATTCCAAAAATATGAATACTTAAAGAGAATATGAGAAACAAGAGAGATATGACAATATAAAAACTAGGGATGAGCCATCTACCTAGTCCGTCTTTAGCTCCTATGCATTACTTCCTAGTTTCTCTCTTTTTTATCTTAAAAATTGGCATAAGAGGTAAATATGAGCTGGTTTGGAAGGCTTGAAGAAGTCATGATCATGTTTCTTGGAGTTTGACACACGCATATGCCTATATTCTTGCTTGTATGCACCTATATCTTTGACAAAGAATTCTCCACCCTTAAAATAGATATTCAAGTCATAATCAAGTATTCAACCAACTCCTAAAATCTTACATGTTTTTTCTCCACCTTGTTTGACTATTTGAAGGCTCTTAAAGCTTGTTTGACTTAGTCTTCATGGCTTGGCATAGGAGAGAGGAAACGTATCCTTAAATTTGTTTAAGAATCCTTCAACCATTTGAATCCTTATTGAAAAAAAATCTTGAATTCTTATTTATCTCAAATTGGGATTGAACAGAAGTGGTTACCTTGACAAAGCTTATTGAAGAGCTTTTATGAATTGATCGGGTTGATTTATTGCTTGAACTCCTCCAATATGGTGTAGAAAGGTGAAAATTTTGTTTTGAATTTATAATAAATATCTACCCATGAATGGCCTTTATACATCATATAAGATCTGAAACAATTAATTTGGAGTCATCAAACTCTCTCTCTAAGACTCCATTATGCACCAAAAGGTCTCATTTATCTTCATTCCTTATGTTTTTAAAATTAAGAAAAAATACTTGTGTATAAGAATGTATGAAGGATTTTAGGAAAATAATAACATATTTTATGACATAGTATCTCCTTATATATCCATGCAATGTTTTAGGACTTGAAACCAAGTGGAAGTACACTTTTTATTCTATTATTTCTCCCTAATTAGGTCTCCACTAGCCCTCTAGGCCTAGAAATTGAGATTTTACTCCACATGCCTCCTAAAAATGTAAAAAATCCAAGAAAATTTTTATTCAATTTACCAATTTTATAACCATCCTCCATGAAAATTTTGGGCTTTTGAAACCTTGTGTAAGTAGGCAAACCAAGAAATGGGCAAAAAATTAGCCCTTTCTCAAGCCTATTTCAGTCTGTCTTGAAAAAATAGACTTATTTGAGCATTTACATAATTACATGTATGAATTTTTATACTTTTATAGTTATAATACAACCCAAATCAACTCACCCAATGGTTTTCATCTTCCCATGATCACAAAAACCCTATTTTGAGCTTAAATCTTTGTAAAAGTATAACATTTATTAAATTTGTATATGTGTAGGTAAAATAAAATGTCATGGTTGGGACCTCATTATATTTATTCATGATTTTAATATGGTTTAAATGTCATTAAATATCATTTTAGGTTTTTAATAGATCAATTCTCTCAACTAGTCAAAATTGGTCTTCTCAATAGCCTATGAGTGCCTTATCATCTCAACGATGATTCATAAAGTATAGGCCCTTAACCAAAAAAAAATCATAAATAAAAATTGGAAAATACCCCCTCATATTCCTTAGGATATTAGGCTCCCATTCATCTTATATGTACTATTCCAAGCATAGAAAATTGCTTTTCAGGTTGATAAGACTATGTCTACTAAGGTAGAGAGAATATGAGTTGAAAATGGAATTTTAGAGTTTGTTTTTGATTTAAAACACCTCATGGAGGTCATAAACATTAATATTAAACTTATATAATTGTTTATTACTATTTTCCTTTGTTATACCTCCTTCAACCTCTCTTAGATCATGCCTAGGGTTTATAGGTGTACTATTGTTCTTGACCCTAAAAATTATGTTTGACCCATTTCATTTTCCTACAAATAATCTAAACTCCATGATAGACTTTGTTTATGTCATATAAATTTAATATCCCCATTTACTCTTCATCTCAATCTCAATATATGTACAAATCACTCAATATTCATGAGCATGCTTGAAGGGTCTTTATTAGGCCTTAGACCTTAATGGGATGAGAATTACATTTGTCCTCACTATTGGAGAGTTCACAAATTTATTAGGTGTTTCCTTGAATTATTATTCTACTTATCAAGGTTTCTATGTTTCATATTACCTTCAATCAAACAAACCTACATCACAAGTCTATGCATAGGCCTATGTATGTAGGTTGAGGCCTATTTGGTCTAAATAGATCTCTTGGCTATAAGCTATCTAATTGAGCATATTTGATTTGGTTTATTATTCACATAATAATTTTAATATATATACCTTAAACTCAGATATCTTTATAACTCTTACTACCTCTTGGTTTCTAAATAACATTGAATATTCACTCTTCATTCCTCATGACCTCCATGACATTATCCTCATAACAGGGATAATTGAGTTTATGAGACTATTTGACTACAAGTTGAAGATATGCTTCCTCTTTATGACACTTTATAATGTCTTAAATATCTTGTCTAGTATTTTTGATTGTTTATTTAGAACCCAAACTCAAATGCATGCACTATACCTTTTCTCCATGTACTTACACAAGTTTAAATGATTATTGGCATCATAATTAGCTTGTTGGAATTCAAGATGAGTTTTAAACTCATTTCTATCTCTTCATTAAATCTTGAACCCATTCTCACAAAATATGTGTATAGATTAATTTTGTCTTCAACCCATCATTTACACTTTTTCATCTTCAATTGCCTAGAAACAAGCCTAACTATAGGTGAAAACTTGGGTCTATTAAGCTTTGAGTGATTTATCCTTATAGCACTCCTTAGATATTTTTAACACTTTATTAGTTTTTGTGGGTTCCATATATATTTCTCACTCATTTATACCCAAGGTTCCCATGAAAAACATTACATCATCCTTTTCCATGCTTGAAGGTAACTTGAATTTCCCAAACAAGCTTGTAGATTCGTATTTGGTGTCTTGACTACAATTTTATAGGTTTAGGCTGTTGAATAGAATAGTTGGCATCTAAATAACCATTAAAGAGAATATTATGAGTACTCCAATATATTTTATGCTTCATTAATTCCATTGAACCTCAATTATAATGCAATAGTATTGCATTTTATGTGCAAAAAAGACCTACAGGTTAAGGTAGACCTGTAGGTCTATCCTTTTGTCATATTAGGCCTTTTAAACATACACTTAGGAAACATTATAACATTGAAAATAAACTCTACTATCCATACCATATTTAATGAATGTGTGTCCTTATAACCATATTTATAAAGCATCATTTGTCATCATTTCCAGTCAACATTATATCCTTTCTCCACAATTTGGCACAAAGGCATTTATGATAAACATCTACTAGGATACTCTTGGTTTTAGGTAAATATTTCATGCCCAGATTATAATTTTCATATGGAAGTATTTTTAACATAGTTATTGACAATTCTTTGACATTTTTGATAACCATTGAATAGTCACTAAACTTAAACATCTTTCTTTCTCCTTTAAAACTCTCAAATACTACCTACTAGCCCACTCTTCTCTTAGGCCTAAGATGGAACTATAGTGATCAATTGGATATGTGAGTAAAATCTATTATTATTTAGGGATTTTATGCATCTCATTAATAATTTCAATCTACTTTTCCAACAACTTGTATTGACCATCTTCCCTCAAACTTGAAAGCCCACTTAAACCCCAAGTAGGCATGTGTGTTACAATTATATATGTAAGTGCAGGGTTAAATGATTATAAGCTTGAGAAAGGATTTGTCATATTATTATTATTATTATTATTTCAAATATCTTCTTATTCTTCAAGGATTCCAGATACCTGACCTATCTATCTAGAACCCAATTTTCATGCAAAACACTATATATTTTCTTCATACACCTGCATAGACCTGTAGGTCTCTTTGGATTTTCCTGGCCATTGGGTTTTAATAATAGAAAATTTTCACTATATTAACCTATAAAAACATATTGTATCATTTCATTTACTTAATTTTTAGGTATTCAAACTCACCTTTGGAACACATTAAAACATAATTTGTCCTAAAATGTAGACCTACATGTCTGCAGAACTATAGGTCTACATTAGTCATGGTTTTGAATATGACTTGGTGTAAGTTTGATAATATAAACCTCAATAATTCTTCTATATCATCTCATTACATATTAATGATGTGAATACATTCATACACCTTTGACAATGCAATAAAAAACTCCTCAACTCACTATTATGCAGGCAAACCCCTAACATAGTCCATGTGCTAAATACTTAAATATCACATGAAAAGGTTAGTAAGGAGTGTCTAAATGTTTATAGGGAATTTAATGGAATAGGATAATGGTGAAACAAATTAAAACACATAAGGCTTTCAACCTTATGTGAAAAACCTACAAATTATGCCAAAGTGGAGATTTCTTATCTTCTTGGGACCACACGTACCAAGTAAGGTTTGGATAAACATGAATGAACTTTTGAAAACCATATTGCATCCTTTATAATTTTTCTCATGCATTTAACCATCTTAAAATTTCCATTTGGAGGAGAAACAATGAGCTTGTGGGGTTGACTAGAAGTTTTATACCACCATAGGGTCTTAGTGATTATTCATAAAGGAGAGGCGATGGATTTAAAAATTGATGCCACAAATTTTAAGATTACTTAGACCCCCTCCTTTGGAATATATCACCCTCCAACTTTCTCTCTCCTAGTCATACCATCCACATGAAACTTGTCTTTATGATCTTATAAGGAGAGTGATGAGAAAAAGAAGCATTTTTAGTATCTATGAGACCTTAAAATTCATTCCAAGCATGAATTTGACCTATGTAAGTTTAATAGATTCTTTTAAACCATTTTCACCTAGAAGTGAACTCTTAAAGTCTGTATAAGTGCCTTAAACTACTTATTTGGATTTGAAACTAAAGTAACTGACAATGACTTATCATGTAAATTATTACTTTGAATCTATCCTAACACATGCACATTATAACTCCTTTTGAAATTTTTGTCCTTTGAAAAATTCCATACAACTCAATTTAGCCTAAAAAGTGACTCAAATGACTTTAGAGTGCATGATAAGCATGGTGGAAGACTAATTCATGGTTATATGACTTATATATCTTTGGAAAGACACATTTGAATTTAATTTACCTATTCATAATTTAATTTAATGTTCCATACAATAATATCACCTTGATAAGGCTTAATTTTTCCACAATTTCAACCTATGTTTCTCTAAAAATCTATAAAAATGCTAAAATACATTACTCTCTTCAAAAAAAAATAGAAAACTTTAGACCAAATGAGAAATTAAATGGAATTGACTTGATAGAATATATACCATATTGACACATCATGAAGTACCCCGAGGACCCACTAGACTAACCTTGAAAGCATTGAACATATTGGTAAATACACTACCTTAAACAATGTTAACAAGACCTTAACAAGGCCACTTGAATACTTTAAAAGCATGTAATGAGATATGAACAAGTTCAAAAAGAATGAAAAGTAATTTTTTTTTTCTATATTGGTTAAAATTTTACCTAGGAGGTCAAATTTGTCAATATTTTGGTGACTTTGTTGGGAAGCATGCTTACTGTTGACCAAATTTGACTTTTAGGTCAAATTGGGGCACCCCAAGTAAACAAATTGATTTTTAGGCATATAATGGGGTATAATATAATGTCATAAGATTTTTCACATTTCATTTGATGCCATTAAATGTTATATGAGCCTTAGTCACTTATTTCATTAGTTCATTTATTATTTTGAGTCATTTTGGGGGGTCAAAATAGTGCATTTAATGCTTTATATGGGTTTATTGGAAAATGTGCAAGTTTAAAAGAGTTGTATCATGTTCCATGTGTCCTAGGGGGTCTGAAATAATTTTCACTAACTAAAAATTGTCAATTTACTTAGAAAAAAGTAGTTTTATTAAATAAAAGAGTAAGTTTGGCACTTGTAAGACCTCCTTGAGAAGTATGCCACATGGAAAATGTGTAAATGTGATTATTCACCTTTCCCATGTTCAAATAAACATTTGGTTTGATATGAAATTGAAATTTATTACTCAAAATTGTTTTATCTCTTTTCCACCCTTCTTGGCATAGAGAAGTGACTTGTAGGTTCTTGCTTGGTACAACCAGTAGAAAGGTTTTTAGGTAGTATGATTTTGGGAGGTTTGTTTTACACTATGAGACATTAGTTTTAATATATGAATTTTTTATATTGGTCAAGTGTGCTTTATGAACCATTTTTAACAAGTTGAGCCTCCAAATATGCTTTCAAATATATGAACCCTATAGGTTTTGTTTCATTTTGAGTAATTCCATATAAATTGGTCACTAGGATTATTTATAGATGATGTTGGATATGTCCTATAATGTCTTCCATGGTTATTTTTCACGTTTAAATATCTGTTAATGGGAAAATCATCTCAAATCTATAGACTACTCTCATTTGGGGTGATAGATCAATTTTCCACCATCTTTTTAGATTCTCATGTGTTGCCAATGATTTTAGAAGGTTGTGATGAGTCTATATTCATTTTATATGTGCTCATGATCTCATAAAATCTCATTTTAATTTTCCAAGTAACCTATAAGAAAAGGTAGTCATAGAACACCTTACCACTAATCTGCCATATGACTGTCATACCAGTCAGTTAGGTGCTTGAAAAGGGTTCCATATTGAGAATGAGGGATTTAATAGTGTTTTTAAAATATGTGAGAGGTATAGAGTTCATTTTGATATATAAATATAAGTATAAAACTCCTTGGGGGGTTAGGAAACATTCACTTTGTTTACAACTCTATACAGTCTGCCTGCATACATCTCACATACACATACAACATGCTCCTTGATGACATCATCTTAAAATAAATGACTTTGTGATGAGTTAAAATTTTTGAATCATGATATATTACAATGTGGTTTGATGATTGTGAAGCCTTGGGTCTATTTTGTTCTCCATTTTGCACCTTCCTATGCTTATTGCCTACTCAGTTAAATGCACACATACAGGTGGCCTGACAAAAGGATATGAGGTCATAATGGAGTATTGAAGTGTGAATTGAAGAATTATTAAGATCCAAATATGTTTAAAGGGCCTAAAAATTCAAATTTGACATGTTAAGAAGGTAAATGAAGGTGAAATTATGCTAGATAGTTAGTAGATAAGGTTTAGGCTTTTTATCCCTAAAAGGGGAAAATAGAAGCCAAGAGAGTTTT